>MNCI01017890.1:44409-84700 GCA_015680685.1 Gnetum montanum | reverse complement strand
TTCCGATGTAACCTAATAATCGGAAGCTGAGACAATAAAAATAAAGAAGTCTTTGCATGGTGTGGTCCCCACGCATAAAAAAACAAAACAAAAAAACAAACAAAAAAAAGAGAAAAAAAAAAGAAAAAAAACACAACAACAGTGAGGATTCAAAGCACACCCCTTAGACAAAATAAAATTTGGGCTGCAAGCACTGGTTATGGAACCAAAGTATTCCCTCTAACTAAAGCCCTTCTCGCTTCCCATTCTCTCCTTTGTTTTGTCGGAATGGTGGTGATTCTTTTAAGATGCATCCTTGTTATCCAAGTGGATGATTTAACCAACTGTATTGATGCGAAGTCACTGGAAGTGGTTGGTTTGAGCCGGAGTTGGGATGAGATTTGCCAAGTTGCATTAATCATAAACCACACAAGGGGCTGTACACCATCTTGTTCTTGGGATTCCATTCCACTTCTCTTCTTCCCATCCTTCTCTCCATTGTTCACCTCATTGCCGGTTGTATCATTATAATATACTTTGGTTGATGCTTTGTTTTCTTTTTGGTAAATTCTTACGGTTAAGACTTTAACTCTTGTTCCAAAGGACATTCCCAGAGCCCACGGACTCTTTGAATGTGGGATTGTCAGGGCATTAAGGGCATGAGCCTGCTTTGGGGAGGACCCACTGACATTCCTATTTGGAACATTAGTTAACTTCTTTTCCTTAACATTTTGCAATTAATTAACATTTTTGTTCATTTCCATCATGACATCCTTTTTATCGATGCCATAGTTGTCCCTTTTTACCTATCATTCCTATTCCTTTTCTCTCTCCATTCTAACGCTACCGGAGGTTCGCGATTAGTCATGGGGGTACGGGGCCTGATTTTTTGATTTTTATCCTAAGCCCCGGATTTTTTCGTTTTTCTTTCTAAGCCCTACACCTTCGGTAGTCATCATCCACATTTTCCCAGATCAATATCAGCCATACCACAACTTAGCCAAGGAACCTAAACTGAAGTAAGGTATGCTTTACTTAATGATTCAATTACCCTTGCTAATATATGATTGTGTTGTGGGTGCAGATGGCCATCATACAACAACAGAATGGATCTGGAGCAAACACTTGGAGTGGAGCAGCATTGAAGCCGCTATGCAAGGAGCAGAATTGATAATGCGCTTACGGATGGACAACGGAAGGCGCAATCTAGGCGTTGGCAGCAACAAGACTCTTCTCTCTTCTTCTCTTCTATTCTCTCTCCTCTTTTCTCTCAGCTGCCAACTGTGGCCTGATGTCATTGTAATAAGGTGTTCACCCTTGTTGTCATGAACACCAGTTTTGTCAAGTCTTGTAATAAAGACCGTTCACATGTCATCCCATTAGTTCCATTTCCCCTAATAATCCCATACCTACCTGATATCATTGTAAGGAACTCGAGGATGAGTTTTCATTCAGTCATGGGGGTTTGATGAGACGCGACCTGCATGTGCCGCGATATCGCGTCTTCCCCTGCAATATCGCGTACGCGATATCGCGGTCCGCCGCCATATCTATAAATAAGAGGCGGCACTCCCTTCATTTCCCAATCCTGGCTAGAAGTAGCGAAGCTCTGGCAGATTGATCACTCCAGAGTTAGAATTTTTCCCATGTGCCCGCAGTAGGAGTCCTAGAGTGAACGGCTCTTTATTCGAGCAGCTTGTAACCTGAACCCAAGTTGTGTACGGCAATAAAGACGAACTTGATTGGATAAACCTTGCAGTACATGGTTTTATTATTGTTTATTTACTGCTTTCCTAGTGCGCACAAGTACGACTTGATTACGAGCGTCTACGGACGTGTACGGCTAGTCAAGGAATCGGCTGCTTGTCGCAATGCATGAGTACGACTTGATTACGAGCATTGGCTGCTTGGTAACCTGGTAGTGTATTCCAGGATTCTGCGCTTGGTAATCCCAGTGGTAGTCCAATGTGTATGGCTAGTCAAGGAATCGGCTACTCATTGCTAGGCTAGAACCTGTGATAAGTACGACTTAGTTACGAGCACCCATGGGTGTGTATGGCTAGCTAAGGAATCGGCTACTTATCACACTTAAGCTAAATAGGTGCCTTAGTACGACCACTTCGAGCACTTGCGTTATGTGTGGTGATCCCAGTAACGATTAGCGTTTGGTAAGCCACAGTTGCATAGTTCAGGGTGTGTCCGGTAAGTGGGAACGGATGCTAACGCTAGTTAAATTAGACTTAGGGTCTTAGTTAGAGTTAGCTTAGTTTTCTCAACCCTTTCCTCTGATAGCATAGAAGATAAACCGAAAAACACCAAAAAAATCACATACCTCAGACTTGCTTAACCATACACTGTGACACTTACAAGCAAGCCTGGGAAGACAACGAACGATTAACCCCAAGTGTTTCTTGTGGTGTTAAGGCATTTAGTCTGTGGAGTTCGACCGGATCGCGCGTGCACGCTCGTATTCGTATGGTTGAGTGTAGGGGTACCTCGCCACTCATCACCTATGAAACAAAACACACATGTTAAAACCACCAATTTGAGAAAATAACTCTATGTTACACGAAACCATAAGTTAGGATTATATAGACAATGAGATGAGATGGACTGTAGAAAGCATTACATGAATTGGGACGTGAGGTGTCTTACCATAGGCATAATGAATCTTGATGTGTTATTAATGGTTACATAATCATTAGCCCTTCTTTTCAAGATTCAAACCAAGTCCAAACCACATTCCAGTGACATTGCACTGTTTCATCACTTCGTCTGACAACCATAAGACTACCATCATTGAAAGGAGTAACATCACTTAGTGTTTTGTCCAAAGGTAGAGTTTATTCATGGCATGTTTGTGTGTTTTTTTTGGATGAATTCTGAGAAGGTACCAACCTTCAAGCATGGGTGACATGTCTTTCTAGTGGAACCCTTAGAAATTTATTTAGTGCCCTTTTATTTTACTCTTACTCATATTTTTTGTTACATTTATAAGGACACAATTACAACCTTAGCAACATGAGAGAACATACAGAAGTAATCAAAGAAAATCCACAAATCCCCTTGATGTCACACCCTTCACATTTCCCCTCAGTCCTTTACTTTTTTGTCCAAGCACAATGATTTTATTTTTAGTTTGATGATGAAAAAGAATATCATTACAACTAGGGTAAGAACCTCTTATTAATGGAATGGATGGATGGATGATGTGGCCTCATTGTCCAAATAATTAGTTCTTTATGACTTGACAACATAAAGAAAACCTCACCTCAATCAACTACATGATCATTTTATTCATAAGCGAAATTATGGACAAAGGAAATGACAAAAAAATGTGAAAAAAAATTGAAAATGATAGGAAAAATTGTATCAAGAAATAAGAAAATGATAAAAAAATTGTAAAAAAACAATGAAAAACACCTGTTAATTCTGAATGTTAGAATGGGGTGTTTCCCCCATGACTAAGCATTTGATTGTGATAAGAATTAATAAGTGGATAGGCAGGCTCCATGCATTTGTAAAATAGTGCTAACATTTTATTTTCAAGCCACTAGATGTCTCTTGGTTTAGTGGTAGATGCGTAGACAAGTTGTTGTTCATACACTTGGTTGTTAAATGTATAGTGGATCAAAGTATGAGTTGTGTTCATGTTGTAGCTATTTGGCCCACGACTACACCCTTGATCATGATTCGGTATGCATGGATTCATTTGTCTCTTCACAATGTTAGAATCATTGTTTCTATTGGGTGTTGGAGTAATGATGGATGGTGGCCCTTGCATAGGATCAAAGGACGTTGGTTGTGAAAGGGAAGGTGTTGCACTAGATTGGAATTGTGCTAGTTTGGATCATGTGGTAGGTCCATGAGTGTTGTGCTTTCACTTGGGAGCTATCTTAAAGAAAAAACATTTCTAAGTTTGCAGTGAAAACCTACTGGTATCAGAATGTCTATGCACATTAGCAACGCAAGTGGCATTCATTTGTTAATGTTGTGGTGTTGAACCTTACTTTGTTGTCAATGGTGGCATGTGATGGTATGAAGCATGAGAATATTGAGGATAGGATAGAGGGTAAGAGGTGCAAGATGGTGATCTTTCAAGAGATGTCATGGGTTGATGATATTCAAGAGAGTGGTAGTAGCAATTGGAAGTAGAGGACATAGAACTAGTTGGAGAAATAGGATGTTAAACATAATATCTGTATGGTTTTGACTAGTATAGGGGTAGGGATGGTTTGGTGATGACCTCTCCCATGACTATGGGTTTTTCCATTGCGGTTGATGACAATGTTGACATTGGTAATAAGTCTTCCTAGGATAGTATGATTGGTTGTGGGACTCTCTATAATTACTGTGTGGAAAAAGAAATTTCTTGGGCATGTGCTTTTGTATGAATTTTGGATTTAATGCAAATGCAAAATACTCATGTAGATGTGATATGACTGGGTAATGACCCTTTGGGTGGTCATATATGCATATGTCACATTTGTCATCTTTGTCTATGGTTGAGTCTATGGCCTTGCTTTCTTTAGTCATGTTCCCTATTGGCTAATAAGTGTTCCTAGTTGTTTCTTGGTTCTTCTTCCTCCATTTGTTATGATCACCTGATCCATTTTGTGTTACCTTCTTCTCTATGATTTCTACAAAAGTTGTAACTTTCTCATTTATCCACTTTGACATCCTGTCAAGCTTTGCTTTAAGTTCCTCAATAGACTTTCGTATTGACATGGTTTGTTCCGAAATCACCTTATCAAGATCTGCCTCTTTCTCCTTACCATAGATATAGACCTTCTTCTTTTGAAGATTTGAGTCCTAGTGATATTTCTCAACATTCTCCCGTTTGCATAGCTCTCATTCTTCTTTTTCCACATGCTTGACTAGCTCTCGAATCTGATGGGTTTGTAGCTTGTATAATTGACCTAGAGCATGCATACTAAGGGTCTGCCTCATTTCATTTCGAAGCCCATCTATGATGTGAAAAAGTTGCTCTTTCTTAGAGAAACCATTGCCTAGGTGCCTATTCAGTAGGTAATAATACCTATCTAGGGCCATGTCCAAGGTTTTACATTATTCTTGTATCCATTCTTAGATCTGTCTCCTCAGGTTGGACACCCTTGCATAGGTTTGGTATTTCTCGTTGAAGAGTTCTAGCAATGTAAACCACCATCAGATTGAATTTGGTTTCAATGATCTATACCACACTTGGGCTCTATCGATTAGTATCCTAAGAAAGAGCTTAAGATTTTACCACTCACTTTCAATGTTTTATGAGGCATAAGCATCATGGAAGGCTTATAAATGATGTTATGGATCCAAATCATGGCCTCCTACAAATTTAGGGATATTATTCATATCAAACCTAGGTAGGAAACTTTCCTTGCAATGCTTTTGAGGTATCTTAACTATCTCCATGATCTACATTAGGCTCTTAGTGGCCAACAAGGGTTCATCATCATCAGATATGTTATGATAAAAATTTCTATTTCTATTTGTTTGATTGTGATAATTTTTTCTATGTTCATTTTGATGTCTTTGATTTCTCCTATGAGTTCAATTTCTATTTTTATTTTGACTCCTTAGTGGAGCTTTGTCTCTATACCTACATTTATCTTTATTAGAACTAGATGCTGAAGAGGAAGAGGAAGATGAGGAACTAGGAGGGTTGCCATGGCTTCTATGGTATTTCCTAAGGTCCCTTGATTTATCTTTTCTAGGTTTTGAGGAGGTCTTAGGCCTTGAGGCCTCCCCTAGTCTAGGACTTACTTCGTCTCCTCTAGGGTTTTTTGCCTCAGGTGAATGTAGTCCTTGAGTGTCATGATGGTCATGAACATAAGAAACCTATGTATGAGGTTGGTCACTCCAATTTTCTTGATTATATATCTTGTTAGTTCTCCAATGAATGTTTTTATCATACAATGCATTATCACTTCCTTGTAAAAGAGACATTGTTTTTAGTTAATGATGTGTGTGATTTAATATTTTCTAGAAGATATATCGTTAATGCATTTACAATGATAGTGTATAATATAACTAATCTAGATAACTAGCACTATCCTCTACAATAGCGCCAATGATGAGTGGCGAGGTATCCCTATGCCCAACCATATGAATGACAAGCATTAAGCATGATCAGGTCAAATTTCATGGATGGGACTAGTTGTGCATCTAGATTGTTATGCCTTGATCGCAGCTCATTGTCTTCCCACTTGGACTAGTAGTAGCTTTTCCACATATGATTTAGTCCAAAGTGAGGCATATGATGATTGATGTTACCTAGTTGTAAGCTACTCCCAATGATAATAAAGAGATTAATTCATTAAGCTAATTAATAGTGGAAAGTAAAATCTAAACTAGCCTATGTGCAATGAGTATCCATTCCTAATCGTCCGCACACATCTTGGACTTCATGGAACTACCACTGGGGTTACCAAGCATACATTATTGGGTTTACCTAATGATACACTATTGGGTTACTAAGCAATTACACTTAAGTGCTTGTGATTATTCATACTCATTTTACTTAATGATAGAAATAATACAGAGAAATAAATGGAAATATTAACTAAGGAAAATAGTAAAAATTAAACAATTAAAAGCAATAAGAAATCTAAGTGGATTTTGTAATGATGAAAGTAATCTCGATCTTTATTGCTAATCATGTAACCCATTCAAGTATGTCACACTCAAATAAGAATGTTGTACAATCACTTAACATCACACTGCAAGCATGCATTGGAAAACAAACTAACAAAATTCTAACTACTTTGAAATCTATGAAAAAGCTATTTGAAAATCTATATCCCAATCATGCACCCAAGTGCGGTATTTATAGGCTAGCATGGAAGGAGCGATATTGGATGCTTGACATCAAAGGTTGTGCCTCAATATTGGATATCTGACATCATGCCCTCGATATCACGACCTTGCAAAACATGACTCATCACTAGAAGAAGCTCAAATCTATTCCCTAGGATACTCATTAAAGAAGTTCAAAGTTGGTACTAGTGTTTGGAACTAGAAGCTATCCATAGATGAAGTATAATGTTGGAGCTATTCAATGATAAATATCAAAAATACTCTAAGGTGTCCAACTTGAAAAAATAGATTCAAGGGTAGAAATAATGTAATCATGAATCTCTTAATGTAGCCGTAATATTTTTTATTACACCAATGCCTAGGCCATGGTTTTTCTCAAAGAGAGCAACTTTGTGATGTGATAGATGGACTCAAGAATAAAACTAGAGAGATTTTAGGGTTTATGCCCAAGGAAAATTTTTAGAAATAAGAGCCCATTGAATACAAAGGTTCATTGATTTAGCGGCAAAAAAAAAAAGAAAGAAAGAAGGGGAGTTGAAAAAAAGAAAAAATTCAAAGGAGTATAATAGAGATTCCTCCATTAACAAAAGGAAGGTATGTCTTTATGATCCTAAGGAGGAAGCACCACTAGAGAAGATTTTGCAAAGAAAAACTTTGCCAATTTAAAAATCTATCATAGAGATATCAACTAAGGTGGATAAAATGTATAACTCTTTTGATGAAAGGTTCTAAACTACTCTTAAAATCATGAAGGAGAAAGCACAGTAGAGGAATAGAAATAAAGACAAAAGAAGGAGAAAAGATCCAATAAAGGACTATCATTAACAAAAAGGTAAGGCTATAGTAGTTGATGAGGTTGTAGATTCTAATATAGAATATGAAGGATGTGACATCTACCAATATGAACATCTTAAGAGATGTTGTCTAGTACTATCATAGTTGTAAGAATATGGGATCTATGCCTTGAATCCAAAGCTTGCTAGGAGGCAACCACCTAGGAGATTACCTTATTTGCAAGAAAATTATTTGCAATAGTCCCACTAGCAACAATATTATCCATGTGGAATATCACCTCAACCTCAAGATTCTTATCATCAATGGCAAAACCCACAGTCATGGGGGATGCACCACTAAGATAGCAATATCCTTACTGCTAACCTAACCCATATGGAGACTATGTCTAGTAGCGTATGTCTCCAAGTGGATTTATAGGCCACACTTCTTCTTCTCATCACTACTATTCCCTTGAATATCATAGACCTATGACTCCATGAACTAAATCTCATTCTACTTATACTTCTCATTATTTAGAGTAATATTATGCACCTCATACCTTAACTTCTTTGCCACTTGCATTACCTATGCAAGGTGAGATACTACTACAGCCTCAACAACGCAATGTCATATGGGCTATAAATTTGTAATCAAACAACAGCTCAAGTGATTATTAGCATAAGCATTGAAAAAGGGCTTTCTTCAAGTCCAATAGTCTATCTATATTACCATAGGCATATGTGATTATGGATCCTTCTCAATTTACCCCAAGGATATCTACCAAGCTACCTTGAAACTAAATATCACAAAATGTTCACATTGTCATGTTGACTTATGTAGTTACAGAATGGATAAAGGTAGGATAGCTTTCCAAGAAGAGAACTAATTGTAGAAGTCCTCTAATTTATTTACAAATTATAAGGAATGATCCATGCAAAGCTTTATTAGACTCAGGTTCCAATGTAAACTTAATTTCTCAAGAAGTATACAAAACATGAAACCTACTTCTACTTAAGAAATGTAATATCATGTTAAATTTTGTAGACTTGTTTATTACGGTTCATTAGAATTAATAGAGGACATTGTGACCACTATTTGTGGATGGTCATATCCAATGAACTTCCTCGTTATTCATATGGAAAACTATAAAGGGAACTTTCTAGTCATTATGGAAAGGGCTTAGTTGAGTACCATTGATGCCAAGTTAGAGCTTAAAGGACTCTCCTTGGAAATTTTTAAGGAAAATGAATTTGGTAAGATTGAGAAGAAGAGGATTTCATGCATCGCATATAGTGACACAGGGTGCCATTGCATGTAGAAAATATGAGCTATAAGGAGCATGTCTAATACAACATGTAAGAAGTATGTCAAAACCATGAACTTATAAAGATGCCTATATAGAGTAATCACAAAACAAAAAGGTACCTAGTGGCTAAACATAGATGATAACTCTAGTTTCACAATGTGCATGAAACCAACAAAAATCCTCACAAGTACTTATATAGATAAGATGGAACAAATTTAGGGCCAACTATTTAAAGTAGAATATATAAGAGAAGCAAAAATGAATTGGTAAGAGTTGGAAATCCTAGATACCTATAAATAACAACCCTTGAAATTGAAATCCTTACCAACATCTCTAAAATATGTATTCCTAGACAATGAAAAACTAGTAATCATCAATGCCCAGCTTACTAAAGAATAAAAGGAAAAGTTGCTCGAGGTAGTTAATAGATGGCCAACAACCTTTGCTTGATCATATGATAAATTAATAGGAATAAATCCATACATATGCCAACATCGAATCTACATAGACTCTACCATCAAATCCAAGAGGCAACCACAAAGAAGATTAAATTCAAAGTTGAAAAAAGCTGTTAAAAATGAAGTTGAAAAACTTCTCAAAGAAGGATTCATCTATTTAGTGGTATATAGTAAGTCAATAATTCCACTCATTATTGTACCAAAGAAAGATGGATAGTAAAGAGTTTGTATAAAATTTAGGGTGTTGAACATGGCTATGTTCAAGGATCATTTTCTGTTACCATTTGTGAATCAAGTGTTGAGCGTAATTACATGACATAACTATTACAATTTTCTAAATGAGTACAATGGATACAATCAAGTACAAATCATCCTAGAAGATTAGGCAAAAATAACTTTCACAAGTCCCTGGGGGAGTTTTTCATACAAGAAGATGCCTTTTAGCCTAAGCAATGCTCCTATAATCTTTTAGTGCCTACTCTTAAGTATCTTATAGTAGTAGATTGGTAGTGGTTTTGAAGTCTTCATGGATGACTTCTCCATATATGGTGCTAATTTTGAACAAGCATTTGACCATCTTGAGCAAGTGCTGAAATGGTGTGTGGAGATGAACCTACAATTCAAGTGGTAGAAGAGGCATTTGATGGTTAAAGAGTGCATTGTGTTGGAACATAGAATTTTAGGAAATGAAATTGAGGTAGACCCTAAAAAGATAAGGATTATCCAAGGAATCACCAAAGAACCTCAAGTAGTTAAATATGTGAGGTCATTCCTTGGCCATATCGGTTACTACAGGTATTTTATGGAAATCTTCTCCAAAATTGCCAAGCCACTGATTCAACTTACCAAGAAGGATGCAACATTTGAATGGACCTTGGAATGTAAATAAGAATTCTAGCACCTAAATTAGAAGCTCATAGAAACACTAATTCTATGTGCTTTTGATTAGTTCAAACCCTTTCACATCATGATAGACATATATAACTATGCATTGGAAGTAATGCTTATAAAAATAGATGATTAGAAACATTTATATTACATTCATTATGCAAGCAGGAGCATTGTAGGTGCATAACTTAATTACACCACTACACAAAAGGAACTCATGGTGGTGGTATATGCTCTAGAAAAATTTAGGCATTATATGCTTAGATATCTAATTTTTGTGCACATTAATCATAATGCAATTTACTTACTAATAAACAAGCCAATGGTAAGCCCTTGTGTTATACAGTGGCTTGTAACTTATAGGAGTTTGATCTAACAATGGTGGATAGAAAGGAAATCAAAAATGTAGTTGGAGACTATCTATCTTGGTTAAGATGAGATAACAATGATGATGAAGAGTCCTTTTTTGACCAATTTCTATATGAGCTTCTCTTTGCTAAGGCAATTAAAGTTCAAACACCAAGGGTTACAAATTGGCATGATGAATATCTCTCATGTCTACTTACATAGGACATAGGAGACTCCTAGCAAATGGGATCATAGGAAGAAATGCTAGTTTCTCTACTAGGTCAAGTACTACATAAAGATAGAGGATAACCTCTACAAGGTTTATGTTGATATCTTGGTACGATGGTGTGTACATGATATAGATCAACTAAGAGTCCTCTAAGATGCTCATGAGGGCCCTTGTGAGGGCCACTATGCAAGAAGAAGAATGACCATAAATATCCTGATGGCAAGGTGTTTTTGGCTAATGATCTTCAAGGATGCTCACCACTTTACTTGTTTATGTGAATGATGCTAACAAGATGAAGGAATGATAATCAAGATGGAAGGATCCCAATGGTGGATTTAACTAGTGAATCCTTTCAACCTTTGGGAAATTGACTTCACGAAACCATCACTTCCATGTCCAATGGAAAGCTTGATATGATTATTGCTATTGACTACTATAGAAGATGGATTGAAGTTGCAGTCATTTCTAACTATACCTCTACTACTGTAGTTCAATTTTTTGAGTAGCAAGTGGTAAAAAAGTTTGGTATGCCTAGAGTACTAATTTCTAAAAATGAAACGCACTTCATAAGAGCTATCTTTTTTAAGTTAATGTAATGCTTGGGGGTGCAACATAAACTTATAACATTCTACCATTCTCAAGCCAATGGTTAAGCTAAAGTAACTAATAGAGAGATTACTCAAATCCTGACATAAACCATTAGTAGATATAGAAAAGGCTAGAGTACTAAACTCAACGATGCCCTCTAGGTGTATTTCTCAACATGGAAACTTCCTATAGGCTACTCTCCTTACAAGTTACTGTACAGAAAGTTACCCAAACTTCTAATTCAAATTGAACTTAGTACACTTACAACTACATGTGAGCTTAACTTAGACATTAATCTAGCATTAAAAGAAAGACTCATGACACTCAATGTGTGAGACAAAAATAGTAGAGTAGTTATTATGATGAATGAAGTGCATAAGAAATATAATAAACAATACCACAATGTCCCTATATGGAAAGTTGAATTCAAACCATGAGATAAAGTTCTTTGTTAGAATCCCATGCATGTGCCATAATGAACCAAGTTTCAAATATTATGAGAAGGATCATATATTTTACACTCAACTTTTCCTTCTAAAGCTATGATAATTTACCACCCAAAAAGACCTTTGAAGCACATGTTGTTCAACATTCAACAACTCCCAAGTAACCAACTACAACACTAACACCTTAAATTAAGAACAAGCTCACTTCATTTTTTGAATCTCATTCTTCCAACTTAGTTGTGGGGGAGATAAACATCCACCCTAGTACCTTGACAATGATGAAACAATTTTTTTATTTTCTTTTCTTTGACATCATTCTCTATATGTTATTCATGTTCTTTGTATTTTAATGTTTATTCTATTTATTTTTCTCTTGTTCTTTTTGCTTTTTTCTTTGGCTTTTATTATTACTTTTATTTTGTTAATTGACAATCTCTAATTTTATTTCATGGCTACTACAAACTTTGATGATTATTGAATGTAGCTATTAAGATTAAAGTTCCTTATTTAGGCCAATTTTATCCTTGGATTATGCTATATACTAATAATTTATCAATTTTTTAGTGGTACTAGGTAGTGAGCTTATGACATCCATTCATTCCATCTATCTTATAAGAAGATCTATATCCTGACAACACAATGGTTCTTTCAGATGAAAACTAAAAGTAATATTTGATCTTATTTTCCAATCAACTAGGAAAGGACCAAGAGGGAATGAAAAATGGTGTAGCCTCAAGAGGACTTATTGCATTTTCTTCTCAACTTCTCTCCTAAGTTCTATGGCTCCTCATGGGTATATCATTACTCCTCATGTCAACCATAAAGGAAGTATGTTCGTGTAAGATGTGGTTTTTTAAAAAAAATAATGAGAATTCAAAGCACATCTCTTTGAAGATATCTTCTAATACAAGCAATGGTTATGGGGCTAGAAAGACATGTCATCCATGCCTGAAGGCACCCCTCTATCTAAGGTTCAAATTTCTTCCTAAATACTCTCTAACTACTTTCTTCTTTTCTTTTCTTCTTTTGTTGAAGTGATGATTATTCTTTGTTGTTGTCATTAACTCATGATGGTAGGAGATGAGGAATACATAAATGCAAGGCTACTAAAATTGGTATGGACTTGGTCTAGACTCATAATAGACTGTATTAGATCATCCTAATCATACATTTTACCAAGGATCTCATGAAGCTATGATACAGATTTTTCTCTACTGATCTCTCTCTACCATTCTAGCACTCCATTTTCTTATGTCACTGCCCCATGCCATGATTAGTTGTTAGTCTTATTTTGTAGATTACATAATCCTAAGATAATCCATTATGTGGGTATGGTGTCTAACTTGAACCACCATTCATCATCCAAGGTTCCTACGAACTCTTTGTGATGAGGTTCTTCATGGGCATCTTTAGGCATAAGTCTACTTTGAGGAGGATCCACTTGCATAATTTTTGGTTACCTTCAATATAAACTCCATATCCATAGGCATCTATTTGGTTCCAATAACCTAGATAGTTTGCATCATCTAGTTTGGTGCTTGTAATGACTAAAAATGTTGGTGGCTTGAATCACTGAGGGATCAATGGATGCACAACCTTAACCATGCCTATCTAGGAGGGCCTTGCTGAAAATAGAGGTGGAGCACCCTAAATGGTCTTGTAAATCAAATAGGAACTTTGTTGATTGTAATCAGGGTGGTGGGTGCAACCGACGGTTGGCGTGGTTAGCTAAAATGTAAATGCAAGTGACGGGAAATGGTACTAAGTGTCAAAGTAGTGTTAAGTATAGAGCATAGCCACGAAATGGGGGGGAGGGGGAGGGGGAGTTTAGTCAAGGGTTTTGATTGAAATGAGAATGTCAACCCGCAGAGACTATTTCCTGAGCATTGTATAACGTGATGAGAAAATGCTAGAAATGGGAGAGAGAAATGGAACACCGCCCCAAATGGAAGCATAGTTAACTCGAAAAGGATCTCAAAAGGTACATAGTGTACAATAGGCACAGTGGGAGCATAGCAGTGTAGTCATAGTCTCTGGGGCATCCAGGCTGTGAAACTGATAGTTGCCATGGGGACTGAACCTACTGGGTTGGCTACTATGGTGTTCCATGGGCAAAAAGGTAAATTACGTGTTGGACAGTGTGCACTAATGATCCAATAGGATCCTAGAGTGTGCCAAGGTGCTGAGTGTGCTTGGGTGCAAGAGTGCCAAAGGATGCTCAAAATGCCCAATTCCCTTTTTGATTTTTGAACCCCTAAAATATTGAGCATAGGGGTATTTATAGGGTTAGGGTTAGTGTGAAATGTGGATCGGGTGCCACATGGCATGAGGGTAGGTGGGGCTATGCTAGACCCAGCTACAATCTCATGGGAGTAGCAAGTGTTACACTCTAATGTGCTACAACGGATCCTTAGAGGCTATTGAACTATGACTACACTACCAAGACTGCATGTGCTAGAGTTTGAATGACCACAATGTACCTATAAATAGTGCAACTTGGAGGCTACTCTCTAGACTACATCTTCCCCTTTTTTAAGTAGGGTCAAGCATAGGTATAATTTGGGGGACTAATAGGGGGTGCAAAAGAGATACAAATTGCTTATCTTGCTTGCCAGAGGAATATCAAAGCTAAGATGAAGGCTAATGCTGAGCTCTGGAGGCTTTTGACAACTGCCGAAGGCTTCTTTGTAGTGCTACACTAGCTATGCTCTAGAGCATAGCACAACACTTAGTCAAATTTTGTAAAATTAGATGTCTAACACTGGCTATGCTTGTAGTAGGGATACTTAGAAAAATTTGACAAAATCTACAATTTTCCTTTATGCTACATTGGCTATGCTCTAAGGCATAGTAGGAGGGGTAGCCTCAAGAGTCAGAAAATTTGCCAAATGCCTCTTCCATGCTGAGCTGGCTTAATAGCTTCTTGCTTAACACGTAGGCAAAATTGGCCACTAGAATATGTGCTACACTGGCTATGCTCTAGAGCATAGCAACCTTAGGAGTTAGAAATTTTGCCAAATTATTTTTTCCATCCCAAGCCATCTTAACAATTTCTAGCTTGGCACTTGAGCAAACTGGCCATAGAAATGTGTTCTACACTGGCTATGCTCTAGAGTGTAGTAGGCAGGGTGAGAGTGTAGCACAACACTTAGAAAAAGTTTTATGCAATTGCTATTAACACTTAGAAAATTTGGCAAAACAAGCCTTGTGATACATGCTACACTAGGGAGTGTAGCACAAACACTTAGAAGAATTTGCCAAGTTTTGACACTTAGAAAAATTTGTAGTTAAAGTGCTAAAGCTTGAAATTGATGGTGTTTCATTGGCCCCTCTTTGTTGATGTCTAGAGGAGTGGCCTGAGAGACATAGACAAAGAATATGAAAAACCATGGCAAACATGACACCAACAATGCTCATCAGTACTCGATTAAATAATGCTTTATCATGCTCAAGAGTGCTAAAGGAATAAAGTATGGTAGGGAGCAAGTTAAGGAGATGGACCAAGGGATAACAAGTGGAAGGAATGCCCATTGTGCCATGATAGCTTGTCACCAAACCATGATCTCTCGTCGGAGTGCTTGTGAGGAAGTCACCATACGAAGATGGCTTACCCCTAAAATTTTGACCTCTCATCGGAGTGCTTGTAAGATAGTCAATGCAAGGCTTGCAAAAGAATAGATTTGCTATTTTTGCTTGGGTACTTGTTTTGTACCATTTTCTTTCTTTTTTTGTTTTGTTTTTCTTCTTCTTCTTTTCTTTTTTAGAATGGAAAATGTTTGTTGTTGGGTAGACTACGTGCCATTCAATAGGATTTTCTTAGAGGAAACTGTGTCACTTCTATAGGATAGGTGTTTCCTCCCCTAGATGAGTTGTGTTACATTTGCTTAGGCTTTGACCAACTTACAAAGGCTTCTTATGGGACAAGTTGTGTTATGTCTGGCATGGGTTCTATAACTAATTGAAAGAAGGATGCCTTGTGCATCAAAGAAGCTTGCTAGGAAAGTTTGGAAGGTGTGATGTAAAAGAAGGGGTAAATGTGAATGGGCTATGGCAGGGTAAAAGGGGTGTGCACTCTTAAGTAGCTTGAAGAGTCAAAGTGGGCACATCAGAGCAATGTGGTGACTTATCACTGTAGTGAAACACATCTCTGAATGATTGTCATTAGGGCTTTGTCCTGCAAACATAACATAGAGAAAATAAGAAAATAACCATACTATGTGAGATGAGAGTGAACTCTTGGTTATGAGGGAACTACAAGGGGCATGAGTGTTGTGTTAGTTGTGGGTGCATGTAGTGTCCAAAGTAGAAAGGCTAGTGCTAGTAGGCTACAGAAGCTCTAGTAGCCACATTGGAAGCAAGCACCCAAGTAGTTGAGGGTGTTGGCGATGCAAGTGCTCAGGACTTACCAAGGATAAGAGCTTGGAAACCCAGTAGCTCGGAAGGAAGTTAAGCTACTGGATGTTCTTCCTAGCTTGGGCAATGATGAGGGTTGGAGGATGGCAGTGCTATGGCTAGGCCACAGTACTGCTGGGACTCCAACAGGTGATGCTGATAGTGAGAGCTCCAACCAAGATGACTGGCGATGGTGGTGGTAGCTTTGGAAGGTCAACAAGATGCCTAAAGGCATCTCTAGATGATCAGCAAAATGTTGAGGGTGATGACATTGCAAATGTTCTAGAGGCATTTTCCATGACATCGTGAACTTTGTTCTAGAACTACAATGCCCCGCCCCACCTTGCCTAAGAGGTGTGGGTAGGTGACAAAGGGTTGAGAGTATTTGCACTCACTTGTCCCCAAAATTGTATGTGTTGAGCTATGTATGTTGAACTAAAAACATAGTTTAAGGTCTTGGTAGAATGCATGCTATGCTAGTTTAAGATCCTAGTAGACTGTGAACCCAATTTAAGGTCTTGGCAAACTATGATGTGCTAGTTTATAGTCATAACAGACTACTGTATGCTAGTTTAACATCATATTAGATAGTGGATTGCCAATTTAAGGTCATAGCAGACCATGCTATGGGTGCTAATTTAATGTCATAGCCCTAGGACATTCTGTGCCAGTTTAACATTGTAGCGGATGTTTTGTACCAGTTTAATGTTGTAGCCCAAGGACATTTTGTGCTAATTTAATGTTGTAGAAGATGTTTTTGTGCTAGTTTAATGTCGTAGTGGACGTTCTATGCTAGCTTAATGTCATAGCAGATATTTTGTGCTAGTTTAACATCGTAGCGGATGTATGCTTACCTTGCTATGTTGATGCTATGTGTCAAGAATAGTAAGGCTTGAGGTATGAATGGTTGATCAGGTTCGCAAACTCATTGTCATCTAGATCAGCAAGCTTGAATGCTCCATTGTCATAGGCCTTTGTGACTAAGAAAGGCCCTTCCTAGTTGGCTGAGAATTTGTCCGTGGGTTCATGAGGTCCCCTTTCTTGATTGGGAGTTGATGCTGATTGTGGTGATGTTTTTGCCATTGCTTTTCTTGGTACCACTCGATGCGATCAAGTGACTGCATGCACTCCTCCTCTATAGATTTGAGGTCAATGGTTCTTAACTCATCATTCTGAACCTCATCAATAAATCTTGAGAGGATCACACAAAGTGATGGGACCTACAACTCAAGAGGAAACATTGTTTTAGACCCATACACAAGACTATATGGTGTCTTACTAGTTGCTATTCTGTGTGTTGTGTGATAGGCTCATAGTGCGTGAACTGACTACTTGTGCCATTGTCATTTGCTGCTACTAAGCATCTTCTTCAGAAGGTTGATGATGACTTTTTTTGTAGCCTCCACTTGGCCATTCTCTTGTAGGTAGTATGGTGACAAAAAGAAATGTTTGATGCCAAGGTGTTCGTAGAAGGCTCTGGTTTCTAACTGGTAAATTGTGGCTCACTGTCTGTGACTATAGTAATGGGTAGACAAAATTGGGTCGCTATGTTGTCAAGGATAAATTTGCAAATCTATTGTGATGTCATCTTCCCAAGGGAAATGGCTTCAACCTACTTATTAAAGTATTTGGTTGTAGTTATGATGAAGCTATGTCTTGTAGAAGACTTAGGCATTATAGGTCTTATGATGTCCAACCCCCAACGTTGGAATAGCCATGTGATTTACATGGTATGCAGTTCAGTGGGTGGCACGTGCATTAAGTTGCCATGTCACTAATGCACATCACATGTTTTGACCTTGGAAATGCAATCATGCTCTATGTAAGACTAATAGTAGCCTAAGCATATGATTTTTGCTACCATTTCCCTGGGTGCTATGTGGCCTTCGCACAGTCCCTTGTGGTCTTGATTAACAATCATTTGCACTTTGCTATAGCTAACACAGGTTAGTAGTATTCCATCATAGGATTTGCGACATAAGGTGCTATCACCTACAAGGATGTACTACTATGACAGTTTTTGCACTGCATACTTTTGGGTAGTGGTTAGGTGTTGCGGGGGCTCACCCTATTGGAGGAATGTCTTAATATCATCATACCACTCTTGTGCATGAGCTGTGCTTGTTGTGGCTATAGATGCAATGCTTGTTGTTTGAGTAATAGGTTCAATGCAGTTGGCTAATGAAGTGGGTAAGGAATGAAACATGTTGGGCACTATGCTTAAGGCTAAGATGGCTAACATGTTAGAAATGGTGTTCTCATTATGGGGAATATATTGGATATCTATAGTTGCAAATTGCTTGAGTAGATGCTTTACCAAGTCACAATAAGATTGTAATTGTTGTGCTTTGCAAGTGTAAACCTCCACAACTTGGTTGACAAATAACTATCAATTACCTCTAACTGCTAGGTTTTGGATTCTTAGATCACAAGCTACTAAGACACCTCTAAGAAGACCTTCATACTTTGCTACGTTGTTGGTGTAAGGAAATGCAAAGTAATATGCGAAGGATTAGATCTTATTAGAGGGAAATGTGATGATGGTAGCGGCACTACCTCCTTGTGATATTGAAGCATCATCGAAGTGTAAAACTACCACAAAGTTGGTAGGCACTTGGCTTATGCTATTAACATGCTCATTTAGAAATTCCAGATCTATTGTTACTTGATCGTCTATTGGTGAAGCCGTGAGTTGTGTGGCTATTGCTTGACCTTTAGTAGATGCTTGTGCTATGTAGTCCAAGTCAAACGCCATGGTTATTGCTTTCCATTGTGCAGTTCAACTACTTTTGTAGATATTTGTGGTAATAGCCTAGAGTACATTGCTTTTGTAGATGATGTGAACCTGACTATAGAAAAGATAATGCCTCCACTTCTTAAATGCAAAGACTAGGACAAGGTAGTTCTTCTCCACATCATTGTATTTTGCTTCATGTTCCACTAGTGCATGGCATAGGTAGTAAACAGGGACCTTTGAGCCATTGTCTCACTTTTGGCCAAGTAGAGAAGTGATGCATGCATCTAAGGTTGCAAGGTAGATGTAAAAACATTTATCTCCTTGCAGAGGGTAGATTGTTGGAAGTTGAGCTAGCTCCTTCTTGAGATTGTCAAATGCCTCTAGCATTGAGTTATCCACTCAAAGTGGATCCCCTTTTTGAGTAGATGTTGCATTGGCTGCAACTTATCAATTAACCTTGTAATAAACCTACAAATGAATTGCAATCTACCTTGTAACCCGCATAGCTCCTTAAGGTTTGCCAGTAGTGCTAAGTTGATGATAGCCTTAACCTTATCGGGGTCTACACGTATGCCTACCTCTGATACTACAAAGCCTAACATGCAACCAGTCTTAATGTCGAAGACACACTTCTTGGGGTTTAACCTAAGGTCATGTCTAAGGCAACATTTGAGTACATGGTCTAAGTCATTTGCGTGGTTGTGAGCTGCCTTGGATCTAACAGTTATGTTGTTGACATAGTCATTAAGTAGGTTTAGCAAATAATCACTAAAGATATACATCATTACATGTTGGTAGGTTGCTTTCGCGTTCTTTAGTCCAAAAGGCATCATTATGTAGTAAAAAAAATCCCAAGGCGTCATAAAGGTTGTGCTGAGTTGGTGCTTTAGATTGATCCAAATCTGGTTGTACCCTAATAACCCATCCATGAAGGAGAACAAGGCATGACCAGTTGTAGTATTGATGAGTTAGTCAATACTAGGTAATGGGAAATTGTCTTTGATGGTTGCATTATTCAGGTATTGAAAGTGTATGCAAATGTGTATACTTCATTTTTCTTAGGGACAACTACGATGTTAGAAACCCAGTATGTGTAGTCAACTACCTAGATGAAACCAGCCTTATAAAGCTTGGTGATGTCATTGTGAACTACCAACGCCACCTTAGGTTTAACCTTGTAGGCTTTTTGTTTGACTGGTTATACGCGAGGATCAAGGATAATTTTATGTTGCACTATGCAAGGGTCTAGGCCTAGCATGTCCTCGTAGGACCATGAAAATGCCTTAACATTATCATTGAGGACTTTGGTGATGCTTTGTGTGAGTTGAGGCTCTAACAAGGAACTAAGTTTCAGTGTCTTCACCTTGCCTCTATGCATTATTTCAAGGGCTTTGACAAGGGGATCCTCGGTTACATCACTTGCCTCTAGATCTAGAGCTTTGACTAGATGGTCTAGCCAATCCAGTGATGCCTCTAGGGATGCTACGTGTGTGTCATAGGCTATGGGCTTAAAGTCTAGGCATTCAGTGTTAATGCATCACGTGGAATCGCCATAAGGTCTAGTCAAGACTAGGGGTGAATGAAGATGCTCATATGCAGTCATGTTGTAATCCTACCAAGAATCCTGCAAGACAACCAAAAAAATGTCAAGCCACACCTGTCCTAATAAAGTAGAATGCATAAGATAAGGAAGGAAATGCTATAAAAAAATTTTCCTAACTGTGTGATTGTGGGATTAGGTAAGCAAGTATGGAAACCAGTTTGGGGCCTTGGTAGGCCATAGGATTGCCAATTTAAGGTCATAACAGACCATGGATTACACAAGACACATTGGTTTAGGCAAGGTAGGGAAGGTTTGGAACATGGGATTAAGCTAGGCATTTGCTAGGCAACCAAAAAAATGTAAATTTTTTTTCCAAGTTTGGGAACATTGAAAAACCTAGAAAATTTTTCTAACTCTAGTTGCTACACTCGTCCTACATTATGCATGGGACATGGGACACTACCCAAGTAGGTGACATGTTAATCATCCTAGGAGAGTATAAATAGGCATTTTCACCATGGTCAACCTATCATTTTCAAAAGTAAAAATGAGAAGTCACCAAGCATAGCATGGCCAGAGCAAGAAAAGTCAAAGTGTAGTGATGAAAGCAAAGAGAAATAGAGCATAGCCACCGACAATGATGCACCATAGTGAACGCCAACACCCCAGTCTCGTCAACATGGAAGAGGGAGAATGCACATTAAGACGCCTCCTCAGGGCATACATAGAGGAGTACAGGGAGATGTCATTGGCTAGGTTCGATGCTACACTCTACCCTTGTCATTTATTAATTTTTATTTTTCACATTGTTTACATGGGGTTTTGGGTTTTAGGGGCAGCTTACCCTGGGCAGGGATTGCCACCACCACCATGGTTGCCATGGTGGCCATGGGTAAGAGAAGGGAATGCATGTGGAAGCGATGAATTTTGTGGATTTCTCATTTTTGTACTATTTTGGGTTTTTTGCACATGGTGGGTGGCAAGGGTTTCTTGCATATCGTGCAAAACTTGGGACAAGGCTGAAATAATTTTTCTTTTTTTTATTCTTTTGGCTATGGGTGAGATGGCTATGACCTAGGATGAGGAAGGACGAACAACAATGAATCTAGGATCGAGGGTTTACCTCTACTCTCATTGGGTATGTATGTGAGCATAACATGTGGGTGAGGTATTGCAGGAGGTAGGGGCCAATGCTATGCTTTAAGGAATTAAAATGTTTTTTGGACTTTCTTGTTTGGGGGCTATGCTCCCAAGAGCATATCCAATAGTTAGAAATTTTCATTGGAGAATTTTTGAGGGTTACACTCTATGGGGAGCATAACCAATAGTTTGAAAATTTTGCTATTAGAAAGGATTACACTCTGCAAAGAGCGTAACTAATAGTTAGAAATTTTTTTTTGCCAAAACCTACATGGGTTGTGCTCTAGGAGAACATAGTTGAGAGTTAAAATTTTTTATACCCATTGGCTATGCTACCCAAAGTTGTTGAGTATGAAAACATTATGTTGAACATGAAAAACATTGAGTGAAAATGTGAAATAGGGATGTTAATGCTATGCCCCATTGAGGACTAGGCACATCAGATAGATGTGCTGACATCCCTTTCCTGCGGGATTTATGGGGGAGGCTAAGGGTTGCCTAGTCATGTTATTTAACTTTTGCTAATGTACTAAGCATAATCTTAATTCATTTTTTGTGTGCATTCAATGCTAACTCTCTTCTTTTGTTGCTGTTGTAACTATAAGGTATTGTTGAAGCCCATCCTCATTGTGGTGGAGTTGGTGGATACCCTCTATTGTATGAGCGAACTTGTACCAAATGTACCTGCACCAGACATGTGCATGGATCACTAGGTAGTATGGTTTAGATCTGGAGCATGTGAGTTCTTGGAATTCTTGCTTGAACACTCTAGTGTGATTATGTGGTCACACTTGGCAGTAGAAGCAGTTGGTTTCATTATGGAGACATTGTTGCATGGGGAAAATTAGGGCATTCTAAGATTCATGTTCGATGAACCCATTGCTGGTGATGGATTAAGGAGTTTATGCCAGGGCCCCAAGCGCATTAGGCCTTTATCCAAGATCTGGCAGATGCCATATTTTTAGTGTTATAGTAAGAGTAGCACATTATTTGTTGCTCAACAAGTGCTTACTCTATTTTAGAAGCCACCTTGGATAGTGTATTATGCCAATGAATGAGTTCTTTTATGATTTTGACAATATCTGTTTGGTTATAACTCATATGAGAATGCTAATTGCTTACGTCTATTGCCAGATTTATTGTTGATGCACCTAGCCTTCATGATGAGGAGGGAGCCTTGAACTTGACCCACACTACCCTATAGAAATTCTCATCCTTTGAGAATATATGTGCGGTGGTGATTGGAAAAATTGGGTCTAACCTAGTGGAATACCCTCATTGGTACCTTAAGGCCTACGAGAGGTGTAAGACCTATGGCTAGTTAGATGTTAAATGGGTGAGCAGTGTACCTAACATGGAAGAGGTCTTAACCCCACCACTGTCATCTTGCACACCATTCATGTCACATAAGTGGTTCATTTTTTGCTCTTATGGGTTTGCTGCTTTACTTTTCTTAAGATGCTAATTTTTCTTTTGCCTATTGTAGCTGTAGTCACTTTAGGAGAGGTCACAATGGTTGCAATAGGTAGCACTGAGGCCATCCTCATCATGAAGTATGGTGACGTTAAGGATACAAAACGTTGGTTGTGCTGTGAGGCCCCAATGGAGTTTACTAACAAGCTTCAATGGGCTGGGCTAATGGACCTTTTCTTAGCCCTTAGCCTAGGAATCTTGATGATAAAAATTGTCACAATCATTGACTCTTTTAGTTAGAGCACCAATCATTTTATTACACGGGCCCATGGCATGTGGGTGATTTTTGACCTCACAGACGATTTCTTTGCAGACCTCTTTGGCCTCCCCTCTGAGGGCCTGTTGATTGCTAAGAAACCCAACAAAGAGGTGGACCACAGAGAGAACGTTGAGGAGTAGTTGGGCACTTCTAATTCTTGCAATGGCATACTCATCAAGGAAGTGAGATTACCTATGGGCCACCAATGCTACCCACTCTTTTGTGCTTATGCATTCTCGAGGTTGCTCTCCCAAGGGAAAAATCTCGAGGTGGAGTAAGCTTAGGTGATGAGGGATGTGTTAGAGAAAGGCACATGATACAACTAGGATTCTTACCTTCCTAGTGGCCTACATGTCTAAATCATCAGGTTGTGCCACAACCTCTAAGAAAGGTCACATCTGTAGTTTGTGTTCTTTGTAGGATGCCTGTGAAGGTTCATGGTGGTTCGCGAGGATGGTTGATGGGTAGTGTAGGATTGCATGTAGCTCTCCAGGTTGTGGATTTAGCACTTGTTCATTACTATGTGGTCATAGGACCCTCCAAAGGCAATTGGTGAGTTGTTTTCTGTAATGACTAGAGGCCACTTGGGATGATCTCACCACTCACATGATAATGCAGGTGAGGTGCCACTAGCTAACATTGGGAATGTGGCTAGAGGGGCATGCCTCATTGTTGAGGTAGTGGGATCATGTAAGACAAAAATTAAAAAGCCATGTCCAATGGATAAGCCTGTACATGAGATGGAGGGGAGTAGTAGGAAAATCCACTTACAGTTTCATGATTTGCATTTAAAAATTGCAGGTAAGTATACATCATTGAATGTTGCTATACTCTGCTATGCTAAATAATTATACTAATAATTGGAAATGCTAATCCTAACTTATGTGAATCATTGGATGTAGGCAAGAGGGCTTCCACAATAGCAAAAGGGGCTATAGTGGATGACATCCCTCCTCACACTGAGGGATAGGCACTAGAGGAAGAGGAGCAAGAGGCTGCAGAGGTCCTATGGCAATTAGAGGAAGTAGGGTTGCTACAGTTTGATGGGGGTGAGTTTGATAATTTCTTTGATAGTCTGCAGATGGACGATCCCCCTGCTCTTACATTTGAGGGCCTATTGGGTAGGAGCTTTGCATTGCCATCTATTGTTACTTTTTTTTATAATTGCTAAACATGTTGTATCATAGTCGTAGGTGTTTCCACTAACAGTCCTATGTCTACCTTCACTTTCTGCATGCAGCCATGGGCGGAAGCACCTGATAAGTTTGCCTTCATGCAAGGCCTAGTTGAAGACATGGTGGACTGTATACAATAGACAAATCTTGAGATTGATATTTTTATGTTTGCCTACCTTACATTACCGATTTGCTGATTAGTCTATAGCTAATATTGTTTTGTATGCCAATAGGTTCCAAGCTTTGGTGGGACCTGAGTAGGGTGGCTAGAGTTGATGCCATCCTTGATTTTTTCCCTAAATTGGAGTAAGTGCCCTGTTGTGTGTACGATGAGGCAAGCAAGTGCACACTCTCGTCTATGAGAGCATTATGGGAATGTAGGCACACTAACAAGCATTTGTGAAAGTGGGCGCACAAGCTCTAGGACAAGGAAGTGAGCCAAGATGCCAAATTGGAGGACCTACAAGCCTGCTATGATTTTCTAGTAGCTCATGACCAAGGGGATGCTATTTGGCGAACAACTGAGATTGACTACGCTAGGTACTGGTCAACCATTTATGGTAAAAATGAGGCCACCTAAGAGGTGATTGAGTAGTAGCTATAGATGGACTTGCTAGCTAGGAAAAACTAGGACTGGAAGGACTACAACACAAAGGTGTATCAATGGGTTCAAATTCAGAAAAATAATAAACACCACTACAAATAGGAATGAGAGTTGTACATAAAAGGGTATAAGGATGAGTTCTTGGAGTGCCATTGTCACAACATGTTCCTTGATGTAACTGGTGCAATGCAGGCCTATGAATTATTTGCTAGCAATGTAGTGGTGAGTGGGATCCATGAGAGACACATTGTTATGCCTTCAGAAGAGGTTTCTTTTACTACATTTTTACTGGGGCCACCCACATGGATAGCTATGAAAAAAGGCAAGACTCTTGTGGGCATTGACTTTGGTGAGGAGGATTGAACATAGCTATTAAATGTGGAGATTCTCCAATGCTTGGAGGTGGGCCTTGCTAGAATGCCTCTAGATATGGATGCAAGCCCCTCTCAGGTTGGTCTAGCTTGAATTGTTTTTATTTATTTTGTGATAATTTTTCATGTCAATTATTTGTTAATTAATTTATTATTTTGTTCTGTTTAAAGTAGGTTCTAGGTAATGATGTAGGTCCCAGCGAAGTAGTAGAGGAAGAGAAAGAAGAACCCCAACCCCCACCAAACACCACTGGCTAAGCAGCCTAAGGTGTAGCCCTGATGTTAGGCAATTTTGCATTTTTGACAATTTTTTGTTTTTGATGTACACTTGAGCTATGTATTTTATTAATGATTTAATGAAAATGTGATGATGATTCATATATAACTTTGTTGTAATTTGTGTAATGCTGCAGGAATTCTAACTTGTGATATACTGGTTTGATTAGGCCCCTTGTGGGCCCCATGCCAGTTTAGGGCCATGGTGGAAGGACCATTGCTAGTTTAAGGTCATTTTGAGCCATGTGATGGGATTGCTAGTTTAAGGAAATTTTGGGCCATATGATGGGATTGCTAGTTTAAGGCCATTTTGGGCCAGGACAATGTAAGAAAGGCTACCAATTTTAGGCCATGGTGGGCTATGTGATAGTTTAGGGCCTTTTTGGGTCATAGCACAAAAGGAAGTAAGTTGCTAGTTTTAGGACTTAGCGAGCTGTTTTTTTTAGTGTTTTTTGAAGCACAAATAGGCTAAATAGGACTGCATAAACTAAAGAAATGAGATAACTAATGTGAGATGCAAGAAATTATGCAAACATAACTATACAAGCAAAAGTAAGAAGTGAACAAGACATGCGCATAAACTAAGGAGATACCTTAGTCATGTAATTGTTTCCTAACCTGATGTGGATTAAGAGGTGCATAGGCCCTGAGAGGCACAAGGCAATACTTGCCTAAACCTTCATCAGTGGTGCTAAAGGGAAATTCTACCTAGAGAGCTTCCTCAAGTAGGTTGCTCGCTTTGTTTGGTTGCTCAGATGGGTCAGCTAGACAAAGTTGGCTTTCATCCTGAATGGGTGGCGTGTCATTGGAGAACTCTACTTCTGACCCTTGCTCTACATCAACATTGTTGATGGTTAGGGAAGATACATTGTTACCATATATGATCACTTCTCCACCTTCATAGGGAAGGTGGATCTCTTGATGGATGGATGAAGAGACGGCCTGTAATTGGGCTAGCTAGGGCCTCCCCAAGATCAAATTGAACCTGGGCATCTCTTTGACAACAATGAACTCAGTAGCAGTGGGGAATTGCTCCCTTGCCACAAAAGCTATCATGATCATTTCCTTTATGACAATGCATGATCCATTGAAGGATTTTAGGCATGTTATCTTGGTTGGCTTTATTTGGTCAATGAGACCAAGTTTATTAATGACTGGGAATGGGACAACATTGGTTGCCACCCCATTGTTGATGTGCACCCTACGGATTTTGCACTATCCCACACAAATGGTTATGAACATTGGCACACTGGAAACCTGATCCTTTTTAGGGTCAACCTTAACTACCTCATTGTGAAACATCAGGGGTCGTGAACCTAATTCTTGAGTTGTAGGGGGAAGCATCATAGTGTGAATGGCTTCTTCATCCACTGGAATGTCTTCTTTGAGAAGAATAGAGATCAACATGTAGACTAATGCTTCACAGTGAGCAAAGGAGGTTATCACGAGGTCATATAGGTTTAAATTTATGTTCTTTTGTTTGAGAGCTTGCTTAACCTATGACAGTTCATCTAGGAAGTCTTTTTCGCTATCTACTATTTTGCTAGCCCTTATGTCCTCCATGTGGCCCAAAAGATGAATCTTCCATGGAGGAGATTTAGCCTTTACTTGTGTAGCCAGCTTCCAAGCCTCAGTACTTAGTTGTTAGTTGCTTGCACTTACATTAGCATCCTAAGACAATGAGCCCATGGGGGTGGCAAACAAAGGGATAGGTTTAGGAGGACCTAACTCCATACATTTCCTAATCATCTTATTAGCGACGTGCTTGTCGGGTCTCCTGGGTTATAGCTTAGACTATCTATTATTATGTGCGGAATGTAGCTTTGGGTAGGTAGGGTGTGACACAGCTTCCACCACTAGAACCTGAGCAGGTGAGGAGTCCACACATCATGGCACTTTGATGACAAAGGGTGTTTGGGTTGCTATCACCACGATGTGATGTAGGGCCCTAACCACAATGGGTGTCATGGGTGCCTGAGGTGGCGCTTTGATGACAAAAGGGGATTATGAATTGGTTGATGAACAGGCCCTAGTGTTACCAAAGGACACAAGAACCACAAAGGGTTCATGTGTCAGTTCCACATCATCACTAATGCTAATGGCATTGATAACATAGCTTGCACCACTGGTGTTTAGAGGGTCTTTGTAAACCTTCATTGGCTTGTTTTCCAAGCACATGGGATTGCTATCATCAAGGATCAATTTTCCCTCATCGATCATGCACTGAATGTTATCCTTTAAGGCCAAGTAGTAATTCATATCATGGCAATGAAATTGGTGATAGTTACAAAATCAATCCAACCTAAAGTTTTTAGGAACTAGGGGCTTATTTGGCATAGCTATTGAGGGGTCTCTAAGGACCTTGTAGTATTGTTCATGGTGCTTGCAAGCGTCCTCAAACATCTACTTGTGCTAGATGTGCCTAGCATAAAGCATCTAGTCCAAAAGCTCAGATAGCTTAATAGGTAGGGGGGTATACTTCGAGCGATCCTTGCGCTCAATGTTTGGCTTAGGTTAGCTTGCCTTGTGGCCATCAATGGTGTGAACTGGTTGGTTTCCACAATGCCAGAGCCGAATGCTTTGTTGTTGTTGGTTGAGGCCTTAGGTGCCATGGCTATTGGTTTAGCATTGTTGGGTTTAGCTTCATTTGCCACTACTACAATGGTTGCTATTGCCTTGCCCTTTTCCTTGTCCTTCTTCACATGTGTGTTCTTGTAGGCTACATAGGCTAAGTACTTAATGGCCTCTGCTGCATCTTGGATGCTCTTTGTTTGAGCAAATGCTTGGCTCA
The DNA here is from genome assembly GCA_015680685.1 of Gnetum montanum. Classification (NCBI taxonomy): domain Eukaryota; kingdom Viridiplantae; phylum Streptophyta; class Gnetopsida; order Gnetales; family Gnetaceae; genus Gnetum; species Gnetum montanum. The sequence goes on along the minus strand of MNCI01017890.1, from coordinate 56,107 downwards.
AGGAGCACAGGCCAGAGAGTACAATTTTAACTTAATGAAGTCATTCATTACATCCTTCAAGATGGCTAGAAGATGGATCTCTGCTATTGGCTTGCAGATTTTTTTGAGTGTAGCACTCCAACGTTGAATGAACTTTTGCACGAGCTTTAGAGGGCCTACTTAATGTCCATCAATTGATCTAGGATGGCTTCAAGCTTCAAGTTGTACTTGAAGTGAGTCACAAATTAGCGAAGCAATTCTTCCAAGGTAGATATGGAAGCCCTGGGAAGTGCACAGGACCAGTCAAGCACCTTGCTGATTAAGGACATGGCAAAGACATAGATGATCGAATGTGGCCATGCTTGTAGGTGTAGGAATTTAGAGTAGAAAGTCACAAGGTGGGCATTGGGGGTCCCCCTCACCATTATATTTGGTGAACTAGGGAAGTTGGACCCCAGGAGGTAGGGTCAGTGATGGGACTACAGGACTAATGGGATCATCTTGGTAAAAGTCCATCATATGGACCGTATCAAAGTTAGTAGCTTTAAGTCAACTAACTTCTTTAGTTAATGTTTTCATGATTTGGAACACCTAGTCCAAACTTAGGGTAGGTGCAACTGGTTTCATTACCCATTGTACCATTTGAGTGGCCCACAACCCTATTGCAGGCTATGCGACCATGTGAGACGCTTGTTGCATGTGCTGTTGCATGAATTGCTATGTGTGCAGCTGCTGTGCCATAGGCATAAATGTTGGGATCCACCACATGGTTATGGCTTAGGCTATTGTTAGAGGTGCCAATGAGATGGGTGGGGCGAACGACACCTAGCTTGTATGTGGCCAAGAGAAGGGTATCATGTGCACGTATGGTTGTGTTGGCATTATGGATGTTAACATGGAAGACTATGTGAACTAGGTTGGGATGATGAAGGGAAAGGTGGTAGATGGTTCCACACCTTGTTGTCCTTGTAGTACTTGATGGCTCACCACCATAGGCATGGACCTAGGAGGCAAGAGTGATGTCACTGCCTTAAAGAAGGTAGATGACTAGGATTGGTGTAGGACGAAACTAAAAACAGGCTGCGGGATAGAGGCGTAAAAAGGGTTCCCACTCTTTGAACAAGCCTCAAATTTTTCTTGCCCATCCTGCAAGGGCTCATCATAGTTTGTTACTGCATCATGCTCATTAGGCCTACTCATTCTAATGAGTTGGTCCAGTAACCACTAAAAGTTATTGGTAAGTGGAATGAAAGCATCAAGTGTGGGGAGGAATTCCTTCCAATTTCAGTGTATAATCTCAAAGCATCGCTTAGTATTTAGTTCTTGATGGTCTAGGGATAGACTTGCCTGAAGTTTTGCATAGAGAAAGTTGTATTTTTCATCATCGAGTGCCATGTGCTTAGGTGGTTGATTGCATAGTATGAGTGATTGTCATTGTAGCAATATGGAACTGAGTGGGGGATTAATCTCTACTACCTAATGGACAGGGTGGGCCACCTTTGTGCTTAGAGTAGAGGTTGAAGGTTGCATGAGATTCATGTTACTATGCTATGTAAAAATGCAAGAAGTGAAGTGCTAAATAGAAAATGACCAAGTGCAAAGAATGTTGGAAAAAAGGCTTAGTGAACAAGTGCTAAAGAATTGTGAAAATAGGCCAAAAATAACTAACTCTAGAAACGTTGCTAAAAATGATGAACTCTAGTGTTATGCTTGCTACACTAGAGGCTGCTACGCTTTGAGAACTTGTTACACTCTCTAGAGCATCCAAAGTTTTGAATGCAATGGATACACTTGGGCCTTCATCTTGCAGGGTTCCAAAGGAACTGACAACTAGGACCAATCTACACTAACCAACTCGTAGACAACTCCTGCGCTAGCCTAGGATCTAGCTACTACCATGGTAGGTACATAGGGGTGTTACATCTACACTAGCTCAAAACTAGTAATGGAGGTGCAGAAGGCATGTAGGATTATCGTTGAATGTAGAAGGAATGGAAGGCCCTTCTTCTAGCACCAAAAACTATAACAACTGAAAACATCAATGGCTAGAATCATTGAGGATCAATGGATGATGAGCACCTTATTGGAAATGGAGGCGAAGCACCCTAAATGGTTTTGTCGATGAAATAGGGACTTTGCTGGTTACAACCAAGGTAGTGGGTGTAACTAGGGGGTGGTGTGGTTAGACGAAATACAAATGCAAGTGATGTGAAATGGTACTAAGTGTCAAAGTGGTGCTAAGTGTAGAGTGTAGCCAGGGAATGGGGGCAAGCATAGCTAAGGGTTTCTATCAAAACAAGGGTGTCAACCCATAGAGACTACCACCCAAGTGTAGTACAGTGTGACGATGCATGAAAAAGTGCAAAAAGACATAAGAAAAAAATGTAAGAAAATGATAAAAATGGGATAGAGAAATGGAACACTAACCCAAATGGGAGCATAGTTAACTCCAAAGGGGTCTTAGAAGGTACACAGTGCACAATAAGTGCAGTGGGAGCATAGCAGTGTAGTCACAGTCTTTGGGGCATCCGAGCTATGAAATTGATGGCTACCGTGGGGATTGAACTTATTGGGTTGGCTACTACAATGTTCCATGGGCAAAATAGTAAACTGCATGCTGGATGGTGTGCACTAATGATCCAATAAGATCCTAGCGTGCACTAAGGTACTGAGTGTGCTCAAGTGTAAGAGTGCCAAAGGATGCTCAAAATGCCAAAATTCCCAATGTCCTTTTTGATTTTCCAACCCCTAAAATATTGAATGTAGGGGTATTTATAGGGTTAGGGTTAGCATGAAATGCAAATTGGACACCACATGGCATGAGGGTAGGTGGGGCTATGTTAGACCCAGCTACGCTCCCATGGGAGTAGCAAGTGTTATGCTCTAATGTGCTGCAACAAATCCCCAGAGACTAATGAATTGTGACTATGCTACCAAGACTACATGTGCCAAAGTTTGAATGAATGAAATGTACCTATAAATAGTGCAAAAATAGTGCAACTTGGAGGCTACACTCTGGGACTACATCTTTCCCTCTTCAAGTAGGGTCAATTGTAGGTACAATTTGGGGGACCAATAGGGGGTGCAAAGTAGATACAAATTGCTGATCTTGCTTGTTGGAGAAATATTGGAGTTGAGATGAAGGCCAATTCTAAGCTCTGGAGGCTTTTGATGGCTATCAGAGGCTTCTTTGTAGTGCTATGTTGGCTATGCTCTAGAGTGTAGCACAACACTTAGTCAAATTTTGCAAAATTAGATGTCTAGCACTGGCTACACTCTAGAGTGTAGCAGGGATACTTAGAAAAATTTGACAAAATCTAAAAATTTCCTTCATGCTACACTGGCTATGCTCTAAGGTGTAGTAGGAGGGGTAGCCTCAAGAGTTAGAAAATTTGCCAAATGCCTCTTCCATGTTGAGCTAGCTTAGCATCTTCTTGCTTAACACTTAGGCAAAACTAGCCACTAGAATGTGTGCTACGTTGGCTAAGCTCTAAAGTGTAGTAGAGTGTAGCAGCCCTAGGAGTTAGAAAATTTGCCAGACTATTTTTTCCATCCCAAGCCATCTTGATAATTTTTGGCTTGGCACTTGAGCAAAGTAGCCATAGAAATGTGTGCTACGCTGGCTGCACTCTAGAGCGTAGTAGGTAGGGTGAGAGTGTAGCAAAACACTTAGAAAAATTTTCATGTAACTATTGTTGATACTTAAAAGATCTAGCAAAATAGGCCCTGTGATACATGCTATGCTAGGGAGTGTAGCACAAACATGTAGAAGAATGTGCCAAGTTTTAACACTTAGATAAATTTATAGTAAAAGTGCTGAAGCCCAAAATTGGTGGTGTTTCAGTGCTAATATTTCTTAAGAAACATCTCATATTATTTCATTTCATGTGCTTTATTTACTTTGATTCCTCACTTCAAACTCCAAAAGATGTTGTTTCCTTATTTTCCTAGCTTTATAGCTTTCATTTAGCTCTTATTTCAACTACAAAATCATTCAAAATTTCTCAAATATAATACAAAACTATCATCCCCCTTACATCCACATGGGAGCCACCATGCCGAGTGTGAAAGAGGGGGTTGGGGGAGGGGGGTGTGGGGGAGGTGGGGGGATATTTCATGAGGCACTTAGATGCCTCCAAATTATCAAATCTTAACACCCAACATTAACCATCGGCACCAACAACCTTGAAGGTTGATATGCATGGTTGCTTAGTTGTTGATTTGCCCTAGATCTAACTTTCTTGATTGGGGGAGGTCTCTTCCATGCTAAGCCTTCCACCCTTAGCATGGAAGAAAGGAGGAAGCCTAAAAACCCCCTCACAACCTCCAAAACAACAATATCTTAATCTTAGAAATTAATCACCAACACCAGTAACCCTATGGACACTCATGCACAACCGGATTGACCATAAAAAGCTAAAAAAGCTTTCCCCCCAATTTTCCACACTAAGCATAGAAGCCTCAACATGGAAAAAAGGGTAAAGCCCAAAAATTACCTAATGACCCTTGAAACAACCAAATTTCAATGTCAGATGGTAGCAGTTGATACCAACAACCTTAGGAGCCTACATGCATGACCAAAAGTGACAAAAAATGACCAAAAAGCTTTTCCTCTAATTTTCCACATTGAGCATGAAATCCATAACATGGAAAAAAAAGGGAAAGCCTAGAAACCATTCATCAACCTTCAAAATAGTAGAATTTTGACACTAGGCATTGACAACGCCACTAGCAATGTCAAGGACCTACATGCATAATCAAAAATAATGCAAAAGTATGAAAATCTATTTCCCCCAATTTTCCACATTGGTCATACTATCCATAATGTGGAAAAAGAGTGGAAAGCTCAAAAACCACTTGGAAAACCTATAAAATGATCATTTTGACTCCAAACTTTAGTCTGCAACTTTGATAGCCCTGAAGGCTAACACGCATGGTTGATTGAAGTTAAAACTATGCTAGATCTAAGTTTTATCGTGTCTCCACACTAGGTACTTTCCCCTCCATACTACTCAGTGTAAAAATTAAGGGGAAGATCCATTTGGGATTCACAACTACCTCAAAACAACATTAACTAAACTTGCATATGCTCTATGATCGTGCTGACATTGTTTGGAGGCTTGAAACTTCAAGAAACTGATGCAAGAATGCCAAAAATTGATTCTCCCTAATTTTCCATGCTGAGCTCTTCTTCTCCAATAAGGAAAAAAGGGGAGAATCCCAAAAAACACTTAGAAATATTCAAAATTATTTAAAGTTGACACGAAACCCTAGTCCTTAACCTTGGTAACCTTGAAGGTTAACATGCATAGCTTGATTTGCATGGTTCCTCCATGCCAAGGATCCCTTTTTCCATGCTAAGTATGGTATCCTTAGCATGGAAACTCAAAGGAGGACTTGTTTGAGACTCCTAAACACTTTAGAATGACATCAAATGATCTTTCATGCACTCTAGAATCTTGGCGGTAGCCATTGGAGCCATTAAACTTCACAAAATTGATCCCAGATGCACAAAGACCCATTGCCCCTTATTTTCCATGTTGATCTTTTCATCCCTAGCATGAAAAAATGGGGGAAAGCCAAAAACCCACTTAAGGATGTTCAAAACTGCTAAAATTTGACAAGGATCCATAGCTCTTGACCCAGGTAACTCTGAGAGGTAACATGCATGGTTTATTATGACTTGAATTGGTCTAGATCTAGGATTCTTGCTTCTTCCACACTAGAGTAACTTTCGTAGTNGGGGGTGGGGGTGTGGGGAGGGAAAGTTTCTTTTCCACTTTTTGAGGGAAGATGGCACTCTTGGAAGCCAAAGATCTATGCCAAAGAAGCCCATGACCTCATAGCCTCAAGATTTTTCTTGTCTAACCTTATTTCAACCTTTAAAATCCATTCCCCCCATTATTCCATGTTGTATTAACTCCCCTAGCATAGAAATAGGGGGGAAGACCTTATGTGCCCTTACATAGCCTTCAAACATGTTTGAAATCAACCAGAAACTTGCAAAATCAAAGTCTACAAACCTAGGGGCTTAGAAACCTAGTTAGTGTGCCCAAAAATCACTCTAAATTCATAAAATAAGTGTGCCCCTATTTTTCCATGCTAAGGATACTATGCCCAACATGGAAAAAAGGGGGAAAGCCATTTCGACACCTATTGACACTCAAAATAACGTCAAATAACCTCAGAACAAAGCTGAGAGATGCATAAGTTCTAGGTCTAGACTTTAGCTACCTGTTTGATCATATTTGATCTCATTTTTTCTTTGATTTTGGTTCTGCATGCTAAACCCACTCTTTTCCATGCTATCTAGCATGGAAACAAGGGGGAAGGCTTTAGAACTTGTTTTTTAGCCTTTACAGACCTCTAGAGTACTTGCTTTTGTTAAATATGACCTTGTGCTACCTTGGGAATGTCTTGGAACCTCAGGTTTGGGCCTTTGAGCATTCCAAAATCTAGTTTCCTTAGTTTCCAAACTAAGGATCCATGTTTCCATGCCTAGCTCAGCATGGAAGCCTTAAAAAACTTGATTTTTAGGTCCAAATAGCCCATAAACAATTCTAATCTATGTTTAAACTCATCTAATAGCCCTATAGCCTCAAAACATGGCCTACTAAAACCTAAAATAAAACCTAACCATTTTTTACGTATATTAGTCAAATTTTATCATATATAGCCTATTTTGCTTTATTTTTTTCTTATTATGTAATGTTTTAACTTGTTTTTGGACTTATGTTGCCTTGTTGACCTTGTTAACCTTCTATGACCTTTATATAACCTTATATGTTCATTGTTTGTCTTATTACAGCTCTATTTACCTTTCTTGGCCTTTAAATGGTATCAAATAGTGGGGTTTGACCTTCCTTGACTATTGTTTAATACCATATGACCATGGCATGGTAAGTCCTTAAACTAGCATCATAGTCCATCAAGACTATAAACTGGCATCATGGCTTGCTAAGGCCAAAAACTTACAAAATTATGGCCTTCATTGACTAGTTGTAGCCTTATACTTCCCCTTGTTTGACCTTTATGTGATCTTTGTTCACCTCTATTGCACTTTTTTGAATTGACATTATGTCATTGATGACCTTGGATTGCCCTTATTGCATTAGATTCGCATATGTTTTATGGCATTTTAACATTATTTATTCACTTTTACCCATGTGTTACTTAATATGCTTTTGGTTGATATGCAGGATCAAAGTATGAGTACCTAGGAGTAAATCAATTTGCCTTTGCGTCTACATGGACCTCACAATGATATTAAATGGTGTATCAACCTTGATTGCCTAGATCTTTAGCTTGAGAGTTTTGTAGACCACATAGCCTCAATAGAAAAACCTCTAGAATGGCCTAAGAGCCTAGCCAAAACCCTTGACTTAGAAGCAGAATACATAACCAGAGACCCTCTAGTGGAGGTTCCTGTCACAACACATAGTGGTGAGGAGAAAACCCTTAAACTAAGTTTCTCATTGGAGGCTCAATGTGCTCAAGATATCACCAAAGTCTTACAAAACAACATTAAGGCATTTTCCTGGTCATATGAAGATATGTTAGGCCTAAACCCATGTCTAGTCTATCACAACATCATATTGGACTCTACCATTAGACCAATTAAGCAAAAAGTCCACAAGATTAGACCTGATTTGGCCTTGGCAATATGTGATAAAATCTCAAAGCTCTACCAAGTAGGTTTCATTAAGGCTATTGATTATGCAAAATGGGTATCTAACATAGTGGTAGTCCCTAAGAAAAATGGGAGTATCTATATTTGCATTGATTTTCGAGACCTAAATAAAGCAGCCATCAAGGATGAATTCTCTTTGCTAGACATGCCTTATTGTCCTTTATGGATGGATTCATGAGATATAAACAAATTAGGATCAACCCAGAGCACCAACTTAGCACAACCTTAATGACCCCATGGGGTACTTTTTGTTATATCATGATGTCCTTTGGCATTAATAATACCAAAGCAACATACCAAAGAGCCATGACCTATATCTTTAGTGATTACATGTTAGGTTTTCTTAATGATTACATAGATGATATACCTATGAAGTCTCAAATACCTGATGATCAAGCTAATGACCTAGATCTTATGCTTAAATGATGCCTCAAATATGAGCTTAGGCTCAATCCTAAGAAGTATGTCTTTGATGTTAAGACTGGTAAGATGATTGACTTTGTAGTCTCTAAAGCAAGGATATGCATAGCCCCTTATATTATTGAGGCCATATCCAAATTAGAAACACCTACCAACCTTAAAGAGCTTTGAGAATTACAAGAAAAGTTACAGTTTATTCATAGATTTATCACTAGGCTTATGGATAAGTTACAATCCATGCAACACTTGCTTAAGAAAGGAGTTCACTATGAGTGGATAGCTCAATGCTATGAGGCCTTTGGAAACCTTAAGCAAGAGTTGACATAACTACCAATAGTCTATTCTCTACAAGAGGGTAAACCATGTTACATTTATCTTACCATCTCTGATACATCCATTGCCTCTCTACTCTATTAGAAATGTGATGATGTAGCAGAAATGCCTGTATACTACCTTAGCCATAGGTTAGTTGCCCATGAGACCTGATACACTAAAGTGAAGAAGTATTGTCTAGGACTAATCTTTTCTTTGAAGAAATGAAGACACTACCTCTTTAGAAGCCAAGTCAACATAATTTGCAAGGATAACATACTTAGAGCCATAATGAACAACATCTATGAAAGTAGCTGTATAGCTTGATGGAAAACCATAACCATGGAGTTTGACCTCCATTATGTCTTTGAATCCTCAACAAAAGGTTAAGCTATAGTCGTAAAACTTAGAGTTTCACTTGTTGATGACCAAGAAACCATAGATCCTGAGTTCCCTGATGAGCAAATTAACATAGTTAGCCAAGTGCTCAAGGGTTATGAGGTAGTCATGAACTTTGATGGAGCTTCAACCACCCATGGGGCTAGTGCTACTACCATTGTAACATTTCCATATGATGAGATCCAACCCTTTGCCTATTGTTTTGAGTTCCCATGTACCAACAACATAGTGGAATTTGAGGGTTTGATCAAAGGGATAATGGTAGCTTGTGACCTAGAAATTAGACACCTAGCCATCAAAGGTGATTCACAAATTTTGGTTAACCAAGTAATCAAAGTCTATGCATGCAAAGCTAAGCACTTACAACCTTACTGTGACCTAGGGAAGTAGTTATTACAAAAATTCATAGACATTGATATCCAATAGATAAATCAAAAGGGAAATGCCATAGCTAATGCAATTGCAACATTAGGCCTCATTGTGATGCCAGATGTGTTTAGCAAGTTGTCCACTTTAATTGTGGATTGTGCTATTTCCATCACGCAAAAGACTAAGGATACCTTTGTCATCATCACTCATATTACTCCTTCCAAGGAGTGGTATGAAAATATCAAAATTTACCTTATGCATGATGAATCCTCACAAGGCCTGACTACTGCTTAGAAGGATGTCATACCTAAGTGGTTAAAGCAATATGTTATCATAGGTGATAACACATTATGTTGACAATCCTATGATGGCACACTCCTAAAGTGCTTGGGTAAAAGTGAAGCTAGAACAATCCTAGAGGAGGTTCACAAGGGAGTTTGTGAAGGGCATGATCACTAAGATTAGATGGTTAGGTTACTATTAGCCCCATATGAAACATGACTACCTACAAAAGGTTAAGCGATGGGACACATGCCAATGATATAGCAACTTGATACATGTATCACCAACTGAGTTACATATAAGCTAGATAACATGGTGATTTAATGATGGGAGTTGGATATCATTGGACCCATAATGCCTAAGTCTTTCTGCAAGGCATAGCTTCATCATCACTGATGAAACGCGACTTACACTAGGCTGCGATATCGCATCCCATGCGATATCGCGTACGCGATATCGCGTCCCGCCACCATATCTATAAATAAGAGGCGGCACTCCCTTCATTTCCCAATCCTGGCTAGTGTAGCGAAGCTCTGGCAGATTGATCACTTCAGAGTTAGAATTTTTCCCCATGTGCCCGCAGTAGGAGTCCTAGAGTGAACGGCTCTTTATTCGAGCAGCTTGTAACCTGAACCCAAGTTGTGTACGGCAATAAAGACGAACTTGATTGGATAAACCTTGCAGTACATGGTTTTATTGCTTTCTTTTCTGCTTTCCTAGTGCGTTCAAGTACGACTTGATTACGAGCGTCTACGGACGTGTACGGCTAGTCAAGGAATCGGCTGCTTGACGCAATGCATGAGTACGACTCAATTACGAGCATTGGATGCTTGGTAACCCAGTAGCGTATTCCAGGATTCTGCGCTTGGTAACTCCCGGGTCTAATGTGTACGGCTAGTTGAGGAATCGGCTGCTCATTGCTAGGCTAGATCGTGTGATAAGTACGACTTAGTTACGAGCACCCACGGGTGTGTACGGCTGGCTAAGGAATCGGCTGCTTATCACACGTAGGCTAAATAGGTGCCTCAGTACGACCACTTCGAGCACTTGCGTTACGTGTGGCGATCCCAGTAACGATTAGCGTTTGGTAAGCTGCAGTTGCATAGTTCAGGGTGTGTCCGGCAAGTGGGAACGGATGCTGACGCTAGTTAATTTAGACTTAGATCTTAGTTAGAGTTAGTTTAGTTTTCTCAACCCTTCCTCCTGGTAGCATAGAAGATAAGCCGAAAATACCAAAAAAATCACATACCTCAGACTTGCTTAACCATACACCGTGACACATACAAGCAAGCCTGGGAAGACAACGAACGATTAACCCCAAGTGTTTCTTGTGGCGTTAAGGCATTTAGTCTGCGGAGTTCGACCGGATCGCGCGTGTACGCTCGTATTCGTATGGTGGAGTGTAGGGGTACCTCGCCACTCATCATTGGCGCCGTTGCCGGGGACTAAGTGTTTTTTCGCCAATTTAACATAAGGGATATCACTCACATCGTTGTGAGCTTAAAACGAACCTTAGGGTTAATCAGTTAATCAAGAACAATAAATAACGGTGAAATTAGCACACCAATAGAAATGGCTTCTTCTCACGAAATCAACTCACCTAAGGACAATACAGGAGAAAGTCAGCATCATACGCATAACCGAGATCAACCATGTCCTCAACAATCTAAGGTCACATATACTCATCCCGATGAGTATGTGCCGGATTTTACCTTTGTTTTCCATCAAGATGAGCAACTGCGGTGGAGAGACATGCAAGGTAACATCGTGTTACCCCCAGATCGATCCGCTCCCAACATGCTTTTCCGTGCCTTGGTACAGATTGGCATGCATGAGCTGTTCGCAGAATACGTTTTGGATGACCATGATACAAGGGATTATCAACCCACAAACGCCCAACGTATTCGGGATGCAAGGCAGGAGAGCCAACATTCACTACTGAAGGGCAAGGTTCCCCACGTCATTAGTGAAATAGGAGAAGAGGAACCCCTCACGATGGGTTTCTTAGAAAATGATGTTCCTCCTCCTCACTCTAGAGAAGAGGTTAGGCATCAGGGCCTTAGATCAACGATACATATTCCAGGCTCTGATCCCCATGAGCACCAACTGTTCATGGCAGGAACAATCACTCGCACTAATGACGGATTCGTTGATCGTCACGACGATCGGGGTCGAAGCAGCCGCAGAGGAGGCAAGAAACATCACTGTGGTGATGGATCCCCTTCTTCTTCCCCTTCATCACATCAT
>MNCI01017890.1:24147-39839 GCA_015680685.1 Gnetum montanum | reverse complement strand
GCTAAATAGGTGCCTCAGTACGACCACTTCGAGCACTTGCGTTACGTGTGGCAATCCCAGTAACGATTAGCGTTTGGTAAGCTGCAGTTGCATAGTTCAGGGTGTGTCCGGTAAGTGGGAACGGATGCTGACGCTAGTTAATTTAGACTTAGATCTTAGTTAGAGTTAGTTTAGTTTTCTCAACCCTTTCCCCTGGTAGCATAGAAGATAAGCCAAAAATACCAAAAACATCACATACCTCAGACTTGCTTAACCATACACTGTGACACTTACAAGCAAGCCTGGGAAGACAACGAACGATTAACCCCAAGTGTTTCTTGTGGCGTTACGGCATTTAGTCTGTGGAGTTCGACCGGATCGCGTGTGTACGCTCGTATTCGTATGGTTGAGTGTAGGGGTACCTCGCCACTCATCAATCACCGCAATCGAATACCTTACCAAGTGCTATCTCCCTAAGGAAGACCACATTTGAACAAGTTTGCAAATTTATCCTAGATAACATGATAGCTCATTTTGGCATACCCATGATCATTGTTATAGATAATGGATCTCAATTTAGCAACTAAGAAACCAAGGATTTTTGTCACAACCTAGGCATTAAGCATTCTTTCTTGTCACCTTACTACCCTCAAGATAATGGATAAGCAGAAGCAAGTAACAAGGCCATCATCAACTTGCTCAAGAAGATGCTCAACAACAGAAAGTAGAAGTGACATGAGTAGCTTGTCCATGCACTATGGGCATATAGAACTACCTATTGCATAACAATTGGTGTTACCCCTTATAGCCTTGTTTATGATTTTGAAGCTATTTTACCTCTTGAATTGCAAGTGCCATCACTCTGAGTAACCTTGACCAACTTCATTAATGATGAGCAAAATAATGAGTTGTGGATGGTAGCCCTAGATTTGGTGGAGGAGCCATTTATGCAAGAACTTGCTCACATTGAGCATTATCAAGAGAGGAAGAAGTGACAACATCATCATAACTTGACTATGCACAAGATCAAGGAGGAGGATCTAGTCCTCAAGGCTATCCATGAGCATGCAAACAAATTCTCAGCTAACTAGAAAGGGTTCTTCCTTGTTACCAAAGCCTATGGAAATGAAGCATTCAAAATAGCTAACATGAATGGAAATGAGTTGGACAATTTGATCAATTATTCCTATCTAAAGCCATACTACATGTAGCCAACAATCGTCAACAAGCGAGCCTACTTCCAATAGTCTGCTACAACCTTAAACTAGCAACACAGCTTGCCAAGGCCTTAAATTGGTACCATGTTTTTCCACAACCTTAAATTAGAAACTTTGGTAACATGGATAGCCTAATTCTCATGTGGCCTGTATGCATCGTATGTAGTCATGTTTTGTATTCTTTGTTGGTTCCTCTTGGCTCAATCCTTCAGGCACCAACAAAGAAGGGTCATTAAAACACCACAAAAATTTGCATGTTATAGCCAATCTTCACCATGAATCTTGCACCCCATGAAACCCAAGGCAAAACTTCATTCTAAATATGAAAATTATAACCCACAGTGAGCAATTTCACATACTTTATACTTTGGGGCTGAAAAATGTCTCATAAGTGTTCAAAGCCTCATTTCCCAAGTGAAAAAGGTAACCTAGTGTCTATATTTGGGCTTTGAGTGATCAAAAAGGCCTTTTGGAATGCCAAAAAGGTAATTTAATGAGTTTTATGGGGGGTATATATTTTTCTATGCTAGAAACACATGCAGGGAAGTAGATCTCATCTATCCTAGTGTGGAAGGGTGGGGGTTTTGGAAACATTCCCCCTTCAACATGGAGACCACATGCATAGCTTGGAAACTTTTTCCCCTTAGCATTGAAGTTTTCCCCCCAGCTTGGAAACTTTTGCCCCTTAGCATGGAAGTTTCCCCAACCTAGAAGCTTTTCCCCCTTAGTGTGGAAGTTNCCCCCCCCCCCCCCCCCCCACCCCCAAGCATGGAGTCTTCATTCCCAGTATGGAAAATTGAATCCTCCAATGTGGAAGCCACAAAACCAAAAATTCATCACTTCATGCACTTCAACATTGACTAGCCACTTCAACAAGCATGATGGAGAGCTTAGCATGGAACATTCATCTCCAACATGGAAGGTGTGCCTTGGTTACTATTTATAGTAAATGGAATGGCCATGGGAAAAGCACTTACTATGTATGGGAACCCTCCAAATTTGGGCACCCATCTCACCTAAAATTGTAGCCAATTTATAGCCATTTCATAGCCAATTTTCAGCCATTTTTACAACCAAATCATAGCTAATTTGCAGCCCCATTCATGACCCAAAGATCCTATAAAAACCATCCTCAAACATCATATAGAGGTTCCAGAATTGTTAGTAAGGTCAACATTTTTTGTTTAGCAATTCCAAGCAAGTTTAGCATTATCAAGAAATTTTTTTGGCATACACATAGCATTTTTCACAATTCCACACTTGGGGCATTCTTAGGCACTCAAGAGCTCTTGCAAGTTCCCATACTTGCATTCTCTTAAACCCCAATGTGGAAGCATTGTAGCATTGAAATTTGTGGATTTTGGGTGTCAACACTGCACCTATGGAATTTTCAAATCCTAGCATAAAGCAATCTGACACCCAAATTTTCCACTTTTTCTCACCCCCTAGTAGTGACCTAACTTGCAGATCTAAGGTTGTAGTAGTGAAGGAAGGTTTGATAGCATTAGGAGTGGTCTAGCACCCAAATCATGGAGCAGATCACATTGACTTCAATGGGCTTTGAACTCTTGCATAGCTGAACTTCCTTTTTGTTTATCCAAGAACCATTTATACACATTTCTCTAACTTATTCTTTATTCTTTCTCAATAAAGTTTTAAGTTTTGAGTTTTGTGTTCAAAAATGAATTTAGTTTCTGTGCATTATTTGGATCTATTTATATTTCCACATAAGATTCTTATCTCATAAGTCCTTGGTTGATCTGCCAAATTGGCCAGAGCACCTCAAATCCCATTTTTATTAGGGAGGCCTTGGGGATTTGGGGTTGGGAAACTATTGCACTGAGGATCCTTAGTTTTTTCCAGTGATCAAGGTTTTTGGTTGCAACACCAATTATCTTTGACTTGAGCTTGTAGAAGTGCACATTATTTTGCCTTTATTTGCTCAAGTAAATTCAAACATAATTACCAATCTAGAAATTAATTGTCCTCTTGCCCTCATTTTCATTGGAAGACATAATCTTTGTCTTTTTCTTCAAGTGAAATTTAACTTGTTGATGCAACTCTCTCATTTGCTCAACAAAATCTAAACTCAAAGAGACACAATCTTCAAATTTCCTCAACTCATCAACCATTCTTGTGAAAACCCATAATTTCCCAAAGGGACTCTTAGTAAAGCTAAAATGAAAAGCATTATTATATGAGAATTCAGCATGGACCAACATTTTTTCCCACCTTTGAGGCTAATCCTCACACAAACACCTCAAGATCTTTAATAGAGACCTATTCACAACTTTAGTTTGTAGATCAATTTAGGGGTGATAGGCTAGGGAAAAAGACAACTCGTTCCTAAGTAATTTCCCAAGTGATCTCCAAAAATGACTTGTAACTTTACATCTCTATCACTCACAATGTTTAAAGGAATGCCATGTAGTCTCACAACATGCTGAAGGAATAAATGTGCAACATGGGAAGCATCACTACTTTTTTTAAAGGAATAAAATGAGCCATCATGGTAAATTTATCTACTACAACAAATATAGAATCATGACTAGATTTTTTCTTAGGAATGCCACAAACAAAGTCCAAAGAAACACTCTCCCAAGGAGCATTTGGGATTGGCAAAGGTAGATAATGACCATCCATACCTTTTCCCCCTTTGAACTTTTAACAAGTATAGCATTCTTTTATAAACTTAACCACATCACTATACACACTTGGCCAAAAGTAATTTTTTCTCACCAATTCCAATGTCTTGGTCTTGCCCATATGTGTAGTCATGTCACTTTAGTGTTTCTCTTCAAGAATTTTGTACCTAAAATCACACTTTGGAACACAAATTTTTCCATCCTTAAATAAAATCCCATTCTTCACATGATAAACTTTCCATTGATCAGTCCTTCCTAATAATGGGGAAGATAACTCTTTCCAAATTACATCAAAATCCATATCTTTAGGATATAATGAAGCAAAAGACTCAAATCCTTGAACTTTTACCTTAGAAGAAACAACATGGACTCTAGATGAAGCATCAGCCACAACATTAGACTTACCACTTCTATCTTTCAAAACAAAATGAAATTCGTGTAGTTGCTATATCCATTTCATATGCTTGGCACTCAATTTATTTTGAGAATTCAAAAATTGAAGTGCTCTATGATCAATAAATAAAAGAAACTTTGATCCTAGTAAGTAATGTCTCCAATGTTTAATGGCTTGAACTATAGCATATAACTCCTTTTCATACACACTATACTTTTTGTCTAAATTTATTCATTTTTTTGAAAAAGAATGTAATTGGCTTACCTTCTTGAGAAAGCACACTTTTAATAACAAGCCCACTTGCATCTACTTTCACTTCAAAAAGTTTTGAGAAATTTATAATTGCCAAAACTAGAGCAGTACAAATTTTCTTTTTCAATTCTTGAAAGGATTTTTCTTTCTCATTATTCCACATAAATGTTGAATTTTTCTTTAAACAAGAGAGCATAGGCTATGCAATGGAACTATTATTCTTAATAAATCTCCTATAGAACCTAGCCAAACCAAGAAAAGATCTCACCTCTTCCACATCCTTAGGTGAAGGCCATTCCTTAATTGCCTTTATCTTACTTGGTTCCATCTTGACTTGGTTCTTGGAGACAACATGACCTAGGTAGACAATCTCTTTCTTCATGAAGTGGTGTTTCTTGGCATTAATCACCAACGTTACCTCTTGTACCTTGGAGAATATCATTCTCAAATGATTTACATGGTCCTATTGCTTAGAACTATAAACGAGAATGTCATCAAAGAAAAAAAGTATAACATTTACCAATAAAATCCCTTAGGACTTCATGCATGAGCCTCATAAATGTTGTTGGACAATTGATTATCCCAAAAGGCATGACTAACCACTCATACAAACCATAAATTATCTTAAATGCTATTTTCCATTCATCTCCTAGTCTAATCCTTATTTTATGATAACCACATTTTAAATCAATTTTGAAAAAACTCTTAACATTGGCAAGCACATCAAGAATGTAATCCATTCTAGGAATAGGAAATTCATACTTGATAGTAGTCCTATTAACAATCCTAGAATCTATGCACATCCTTAATTCATTTAAGTCCTTCTTGGGAGCTAATATAGCTAGAATGAGATAAGAAGAGATGGGTTCCTTAGTAAACCATTAGATAGTAATTCACTTGCTTACTCAATTCTTCCCTTTGATTTGGAGTCATGTGGTAGGCTCTTACATTAGGAATTTTAGATCTTGGTATGAAGTCTATTTGATGTTGGATGTATCTCATTGGTGGAAGTCCTTCCAATTTTCTCTTGAAAACATGAGCGAATTCCAATTCCAAAGGTTGCATAGCTAGAGGAAGTTCATTTGTATGCTTCTCTTCACTTATTGCAAGTGTTGACATAATGACAAAACCATGCCCAGCCTCTTCATGTGCTTATAGGTACTCTTGCTCACTAAGTAAGATCAATGAAGCATTAATAGGGATATTTTCATTATACTACTGCCAAGTCATAGGAATGAGTTCATGTATTCCATATTCTCTTGGAATAGACCAAACATTTCTTGTATCACTAAAAGAAGCCTTGTTGTCAACGTTCCAAGGTCTTCCCAAAATAACATCAACATAATCAATAGGGAGGATGTCATAATGTACCTTCTCCTTAAAGGAACCAATTCAAAAGCACAAAATACACTTCTCCTTAACCTCTTGGAAATGATACTTAGATAGTCGATGGACTCTATAGGGCCTAGCATGTGGAAATGTCTTCAAATCAAGCTTAGAAATAACCTTTGAAGAAATCACATTTTCTTGAGCTCCACCATCAATTAAAATGTGTATCCATTCACCACTATATAGACATCTAGCTCAAATCCTAAAGAGCATATTTCTTCTAGGATATTCATTAGGATTAAAATTTTTGATAAAAATGAAAGAATTAATTTCACTAATATCTTCAATAATTGGTGCATGAGGATTACCTTCATTGGAGGATTCTTGCTTTTCCAAGGTTTGAAGTTCCTTGCCTTTGGAGATCTTTGGCTTTTTACATTTCCATTGTTTGTTTCCCTTTTCATCACAATTAAAGCATTGAATTTTGGATGCATAGCCATTTCCTTGATTCTTTCCATTCTTGGAGTAGGTTTTCTTGGAATCTTAGCCCTCCTTCAACTTCTCTTGCTTCTACTCTGTATCTTCTTTCATGTTTCCCTTCTCCTTAGATCCTTTCTGACCTTTAGAAGCTTTGGAGCCTTTGCCTTTAGAAAGTTTGAGACCTCTATTATATCCTTGGAGTTTCTTATCAACCTTAAGAGCCAATTCAAAAGCCTTAGCCAATGTTTTGAGCTCATAGAAGTTTAGCTCTTATTGATACTCCCTTTTAAGTCCTCCTTGAAAGTTAAATGCTTGTTCATAATCATACCAATGAACTTTTGCAAGCTAAAAGGCCTTTAAAAAATTCTATGTAGTATTCCTTTACACTTTTATTACCTTGCCTTAGGTACTTCAATTTTTGGGTGACCTCTTGTCTATGATGAGTCTCCTCAAATTTTTACTTGAGCATGAATTACATTAAAGACCCATCGTTGATAGGAGTATCATTGTTCATCTTGTAAGAATAACTTTCTTTCTCCCATCATACAAGTGCTATGACTTTTAATTTTGTTTTAACAAAAGACACCTTTTGATGATTTTTCACATCTTCAAGTTCAAAGTAGTTGTTAATCATATTCAGCCGAGATAGGAAAGATTCAATTCCTTCCATTCCATTGAAGGATTTGACTTCAACATGAGGAATCCTTGAAACATGCCTACAATCTTTTGTAAGAGTGACTTTAACTCTGTCACCTTGCTTCCTTTAAGACTTAGAATCAAGTTCCTTTTTCCCTTTCCTAGGAAAATTAAAACCTTGAGACTTATTTTCAACACTAGAAGCATGAAGAAAAACATCATCTTATGCTTCTCCTTCTGCAAAGTATTCATCTTCAAAAGTAATATCATCTTCAAGGAATGGCATTGAGGAATGTCTTAAAGAAGGTATTGGTGAAGAATTGCATGACTTGTACCCTTGCTTAGATGCTTTTGGTGAAGTAGCATGTCCTTTGTTCTCTCAAGGATTTTCAATTTTCTCAACAATGACCTTCAAAGCATTTCTCATATCATCCATGTCTCCTGACAAAGCTTGAACTATCTTTTTCTTTAGAGACATGATGGAAATTGATCTAAAAGGAAATTTTCACAAAATTCTATAGGGAGAGGTGAAATTTTCAAGATTTATCAAAGAATGAGAAAATAATTCTCATATCTTACGAGAAATGAGCATAAGATCTTTAAACCCTAGCTATTACAAACTAATGGGTAGCCAATTCCATAATAATCTTACAATTCTTGAAAGATATGAAAAAATTAGTGAATAAAGGGAAATTCGAAAACCCTAGGATGAGTAAAATAAGTAGCAAGATAGAATTCATTCAAGCTTAAGAATTTGGAGTGATTCTTTGCAATTGAGATAAGAATTATCCACTTGAATGCAATTATCTTCAATTCCAAGCTACTCTAATACCAATATGATGAGGATCTCTGGATTCCACAATCCAAGCTCTATCAAAGTCAAAAAATAGCAAATTTGAATAAAAAAAAGAAAATGAAAGCTTTATTCTTACTCAAATGGAGAATTTACATATGAACGGAAGCATAATTCCCAAGGATAGACAAGAGATTCAATCCAACTCTCATACACAAAATCAAAGTAATCGCACACTCATAAGGATGATCATCAAGACACCTTGCTAAGACTCTATCTCTCCTTCTACTCTTCTCTCAACTCCATACACTCTCTCTTTCTCTCTTCAAAGTCACTTTAGACTCTCTTTCTTTCTCTAGATTCTCTTGATCAAATTGAAGGCCCAAGGAGTCTATTTTTATCTTTTCCCCTATCTCTTCATCTTCTCTCCAATTTATCATTCAATTTAATGTTCATTAAAATCTATGAGAGACTTTTATGAGAAATAGAATATGTATTTCCTGAGTGTAGAGGTCTCAGAGTAGATGTCTTTAAATCCTATGGGACATCTTAGCAAAGACATGTACAATGTAGATGGGATGTCTCACTTACAAATGGGATGTCTCCTCTATAAGGCCAAAATACAAAGATGTCTGTTTCAATGCCTAGAACCTCCAGACACATCCAAAGAAGTCTCCATAGCCCCTAGAACATCCTAAAGTCATCAAAATAGCCCGAAAACAATCCCAAACATGTCAAAGTACCATGAGATCATCATTAACAAAACAACACTAAAATACAAACACAACAACACATAAATAGTTATGCACATATTGAGGTTTAGACATGGGTTGGGTGATGTCCTTATCATTATCATGGGAATTCCTTTACCAATTCTACTTCAATTTGAAAAAGTTAGAATATGAAGGTGTTTACACGTAAAAATATTTTTTTTGTGAAAGTTATTAGTTTAAGCCATACAAATTAGTCTATTGTAGAAATCATAACACAGATGGCTACATGGTCTTTTATGAACAAAGTCAAGTTCAAATTGGTACAAAGGTTTGAATATAGATTAGAATGTTGACCTTTGGTTATGTCAAAACCTTAAGGAAAATGGAGAGTACAACATGTTGTGGATGTGATTTTTTTGTAGACGTAAATGAGGACTTAAGGAATGAAACATTTTTCATAGTAAGGACAACAAGTACTCAAGGAGAACAAGATGAAGATGAAGACTACAGAAAAATAAAGAAGTTTCTAAGATTGAGGATGAGCCAAATCAATAAAATGAAGCCTTAGGAAGCAAAGTATAAAAGCTAAGAAGATGTCTCCCAAAAGTAGAAGACATCTTGGCCAAAGTGATGAAGACCTAGAGAAGATGTTTTTCAAAAATAGTAGATGTCTCCATGAAGACATCTCATTTGGTGGAGACATGCCTCCCCTAGCTATTAGATAGTAATTAGTGATTAGTAGACCTTTAATTTACCTCTTGTTATTTTCTTAGAGAATGAGGTGAGTATTAATAAAATAATATTTAGTTCCCATATACTCTTATCTTTTGCATTTCATTTTTGTAAAATAAGTAGAGGAGCATTGGAATATTCAACCTTAAGTCAAATGAGAAATCAATATATTATAGCATAGAAGCATAAAAAGAAGCATTGGAGCTGTAAAAAGATAATGAACATGCTCTCATTTGAGGATGAACAAAACTTAAGGGAGGTAGATTGTCACATCTCCATTTTTGAATGATGCTATTACATAACAAAGATATATCTCTTTATAAAAAGTATTGTAATTATTATAGTAAGACCTAAAGGAACAAGTTGTAATTAAGACTCAAAAGGATGCATTGTAATAATGGACATGTATCTTGAGGTGACCTTTAGGGATTTGACCCAAGGTATTTATACCTAGGCATTAGAGGTCATATTAGCATGGAGTTGTGGAGCCAGTAAAGATGACTAATATATATTGAGTGAAGCAGAATAGGAAGAGGACTAGCCATCCCTTCTGGCCAGTGATAGGCCTAACCATGGTGGCACTGCTAGATAGTCTCTAAGAAATAGACATTGAAGGAAGATAACCCTAACAAACATCCATAGCATGATCCAAATACATTATTTCATATTAATAAAACATTATTTTCTTTTTTATTTTTCATTTTCATTATTTTTTTATTCCTAATATCAAATGTAACATACATTTGACATTTGTCATGTTATCTTTTTTGCATATAATGTTAAATGTAATGTATATTTGGCATTTTCTACAACATTTGGGAACATAATTTCACACCATCAACATAGATCCTATAAAGGTTTGCCTCTATTTCTATGTAGTGATTGACTTGGTGGAGGAACTACTTCTTTCTCCTATGGTTTCATTCTATAGGAATCTTCTATTCAAGTAGATATGCCAAGAATTCATCATAGTAGTTTATGACCTTTGATGTTTAAACTTCAGATGCCTTAACAAAGAGAAGCTCATCTAGAAATTAATCAGACAAGGACTCTTTATCAACCTTATTATCCTATCATAACCAAGATAGATGATCACCAACTGCATTCTTGGTTCCCTTCCTACTCATCATTGTTGGATCAAACTTCTGTAGGATCACCAAACATCATCTAACATAGGGGCTCATTGTTAGCTTATTCATTAGGAAGTAAATTGCACTATGATCAGTATGCAAAAAAATTAGATATCCAAGCACATAATACCTAAATTTCTCTAGAGTATACACCACCACCTTGAGTTCCTTTTTTGTAGTGGCGTAAATATGTTGTGCATCCACAATGATCTTGCTTGCACAATGAATATAGTATGGATATTTTTTTATCATCCATTTTTGTAAGAACTACTCCCAATACATAGTTGGATATATCTATCATGATGTGAAAGGTTTTGGACCAATCAAGGGCATGTAGAATTGTTGTTTCTATAGGCTTCTACATTAAATTCTAGAATGCTTTTTTGCATTCCTTGATCCATTAAAATGTTTCAACCTTCTTGGTAAGCTTAACAAGTAGCTTGGTAATTTTGGAAAAATTCTCAATGAAATAACTATAGTAACCAAGATGATAAAGGGATTACCTCATATCTTTAACTATTGGAGGTTATCTAATAATTCCTTAGATGATCCTTATCTTTCTAGGGTTCACCTCAATTTCTTTTTCTAAAATGTTATGTCCCAAGATAATGCTCTCTTGGACCATCAAATTGCTCTATTACTAGTTGAGCTGCAGGTTTGTTTTCTCAAATCATTTCAATAACTACTCAAGATGATTCAATATCTATTAAAAATTAGCACAATAGGTGGAGAAGTCATCTATGAAGACTTTCATACCACTACTGGTTTGCTACTAAAAGATATTGAGGACTAGAGATTGGAAGATTGTAGGAGCATTGCATAGGCCAAAGGCATCTTTTTGTATGTAAAAGTCCTCCAAGGACTTGTAAAAGTTTGGTTGTCCTAGTCTTCTAGACTAATTTATATTTTATTATAATTATTATACCCATCCAAAAAAATATAGTAGTTGTGCCTTACAATAGTATCAAATACTTGGTTTCCAAATGACAATGGAAAATGGTCCTTGAATGTGGTCATGTTCAACAACTTGAAATTTATACAAACTATTCATTGTTCTTCTTTCTTTAGTATGATAACAAGTGAGCTTACCCACTTACTATCTACTACTAGACATATGAATCTAACTTAAGAAGTTTCTCAACTTCTTTCTTAATAGCCTGCTTCAACTTTGGATTCAATCTTCTTTGCAACTACCTCTTGGATTTGATAGTGGAGTCTATGTAGATCTGATGTTGAAATATGCATGAATTTATTTCTCTTATCTCATCATATGATCAAGCAAAGGCTATTGGTCATTTGTTGACTATCTTCAATAACTTTCCCTTTTGTTTCTTAGTGAGTTGAGCATTGATGATTACCAACTTTTCATTATCTATGAATACATATTCCAAAGATGCTGGTAAGGATTTTAGTTCTAAGGGCTCTTCTTCAAAAGTATCAAGGATTTTTAACTCTCTCATATCCATCTCTACTTCTTTCTTGTGCTCTAGTTCAAAATTCTAGTGCCAAATCTACCCCATCTCATTCATCTTTTATATATATACACTTATAAGGATCTTAGCTAGTTTCATGCACATTGTGGAATTGAAGTTATCATCTGTAGTCAGCCACTAGGTGTCTTCTTATTTTTTGGCTACTATATATAGGCACCTTTGGAAATTAGTGATTTTGACACATCTCTAACATGCTATAATAAATGCGTTCTTTATCATTCATATTTTTTTTGCATACAATGGCACCCTATGTCACTGTACATAATGCATGGAATCTTATTCTTCTCAATCCTACCAAATTCATTTTCCTTGGAAATTTCCAAGGAGAGGTCTCTCATCCCTAAGTTGACATCAATTGTACTTAGCCAAGCCCTTTCCATAATAATTGGAAAGTCTCCTTTGTGATTGGATTACTAGGAATTCTGCTAGATATGACCATCCACTAATATTGGTCATAATATCCTCTACCAATCTTAATGAAATAGTAATAGCTTCCATGTCTTAAACATTTCTTGGAAAATTAAGTTCACACTTTGACTTAAGTCTAATAAAGCTTTGTATGGATTGTTCTTTGTAATTTATAAATAAATTAGAGGAATTTTAGAATAAGTTTTCTCCCTAAGAAGATGCCCTGACTTTATCCAATTTATAACTACATAAGTTAACATGATAGTATAAACATTCTGAGATTCTTGGTTTGAAGGTAGCTTGGTAGATAATCCTAGGCTAGCTTGAGAAGAATCCATAGCCATAGATACCTATAATGATTTGGCTAAATTGCTAGGCCTGAAGAAAGCCCTTTTCCAAGACTTGTGCTCATAACCACTTGAGTTATTATTGAGTTGCAAATTTATGACTCATGTGGCATTGCATTGCTAGGACTATAAAGGCATTTCACCTTGCATAGGGAGTGCAAATGGAAAAGAAGTAGAGGTATGAGGTGTAGGGTATTGTTGTGGATAATGAGAAGTATAAATGGAAGGAGATTTAGCTTGTGGAGTGGTAGATCTATGATATTAAAGGGAATAATAGTGATGAGAAGAAGTATGACCTATAGAACTGTTGGCGACCATTTGGGACGCGACCACCAATGAGTGTCCTTGAACAAGATTTAGGTGCTTGCTCGTCTCTAGCAACACCAAGGCCCAGATACCTCCAAATAAACTCAGTAGTTAATGTGAGTATGTGTGTGTGCTATTGCGGTGTGCGGTTGTGTAAAATGAAACGATTGCGTTGTGTGTGAACTACAAATGACTTATCTTAAAGAGATTCAGCCAACTTTGCCAAGTACTATGAGTTGTTGAAAGTTCCTATTTTGTTCAATTACCTAGCCTACGCGGTCCTTATAATACCTATTTGTAACAAATAAAATTTTACAAAAACATTTGAGCACAACTCTGTGAATCTACTTCTAATTTTCCCTAGAGAAAGAGATAGTTCCACAAGAAAACTAGAAATAGAGCAAGATTCAATGGAAATAGACAGAAAAGAAAGCAGATTTGTGTAGACCTCAAATATTTAAACAAGGTAAAATGACACGAGTAAACACTTCGCGATAAAGCTATCCCAAATTCAATATCTACGAATTGTTCAAACTTCCAAGGCTCAAATAAGCAATTTCTTCAAGACAATCCTACTATGCTACCAAAAAATTGTTGCGTAAACTATCACGTACGAGACTCCGTTTTGGCTAGATAATGGATGTCAACAATTGCATTCAACAGAACCTTCAAAAGACTTGACAATTTCTGATTGAAATACCATGGAGATTCACTTTAAAGATAAAAAGAAGCTATTCTGGTCCCATCAAAATACCAAAGATTTTCTGAACCCTCTTGACTATTGAATCGTTCAACGACATGACTACAAGCAGAGGCTCTCTTACAACAATCCCAATAGTGGTTCTTATACGTTGCACAATAATCAAATTCACTACTAAAATGCTCTTAAGGCTTTCAAACACAAGCTCTTCTATGGCAAAATTTTAACAGAAATTTTCTATCGGGCAACAAGAACAATAAGAGCAATCTAAAAATCCCAAAATTATTTGCCAAGGATGATACTATCTAAACTACTAGCTAAATAATTTAAACAAAATAAAAATAAAACATAACTCACAGGACCATGACAAAGAGGCTGAAATCTTTTCTTTAGCAAGTCATCTTACAAGCAATCTTTCACAATGTCTTTTACAAATGCTCTTCCCAAGAGCCAAAGTGTGTCTCCAAGTGTGAGCTCCAAGTGCCAGCTAGTAGCCTTCCCAAAGTGTGATGTATTGTCCTCTCCAAAGTATGCCCCCTTTTTTCATCCCCCCTCTGAAGCCTTTTTATAGGGTTCAAAGGTAGTTACATATTCAAAAATATCTTACCTAACTTCTCTCCCGGGTAACTTGCCCAACAAGTTAGGAAGTATTAACTTAGGAAGTTAGGAGATATATAAATATTGCTTTTGTGAATAATGAAAAATAATTCCAATAGCTCCATATAATTGTTTAAAATTACAGCTCCAATAGCTTTTCATTTTTATTTATTTAAAATTTTTAAGAATACTATTGAAGCCGTTAGTAATTTTATGAATAAGGTGATGGTATAATATCTACCTTGGTATAGATGTTGATGGTAGCTAATCTATGTAAATTTATAAATAATTTATGTGCACTTTCATCCGTATGAAAATGGTTGGAAACAAAAATTTAAATCCAAAACATCAGGTCTGAATGTGAAGGTGCCAGGCCTAGAACTGCCAACGAATATTTCCAAAATATCCCACCCCTACCAAAAATCGTTATCAACCACCACCACGGAAGAAGGCTCTGCTGCTGCATCCAGCATCGTTGCTATGTGGTGTTTGGTTGCTGAAGAGTGGAGGAGAAAGATCTTAAAGAAAAATGATGTGCTAAACATATGGCCCTGGACATAGGGTTTCGGTTGCCTGGAATTTGTTTTGTTTTGCCCCAAATTTGCTTAGGGCTTCCTGCGGTTTTTTTTTGTTTTTGCAGATCATCTTCCAAATTCCTGCCATTGATTTCAAAGTCAAGGGTGAACGTGCCATGGATCAGAGTATTAGTGAATGACGGCATCTGGTATGGTAAGTTAAGAATAGCCCTGTAATGGCCAGAAAAATCTCCACACAGTGCGCGCATTGCAGAACACAGAGAACATCGTCGAAAGCAGGCGGATCAGCTACATATTGGTAGAAAAATTTTGAAACTAAAATTGTTTCTGTTTTGAAAGAGGCAACGACCATGAGGGCTCTTCCTCCACCTTCTTTGAACCCACATCCCTACAAGGTTCTGGCACAACGCGCTCGATAGAGGCGCTGCTGATTTGGGGCCAAAGAAAACGGTCGGGTTTGCGCAAAACAACAGAAGCCATTATAGATCAACAAACCTTAGCACTTCTCTGCGTTAGTACCAACGCGTCTCCTTTCCAAAGCATGAGAAATACCATAGTTTAGATCATTGTATTTACCGTTAATAATATCTTTTCCATTTGCAAACATCCACTGATAATTTCCCGATTTTTTTTATTTACAGTGCTCTTTTATTTTTTACCAGTATCAAATGATCAATTCTTGAATGTATTTCTAACAATGAAGAATTCCTTGCTTGTCAATTCATTCACCATTGGAACATTGTCTCTTGCTATCTTCTACTTACTGTCTTTCATATGTGCATCATTATGAAATAACACATTTACACTCTCCCATTCTTACAATAATGTTTAAAATGAATCTTACTATTTCATGAAATGACCAAATGTGCCAACATTTCTGCCCCCTTAAAAGCTTAAAGAAATTTATGTAGCCTTATTTCAAAACTGAAACATACTGAAATTTTCATTGAATTTTACAACTGAATAGAAATCCTTTTTTTGAGGAAAATTCCCATTTAACATAAG
>MNCI01017890.1:3572-15415 GCA_015680685.1 Gnetum montanum | reverse complement strand
TTGCCAAGGATTTGCCATCCTATTCCCTTGAATAGTTGATCTCTTAAACTTTCTAGATCTTCTCTTACGAATTGATAAACCAGATATAATGGGTGATCTTCTTGATCTTCTAGTTTTCACTCTACTACTTGTTCCCAATTCAAAATCTTTCTTTTCTTCTTCTTCTGATGAAGAATTAGTCTTAGAATCTAGAATATCTTTTGAAAATTTTAAACTTTCGAAACTATCAATCTTCTTGGTCATGAACTGAAAATAGTATCTAATTTCTTAAGCCTTTCTAGCAATAAGAATTGTTGATGTGCTAGAATTATAAGGCTTATGAACCTAGAGGCTAAATTTTCAGCCCTCCTTCTAGTGCCAAAAGAATTGTTGGTGACCGTTTGGGACACGACCACCAACGAGTGTCCTCGAACAGGATTTAGGTGTTTGCTGGTCTCTGGCAACACCAAGGCCCAGATACCTCCAAATAAACTCAGTAGTTAATGTGAGTATGTATGTGTGTTGTTGCAGTGTGCGGTTGTGTAAAATGAAACGATTGTGTTGTGTGTGAACTACAAATGACTTATCTTAAAGAGATTCAACCAACTTTGCCAAGTACTGTGAGTTGTTGAAAGTTCCTATTTTGTTCAATTGCCTAGTCTACGCGGTCCTTATAATACCTACTTGTAACAAATAAAAGTTTGCAAAAAAATTTGAGCACAACTCTGCGAATCTACTTCTAATTTTTCCCAGAGAAAGAGATAGTTCCACAAGAAAACTAGAAATAGAGCAAGATTTAATGGAAATAGACAGAAAAGAAAATAGATTTGTATATACCTCAAATATTTAAACAAGGTAAAATGACACGAGTAAAGACTTCGCAATAAAGCTATCCCAAATTCAATATCTACAAATTGTTCAAACTTCCAAGGCTCAAATAAGCAATTTCTTCAAGACAATCCTACTATGCTACCAAAAAATTGCTGCGTAAACTATCACGTACGAGACTCCATTTTGGCTAGATAATGGATGTCAACAATTGCATTCAACAGAACCTTTAAAAGACTTGACAATTTTTGATTGAAATACCACGGAGATTCACTTTAAAGATAAAAAGAAGCTATTCTAGTCCCATCAAAATACCAAAGATTTTCTGAACCCTCTTGAGTATTGAATCGTTCAATGACATGACTACACAAAAAGGCTCTCTTACAACAATCCCAATAGCGGTTCTTATACGTTGCACAATAATAAAATTTACTACTAAAATGCTCTTAAGGCTTTTAAACACAAGCACTTCTATGGCAAAATTTTAACAGAAATTTTCTATCGGGCAATAAGAACAATAAGAGCAATCTAAAAATCCCAAAATTATTTGCCAAGGATGATACTATCTAAACCACTAGCTAAACAATTTTTTAAAAATAAAAATAAAACATAACTCATAGGACCATGACAAAGAGGCTGAAATATTTCCTTTAGCAAGTCATCTTATAAGCAATCTTTCACAATGTCTTTTACAAATGCTCTTCCCAAGAGCCAAAGTGTGTCTCCAAGTGTGAGCTCCAAGTGCCAGCTAGTAGCCTTCCCAAAGTGTGATGTATTGTCCTTTCTAAAGTATGCTCCCTTTTTTCATCCCCCCTCTGAAGCCTTTTTATAGGATTCAAAGGTAGTTACATATTCAAAAATATCTTACCTAACTTCTTTCCCAAGTAACTTGCCCAACAAGTTAGGAAGTATTAATTTAGGAAGTTAGGAAGTTAGGAGATATATAAATATTGCTTTTGTGAATAATGAAAAATAATTCCAATAGCTCCATATAATTGTTTAAAATTACAGCTCCAATAGCTTTTCATTTTTACTTGTTTAAAATTTTTAAGAATACTATTGAAGCCGTTAGTAATTTTATGAACAAGGTGATGGTATAATATCCACCTTGGTATAGATGTTGATGGTAGCTAATCTATGTAAATTTATAAATAATTTATGTGCACTTGTACCCATATGAAAATGGTTGGAAACAAAAATTTAAATCCAAAACATCAGGTCTGAATGTGAAGGCGCCAGGCCTGGAACTGCCAGCGAATATTTCCAAAATATCCACCCCTGCCAAAAATCATTATCAACCACCACCGTGGAAGAAGGCTCTGCCGCTGCATCCAGCATCATTGCCGTGTGGCGTTCGGTTGCTGAAGAGCGGAGGAGAAAGATCTTAAAGAAAAATGATGTGCTGAACATATCGCCCTGGACATAGGGTTTCAGTTGCCTGGAATTTGTTTTGTTTTGCCCCAAATTCGCTTAGGGCTTCCTGCATTTTTTTTGTTTCTGCGGATCGCCTTCCAAATTCCTACCGTTGATTGCAGAGTCTAGAGCGAATGTGCCATGGATCAGAGTATCAGTAAATGACGACGTCTGGTATGGTAAGTTAAGAACAGCCCTGTAACGGCCAAAAAAATCTCCACATAGTGCGTGCATTACAGAACATAGAGAACATCGTCGAAAGCAGGTGGATCGGCTGCATATTGGTAGAAAAATTTTGAAACTAAAATTGTTTTTGTTTTGAAAGTGGCAACGACCATGAGGGCTCTTCCTCCACCGTCTTTGATCCCACGTCCCTGCAAGGTTCTGGCACAACGCACCCGATAGAGGCGCCGCCAATTTGGGGCCAAAGAAAATAGTCAGGTTTGCACAAAAAAATAGAAGCCATTACAGATCAACAAACCTTAGCACTTCTCTGCATCAGTACCAACGTGTCTCCTTTCCAAAGCATGAGCAATACCATAGTTTAGATCATCATATTTACCGTTAATAATATCTTTTTCATTTGCAAACATCCACTGATAATTTCCCAATTTTTTTTCTTTCCAGTGCTCTTTTATTTTTTACTAGTATCCAAATGATCAATTCTTGAACGTATTTCTAACAATGAAGAATTCCTTGCTTGTCAATTCATTCACCATTGGCACATTATCTCTTGCTATCTTCTACTTATTGTCTTTCATATGTACATCATTATGAAATAATACATTTACACTCTCCCATTCTTACAATAATGTTTAAAATGAATCTTACTGTTCCATGAAATGGCCAAATGTGCCAACAAGAACCACTAGGAGACACAAGCTACTGAAAATAGTATTAATATAAATCAAGTTGGTGGTAAGAATACTACTACCTTGGTGGTGGCTTCCCCCATGGTTGTAAGTTTTTCCATTGATTATAATAGTCTTGAGGTTGAGGTGACATTTCACTTGGATAATATTTTTGCTAGTGGAATTGCTACTGATAATTGCCTTGTAGATAAGGCAATCTCGTAAGTCATTACCTCCTAACAAAATTTGGATTAAAGTTATAAATCCTCTACTTTTGCAAGTGTGACACTATTGGGAAATATTACTTGGAATGTTCATATTGGTAATGTCACACCCTACATCTTCTATTTTAGAATATACAACCTCATCAGCTATCGCAATCTTACCTTTCTATTGATGGTAGTACTTTACTACAACCTTTTCTTCTTCTTTTATCTTTGTTCCTATTCTCCTGCTCCATTTTCTCCTCCATAATTTTTTGAGTAGTTTGGAACTTCTCATCCAAGAAGTTCTACATTTATTCCACCTTAGCCAATATCTCTCTATTAGGTTTTTGAATCAACAAGGTTTTTCTTTGTATTATCTCCTTCAATGGTGCTTCCTCCTCAAGATTGCAAAGATGTACCTCTCTTTTGCAAATGAAGGGATCTATGTTATACTCCTATGAACTTTCTTTATTTTTCAAAACCCCTTATTTTTTTCACTTGATTAATGAGCTTTTTTATTTGATGGACTCTCATTTATGATAATCTCCCTTGGGCATAGACATTGAGAATCTCTCTAGTTTTATTTCGAAGTCCATCTATAACATGATAAAGCTACTTCGTTTGTGAGAGCCCATGATCTTGACATTGGTATAGTAGTGAATGGTACCTATCCAAGGTTGCATTAAGGGATTCATGGTTATCGTGTTTCCATCCTTAAATTTATTTCCACAAATTGCATATCCTAGAGTATGTTTGATATTTATCATTAAATAGCTCCAACATCGTACTTCATTAGCAAATGAATTCCAATTCCAAGAACTGGTACCAACTTTCAAATTCTTTTATAAGTATTTTAGGAAATAATTTGAGCTTCTACTAATCATTCTTAATGTTTTATATGGCATTGTAACCTTCCTTAAACTTAGGGATGTTGTTCATGCTAAGCTATTTGATCCAATTATCCCTTTGATCCATGGTGGGGATAGGAACTTTAGCATAAATGTATGCTTTTGGTACCAAGAAGTGGTTCATCATAGTTATTAAATTTATTATGACCCCTGTCATAACCATGTCTCTTATGATATGTCTTACTACACCTTCTCTCTTGAGAATGCTCCTCTTCCTCTTATTTTTGTTTATGTTCCCTTCTCCCATCTCTATAATGGGGTCTTCTTTCATCTTCACCTTGGTCTCAATCATCTCTACTTTGGTCTTAGTTATGTTCTTCCTCATCAGAGCTATATGATCAAGAGGATGATGAGGACATAGAGCTAGGAGAGTTATGCTAGCTTGTTTTCCTTCTCTGGCCCCTTAGTTGCTCTTTTGACTAATGGCTAGGAGATCTTGGCCTTGAGGTCCTCCTAGTTCTAGGTCTAGTTCTTCCTTTTTTAATTGCTTAACAAGGTTGAATGTAACCATTGATATTTATATTATTTTTATCATTAAAATAATTAAGAGGATGAAGTTATTAAAATATTAAATTCTAACTAATTAATGGAATTAAAGATAATCTAAGCTATCCTAAATATAGAGCATTCATTCCCACCTTCCATACATAGCCTAAACCTATATTAACACTCCTAAGTTACAAAGTGTTTACTATTGGACATACCAAGTATTCACTACTAGAATTACTAAGAGTTAGTATATTATGCTTGAAGTGTTCGTACTAACATTGCTATGGAATAGAATATTAGATTCCTAAGTGTAGAAAAGTAAAGTCCATATAAAGTAACATGCTTGTAAGTAAACTAAATACTAGTCCAAGTGGTAGCATGGAAAAAAGAAATCTTGATTTTATTGTCATCATGTAGAAGAATCCAAGTACATCTTAAACTTAAATAAAACTCCATATAATCAATTCAATCCATGTTGTAGGCACTCAAAGAAAAAGTTTGCTAAGTCCTACAAAAATAAGCTATAAGAGCTTTGCTAGAAAAATGATCAAAGGTGCCATAAATGTGATTTTTGTGTACATTTATATAGGTATATAGATGTTTGGCATTGATACATATGCATCAAGGCATCTAAGGCTGCATTAATAGGGTTGCGTCATCCAACTGACCTAGACTTCATTACCTATCAAACTTATTTACTAGGTTAGTGCATACCAACTCAAAATGTAATTAATAATGCATAAAATTAAATATTCATGAGCTTAAAAACACAATGTTGGAATTCCTAACTAACTAATAAGAATAACTAAAATCATAGTGTAAGCATCCAAATCATCAAGAAGCATAAAAAGCATAAGGCATGAATACTAACATAATATCTAAAAATATAAGTTGTTACATCTACCTTTAAGCATGGGTAATAAGTCTTTCTAGTGATACTCTAAGAATAATTTCTTATGTGTGAATTAATTAATTTTTTTGTTACTCTTATTAGAGGATTACCTTCAAGCATGTGTAGCATATCTTTTTAGTACAATAACAAGGTAACATTATTTTTGTGTCTTATTTCTTAAAGATAAGAAAACATAAGTGGTAATGTATCAACATGAGACTAGTAGAACACAAGGTGGAAGTTCAAGGAGTTAGAAAATCCTCTTGATGTTACATCCTTATCCAACTCTCTTGATCATTTCTTCTTTTTTCAAGGTTTAATGATCATGGATTAATTTTAGTTTTAAGTATGAGTAGAACCATATTATTTCCATGGTAATGACCTCTGATAAATAAACATGGAGGGATGAATGTTGTGATCTTACTATATGCATAATTATTCCTTCAATAATTTGATAACATAGAACCAAATTTCCTTGAACAAAGTTGTATCCTACATATGGCCAATAACTTTATTAGCAAAAATAATGAACACTTGCATAAAATTCAAAGAAAATGATTCAAAAGGATAGAAAGTTATATACATAATGAAAAATATCAAAGAATAATAAAACTTATTAAGAATTCTAAAATCTAAAATAATTTAAAAATGATTAAAAATTATGAAAAATATTAAGAAATTATAAAAGAAAAAGAAAAAAATCACGTTCACAAGGCTTGATCAAAGTCAAGATCTTTTTCATGATTGAAGTTTAAGAAGAAGATGTAAAAAAGAGAAAATTTTATGATCATGATGGATGAGGATAGTTGAGTCATAAGGTTTTAGGATTCTTTAAATGGCTTGACTTGTTGAATATTAATCAAGATTGACTTGTGTGGATTGCTTGGTTGATAAATTTACATGACATCACATTTGTAAGTGGTAAGGAAAATTTACGAACCCTCCCAGAGTATTTAACATTTAGTGTACTAAGACACACAATTAGAATTATAGTAAAGGATCGTGTCTCCTAACTTAATTTCTAGGTGTCCTATAATAGTGTTATGCATTTGTTTGGTGTAATGGTTATGTACACATTATGCATTGGTGCTACTAATCAATTTTCTATTATGATAAAAATCATCATACTAAATTGAAACCAACACAACTTAACATAAATATTGAGCCAAGTAGTTCGTGACCACCAAGCAATCCAGAAAAACCAACCTTTCAGATAATCTCCCTTAAATCAAAAGGGAACTTGGGGATCGAAGGATGAATCTAGTAATTTGAGTCAAACATTTTACCAATATTAGTGAGTATTAAGCAAAAAGATCACATACATGAAATAGCCAGTATAAAATGCATAAACAAAGAAAAAACATAGCATGATTTAGATGCATGATTGGTAGCAGAGAAGTGCTTGAAAATAGCATGAAAAGAAAATAGATCTATTAACTAAGTATGCAAACCAAGGGAAAAATGCAAGGAAAATAGATCTAAATAAAATTTAGGGAAACGTAGAAATAAAAGATCTACAAATAGGAAAACCAAAATTTCAACAAAGAAAAGGGAACCTGCGATGATATGTTCCAAGACATGTAATAAAGATCAAAGGTATTTGACAAGGAACTATGTTACCCCATTCTTGCTCTGATGAATGCACTAATGAAAATCTAACAAAAATAGTAGTAGACTCAATAGCTAACAATTGCATAAGGGAGATTAGATCAATGTGTTGACCTAATTCTTAGCAAACCTTTACATGTTAGGAGAACAACACAAAGGTGATATTATATGCCAACAAAGAAAAGTGAAAAAGTAGAAAGAGAGCTAAAGTCTCTTAATAGATCTCTTAGAAGTGAAGCACTAGTTAACACAATATCAGAGCCACACTTACAAAGCCAACCAAATGATTATAGATGTCAGCCCTTTTACATTTCATGGTATCTTCCTATACATAGGCTAAGAATACCTCATAGACCATGTAGGAACAATGTAGTGAGACTTGCATAATCTTCGAAAAGCTTTTAGAAGATTTTGGATAGGAGAAATGATACATAGAGTAAAGTTTAATGCTTGACATAAAAAGCTATAGATAAGCTAACATCAGATTTCAAAAATAAGATTAATGTCACATGCTAAAAATCTGATGCAAGATGTTAAAACTAGTTTAACACAAAACATCAGAAGATGAGGACAAAAGCTAATATTGAATGTGATATCCTATTTCCAAATGTTGTAAAAAGATGATTTCTTAATTTATTGCATTCATCATTTTCTTAGATAATATACTAGAAACATTGTAAATATTTAATAAATGAATTAACTGGTAAATAAATAATTGGTACTAAAAAATGAAACAAGGAAAATGGAAAGATTTTATTAATAGAAAAGAGTATTGTAATGCTCTCTGGGTTGTCTTCCTATGCCACTTAAGCCTTAGAGGAAATTTGACACTACCACCATGGTTAGGCTATCTTGCCAAAGGGGTGATCAATCTCATTCTGTCCCACTTCACTTGACTCTTGTTACTAGCCTCTCCTGGCTTTGTAACTCCATGCCTGGCATGACCTCTAACCTCGACCTTAAATGGCATAGCTTAAACCCTTTCCCAAGGGATACATGAATAATTGTAACTCCTCATAATGAGGTGCACCTTAGTTTGAAGGTTAATTACATTGTTTACAATTTTTTCCACCTGATGAGCCGCGATATCGGGTATGCGATATTGGAACCTTCCAAGCGATATCACATACATGATATCAGGGCCTACCTCATTGCCTATAAATAAGAGGCAGGCACACTTGGTTTGCATAGTTAGTCTTAGTCCCTTACCCAAACTCTTGTCTTTTTCCCTTCCAGAGATAGAATTATTTCTGAGTGCCCATAGTAGGGGTCATAAAGTGAAGGAATCTTTACTCGAGCATTGTGTACCTGAGCACACCTTGTATACGAAAATAAAGATAAACTTTGTGATAAACCTTGCAGCATTCAGAATAGATTAATTAATGTTAATTGCTGTTACTTAATGATTTTTTTAGTTAATTAATGTTCTCTCTCTCTCTCACCCTGCAACTCTCTTAAGTAAGCACACTCAGTACGATCACTTCAAGCATTCATGTAACACTTGGTAACCCAGTAATGATTAGCGTTTGGTAATCCCAGTAGTGTTGCATTGGTTCAGGATGTGTATGGAAAATGAGAATGGATGCTAGTGTTAGGACTAGTTAAAGCATAGTTAAGTAGTTAAATCAAAATTTGGTACTTAGTTATCTCTCTCCTCCCTTTGTAGCACTAGGACATAAAAACTTAAAAACTATAAAAATCATGTACCTCAAGTTTACTTAACCATACAATCATGCTATACAAGTAAGCTTGGGAAGACAACGATTGACTAACTCGTCCTTGTTCCACAAAGGCACATAAGCACTTAGTCCTTGGAATTTGACTAGATCATGCGTGTATGCTTGTATTCGTATGGTTGAGCATAGGGATACCTCGCCGCTCATCATTGGCGCTGTTGCTAGGGACTTTGTCATTTGTGCACTAATTAGAACTCAGGAAATCTTTCTCATCATTGGAAAGAACCCTTAGGGTTGGTTACAAATAATAATAACAATAATAATAATATATAATACATTGCACACTAAATAGAGAATCATGTCTCCTTCTTTGTATCAAAGTATTTCACCGCCTAGGTCTAATACAGGGAACAATCAGAGGCATAGTACACATGATAATCCGCTAGTCCCTCAACTATTTCGCATGGTATATGTTCATCCCAATGAGTATATACCAAACTTTACCTTTATCCTTCACGAGGATGAACAACTACATTGGTGAGATTTAGAAGGTAACATAGTGTCACCCATTGATCACTCAGTCCTGGGCATGCTTCTTCATGATTTCACATGAATTGGTATGCAGCACTTATAGGCAGAGTACGTTGTGCATGATCATGACTCGAGAGAGTATTGACCCATGAAGGCATAGCATCAAAGGGATTTACTACAGGAGAGATGTCATGAATCCATGAAGGAAAAGTTGTCGCAGAATGTCCCACATGTCCTAAGTGAAAATGAGGGTGGTGAACCTGCCTCAAGCATTCGCCCACATAATTATGTTCCTCCTGTTGGCTTTGGTCAAGGGGTTGTGTATCAGAATCTTTACTCAACTATCCATAACCTGAATTCTAGTATCGATAGACATAAAGGGTCTAAAAAAGGAACACGAACACATGACAAAGATGGACATTCCAATTGTAACTACGATCAAGGCCATGACCATCGAAGAGAAGGAACCAAGCACCGACATGGTGATGGTCCTCCTTCTTCTTCACCTTCATCATCTTCTTCATCCTCTCCTTCAAGATCTGAACGCAGTCATAAAGAAAAAGACCATGAGGATAAGGGTAGGTGAAATGAGAGTCATAGACAAAATAGTCAAGAAAGGGAACAAGGGCACTCTAGAGAAACACACTGTGAAAGAAGGGAGAGTAGGGAACAACATGGGCATCATAGACATCATAGACCAGATGATCATGATGAACCCCTACTCATTACTCGAAGTATCTTAGACATAACTAAGACCATTAGGATCCCAAAAAGGCACCAAAAAGATTGTAGGATCAAGATATTAGACATGAACAATATCCCATGATTTGAAGGAGGATACAATGCTAATCCTCAAAATCATCTACAAGCATTTCATGATGCATGTGCCTTACAAATCATAGAAAATGAATGGAAAAAATTAAAGTTGTTTTGATGGATGCTAATCAAAGAAACGGAAAGCTGCTACCGGTCCTGAGAACTAGAATCCATTTGTAGGTGGAGTACCATGTTAGAATTGTTCAATGATAAGTACCAAATGTACTCTCGAGTGTCCAACTTGTGAAAGCAAATCTAAGGTGAGAAACAAGGAGGACTTGAACCCTTGGTGCTACAATGGGCCAATATTATGCATTGTTACATTATTGTCCCAGCCATGGTTATTTGCAGAGGGATTAGCTATGCCATCTCATAGATGGGCTTAAGCATGAAATGCAAAGAACCCTTGGGATTTATGCCCAAGGAATACTATTTGAGCTTAGGACCCATCAAGTACAAAGATTATTGCAGCAAGTTGCTAAAGAGAAAGTTGAGTTACAGAAAAGAGAAAGTGTGGAGGAATATAACAGAGATCCTTCCCTCAGAAAGAAGGGAGTAAGATTTTGTGAGGATGAAGAAGAGTCACCACTCAAAGAGATGGTGAATAGAAAAAATTTGCCTATTCAAAATTTGGCATCTAAAGTATCGGCAAAGGTAGAACAAATGTGGGACTTCCTAGATAATAGATTTTAAACCATTCTCAAAATAGTAGAGGAGTTTAGAGAGCAAGGTAGTGAACAGGAAAAGAGAAAAAAGAGAGAAATTGAACACACACGTAACAAGAGTAAGGGCAAAGTTGCTATCACCAAAGAGGTTTTGGATTCAAATACAGACAATGATAGTGGATGTGAGATATGCCAATACGGCCATCCTAAGGAATTTTGCCCTATAACCTCACATCTACAGAAGTCTGGGGGTGTATGCACTCAACCCACGATTGAACAAAAGGCAAACATGCCGAAGGTTACCTTATCCCCAAGGTAACCCAAGACAGTTCCACCAACCCTTAACGTATTATCCAAGTGAAACTCCACCACAACCAATGAGCAATATCAATAGTGGTAGCACCCACAATCATGGGGAATGTCACCACCATGGCAATAGTATCCTTACTGTCAACCTAACCCACATGGATATTACGTGCAACAACCAATCTCTCCATGTGACTCTACTGGGCACGTCACTCCTCAACCTCACTACCAAGCCTGTGAGTACTATACGACTCCTTCACCTAGGGGTGACATTCAACAGATATACTATCTGAAACACCACAAAATTTTGGCAACACTTCCAAACAACTTCAGAGCCTCTGAAATGGCTTCAAGCAGCCCACCATGGAGTAAGAAAGATTCTCCTGGAGCCCACAGATCACGACGACAAGTGTCGGTGTCAAGAATCATCAGTTTCAAGGTCAAAAAAATGCAATTTTGGCTAAGTACACTATGCAGACGTTGCACAGCGTAAGGATTAGCGTCACCAAGATTGGGGGCCCTGCAACTAAGTCAAAACAAGCCAAAATCAAGCACAAGGACCCCCCATGACCTTCGCCAAGGTCCCCAGCGATTCCCAGCCTTCAGAAAATCAAGATTCGGGCCTTAAATGAGGTGTTTTTGACTGATTACGCTGTAGCTACATTTTATTACGCA
>MNCI01017889.1:0-12448 GCA_015680685.1 Gnetum montanum | reverse complement strand
ATTTCCCTTAACATTTTGCAATTAATTTTATTTTGTTCATTTTCATCTTGACATCTATTTCATCAATGTCCTAGTTGTCTCTTTTTCTCCATCTTCTTGTTCTTATTCTTTCTCCATTCTCTCGCTACTGGAGGTTCACGATTAGTCATGGGGGTACGGGGCCCAATTTTTACGATTTTCTCCTAACCCCTAAACCCTCGGTAGTCATCATTTATATATTCTCAGATTTGTATTTTCCATACCAAAACTTAGCCAATGGATTTTTACTGAGGCAAGGTATCCATTACATGATGATTCATCTACCATTACTAATACAAAACTGTGTTGTGTGTGTAGATGGCGATCATACAAACAACGGACCAGATTTGGAGAAAAACACTTAAAGTGGAGCAGTGCTAGAAGCAACTATGCAAGGAGCAAGATCGATGGCGCACTTATGGATGGACAACGAAAGGCACAATCTTGGCGTTGGCAGCAGCAAAAATTCTTTCTCTTCTCTTTTCTCTCAGTTGCCAAATGAGGCCTGATGTCAATGTAATAAGGTGTTCACCCTTGTTGTCATGAACACTAGTTTTGTTGTGTCTTGTAATGATGATCCATTCACATGTCATCCCATTACTTTCCTTTGAGTCAATAATCCCATACCTTCCCGACATTATTGTAATAAACTCGAGGACGAGTTTTCATTTAGTCATGGGGGTATGATGGGACATGATTTCGCATGGGCCGCGATATCGCGTACACGATATCACGGCCATCGTGATATCGCGTACACGATATCGCGTCTTCCCCTACGATATCGCGTACGCGATATCGCAGTGCACCGTCATATCTATAAATAAGAGGCAGCTCTCCCTTATTTCATCATCCTAAGCTAGACAGTAGGGAAACTCTGGCAGATTGATCACTCTAGAGATAGAATATTTTCCATGTGCCCGTAGTAGGAGTCCTAAAGTGAACGGATCTTTATTCAAGCAACATTGTACCTGAACACAAGTTGTGTATGGCAATAAAGACGAACTTCTTGGATAAACTTTGCAGTGCATCGATTAGGATTTTATGACATGTTATTTATTATTTTCTCTCTCACCCTTGTCTCCTAGTAACGTGGAATGAGTACGACTTGATTACGAGCATTTAAGGATGTGTACGGACAATCAAGGAATGGATGCTCATCGTGCTTAGGCTAGCTTAGATTCTCTCAACCCTTTCCTCCTAGTTAAGTGCTTCAGTACGACCACTTTGAGCACGTGCATTACGCGTGATGATCCCAGCAACGATTAGCATTTGGTAGCCATGGTTGCATCGGTTTAGGGTGTGTACGATAAGTGGGAATGGATGCTGATGCATCTGTGTTCAAGCACCATTGGGTTTCATCTTGCAAACACAACTCCAAGAAGATAAGAAAACCACAAGTGAAAGAGTTATCAAACACCTTAGACACGAATGTGGCCGATGCAAATGGCGGCACCATGTGAAACTTAAGGCAAATAAAATGAGTAGCAATAGTGTTGTCAGAGCTGGTGTAATGAATGATGTGGCAGGCGTTCATGAAGAAATGTCATGAATTACAGCAGCAGATGAATGTGCCAGGAATGATCTTGCCAGTTTATAATTTTAGCGGACTATCGTGGGTTAGTTTTACATCATAACCCGTTGGACGTTGCCAGTTTATTGTCGTAGCGGATAGTACGATGGCAGTTTATAGTCATGGCGGACTATGAAGAGGCAAACTAGTTTATAGTATTAGCGGACTTTGGTGAATCAAACTGTGGTAGTTTAATGTCATACCGGATGCTCTGTGGTATCCGTTTACTTTTATGATTCCAGGACATTTTGTGGTATCAGTTTACTGTCATGATTCTAGGACACATCTGTGGGTGCATGCACGTACATCAAGGTGATCCTACAAAAGAAGAAACTAGAGAACCAATGTCAAGTAGTAACTGCTGAAAAAAAAAACCTAAATGCACAAGCAAAAATAGAAAACAATGCGAAAGGAGGTAGTTTAAGGCCTTTTTGGGTCATGCGTGGCAGTTTAAAGCCGTACCGGGCAATGTGTTAGTTTAAGGCCTTTTTGGGCCACAGGCTAGTTTAAGGCCTTTTCGGGCCACATGTAAACGCGTAAGCTAGTGCAATGCAAATGAAGGTGATGTATGCAAAACGAACAAAGGTGAAGAGTGAGTGGGGATCAGACGTGTTTTTGGCTGCAAGGGCACTTTGATCGTGTGGTTGTTTAGGCTCAGGCTCCGTTGGGAGGCTTATGGTTTTTGCCTCTTGTTCGAGTGTTTTAGCTCTAAATACTGGGTCGGTTGCCACTCGTCCAAGCGTTTTGACTCTAATTGTCACATTTTTTGCCATGTGTGTTGTAGCAAGAGGTTCCTCTTTCAAAACCTGTGACATGTCTATGTTGTATCCAGCTTGAAAGGGAGTGTTGTCACCATGTATGATGACTTGTCCACCTTCGTATAGAAGGCAGATTTCTTGATGTATCAGTGAGGAAATGGCCCGTTGTTGGGCTAGCCAAGGTCTACTAAGAATCATGTTGAAACTGGGCATCTCTTCTATGACAGTGAATTCCACGTTGGTGGGGAATTATTCTCCTTCCACAAAGGCTAAGTTGATTGTGCCCTTAACTGTGACACGTGATCCATTGAAGGATTTTAAACACGTGGTTTTCGTTGGCATGATCTCATTTCCCATGCCTAGTTTGTCAATGACAGAGTATCAAACTACGTTTGTTGCCACACCGTCATCAACATGCACTCTACAAATGGTACATTGCCCAACACGTACGCTAATTGACCGTGGAGCTGTTGTGACCTCCCCTCGTTCGGGGTTGACTTTAACTGCATCGTCACAGAAAGCTAGGGTGTTTGAACCCAATCCTTGTGGTGTGTGTTTTAAAATCATTGCATAGATGGATTCCTTGTTAGCAGGGATATCCTCCATAATAGGAATGGATGCTAACATTTGAGCCAAGGCTTTACGGTGAGTGGCTGAAGTCATGACCAAGTCGTACAAGCTCATCATTGTGTTCTTCTATTTGAGCGTTTCTTTCACCTGGGCCAGTGTAGCTACAAAGTCCATGTTGTTTGTCATTGTGTTGGTTGCCTCTGTATGGGTTGAGGGCTTAGGCTTGATTTGTTTGGGATTAGGGGCAGGGCCCCCAGTGTTCGGTTGCTGTGTACTAGGTGTGGCCTTTGCTTCTGCTGTGGATGTTGTTCGTTGTTCATTTTTCCTCTTCTACTGCCATTTGGTAGGCTTACCCATGTTGTTGGCAAGGTTGACTCTTAAGGAAGAAGAGGTTGAGACATTACCTACGATTGGGCTCTGGGTAGGTGAGGGGCCATCGCGTGGTGACACCTTTATGACAAATGGTAGTTTAGGAGGAGTCGTTGGTGTTTGACTAACTTTTGGTGGCACCTTGATGATGAAAGATTTCTTTGCAATTGTGGTCAGTGCATCATGCCAGTTTAACATCTTAGTGGATGACTATGGTGGTACTTTGACCACGAAGGGTGTCGTCGGTGCTCTAGGTGGCACCTTGATGACAATGGGAGTCCTCTTGCTCATGGAGGTGGAAGGGATTGTTGCCTTGCTAGGAGGCACATGGATCACGAAAGGTTGCTGCACAAGTTTAGGCTTACTATCTATGTCAATGGAATGTATGACATAAGAGACATCATCTATGCTGGGTGGATTCAGTGCGTTGACATTCAGTTGGCCCCGTTCTATCATTGCTTGTAGATCATCCTGTAAGGTACGATAGTTATTGTTATTGTGACCAGACATTTGGTGGCAATGACAGAATTGGTCTAGCTTGAAGTGTCGTGGAACTGGGGGCTCTTTTGGTGCTGCTAAGGTGGGATTCCTTAGTTTCTCATAGTACCTATCATGTCGACAGCGGGCATTCTCTGCTACGTGTTTGTATTGGATTTGCCCAGCTTGGAGGAGTTGCTCTAGTAGTTGAGATGGTTGCATGGGTAACAGTGTATACTTAGAAAGATCCTTGCGTTGAGAGTTAGGCCATGGGGTGGCCCCTATTGCTGCAAGTAGGTTGGTACTGGTGTTTTTTGTTTTTGTGCTTGCGACTACAGTTTCCATTGTTGTCTTTTGTTTGGCAACGTGTTGGTTTCTGTAAGCCACATAGGCAGGATCATTGCTGGTTTGTGCAGCTTGTTCTATATTCTTGATCTATGTGAATGCTTGGCTCAACGTTTGAGTGCTTAGGTAGTAGAGCTTTGACTTAACAAAGTCATTCATGGCTCCCTTTAGAATTGTAAGTAAGTACGTTTCAGGGATGGGCTCATGAAGTTTGTTAAGGGCTCCACTCCATCGTTGGATGAACTTCTACACAGGCTCTAGTGGTGCTTGTTTCACCTGTATCAGAGTGTCTAGTGTTGTTTCAGGCTTTAGGTTGTACTTAAACCTGGTAACGAACTGGTGTAATAGATCCTCCAGAGAGGATATGGAGTTACGAGGCAAGGCTCAGTACCAGTCTAAGGCTACACTCGTTAAGGACATAGCGAACACGTGCAAGATTGCGTGGGGCCAAGCTTGAAGCAATAGAATTTCTGATCGAAACATGACTAAGTGAGCGTTCGGGCTCACTTCCCATTGTACTTGATTAACTATGGGAGTATCATTCCTTTGGGTAAAGCTAACTATGGCACTGAAGAGTTAATTGGATCATCTTGGTAGAAATCCAATACTTTAACTTGTTCAGTATTGGCAATTTTGAGGTGCTTTACCTCATCAGCTAAGGCTTGCATCATTTGTTTTGCTTCTGCCCACTCTTGGGTAGTAGGCTGATTAGTTGGTTGGGGAGATTGCTAGGTTGTGAGTTGTTGTTATGGAGCAACGTTCAAACTTGGGATTGCGGGGTGTGGCATGTTGAAGTAAGTGGGTTGTTGAACAAGTGGTGTGGTTCCTTGTCTAGCCACTAGCTATGGGGTGAAACCCTGAATGTGTGGGGCCGATGTAACGAACGTGGCCCCATGTGTTTGCACTAGCAGCATATATTGAGTGGATGTGGACGTGGGTAGTCCATGTCGAGACACTGATGCTTGTGTACTCGTTGACGTTTGATGAGGGGCTATCTATCCCACGTGAGGGTGGAATGATGGGTTAACGAGGGCATCGGGACTGAGGGTGTGGTATGAAGCCTCAGGTTTAGATTGTGCCTCGAAGTCATCTACATCATGTTAGTTTTGGGGCTCCTCAGTGGGTCGCTGTGTGTTTTGGCTTCTTGCTAGAAGGAGCTAAGAGGTGAACCTATGATGAGACTCAGAAAGAGGGATGATGTCATATACAGAGGG
Organism: Gnetum montanum; assembly: GCA_015680685.1. NCBI lineage: Eukaryota > Viridiplantae > Streptophyta > Gnetopsida > Gnetales > Gnetaceae > Gnetum > Gnetum montanum. The sequence goes on along the minus strand of MNCI01017889.1, from coordinate 7,127 downwards.
GATGAATTCATGACCTCCCATGTATATGTGCTCGAAGTTTTGTTTTGCCTCCTGTTCTGTGGTGTCAAGGGAAAGGTTGGCCTGAATCTTCACACAGATAAAGTTGTACTATTCCTGTGTGAGGATTACAAAGGTGCGTGCGTTGGAGTTTTGAGATGACTCCATGGTGATGTGTGCTTGGGCAAGATCCATTGTCAAATGTTTTAAATGTTTGAATGTGACAGAGTAAACGAGTGAAAATTTGGTTAAGTTTTGAACAATGAATGAAGAAAATTCTAAGTGTTGGCAGCGTATACCAAAGAGTCACAGCATGTAAAGGCTATTCACAATGTACAAATTTGCCTAACAGTGTGCAGGCCTCAGCGTGCAGATCTTAGCATGTAGGCTTCAACGTGCAGATCTCAGCGTGCAGGCTTCAGCATGCAGATCTCAGCATGCAGATCTCAACGTGCAAGCCTCAGCGTGCAGGCCTCAACATGCAGGCTTCAGCGTACAGATCTCAGCATGCAGATCTGGCATGCAGCATATACACACTGGGTGTGCAGCAGATGTGGCTGAACAGGGCACAAATCTAAAAGATTCGAAGTCAAATCTATGCTGACTGAGTGTAGATTTGGGAAAAACGACTGTAGATTTGGGGTCACAGGAAGCTGATCTAAAGAGATCTATGCCAGATCGAAGTAGATCTAAGCAAAGAGAGGCCCTCCTTCTAGCACCATTTTCTGTACTGTCTGAGATCGTCGGTACAAGGTTGGAATGAACAAGTACCAGGAGATTGGCAGACAAGCACAGAAGACCCTACCTTCGCTTGAGGGCGAACTGGAACGAACGAAGGTAGAGTACCTTGGGTGGCCCGCACACGGATCAGATAAGGATTTTCCCAAACGTATGCTAATGCGTAATACGTTGGGTTAAGTGTAAATAGCATAAATAACATAAACCAGAATGTAAACATGCAGGAATGTAAACAAGGCGTAAACCAGAATTAACGAAAACTATAACAAATATTGGCCAAAGATGAAGCAATTTTATTGTAAAATAAAGATTACAATGCACCGGTCTGAACACAGTTGTGGATCTGACACAAGGGGGACGAAGAGCCCCGGTGGATGTGGATGGATGATGGAATACTAGTTCGGACTGCAGGCATAATGTGAAGGCTGTATGCTCAGCGTGCAGAGTTGGTGTTCTGGATGCTCTAAGTGTGGATTGCCCAAATTTTTGCCCAGATTTTTGAATTTTCGAACCTCTATCTGGTCAAAAATCCAGGTTTTTATACAAGTTTGGGTGTTAAATTTAGATCTGAGATGGGATAATTGGCTGTGGGATGCTAGAATTTCAGATCGGATGACATGTGGAGCATTGACCGAGTGCAAAAGAATGAAATTTTACAAGTGTGCAGCGTGAATCATGTCAGCATGTACATGCTGGGCGTGTAGGTCAGCGTGTGGGCATGAAAATTGTAGTTTTGGAGTCTAATCTTGTACGTTGGAGTTGGATCCTTGTTTCCTGGGTGTTGGTGGTTCTCCAGGGCGTCTGGGGGCTCATTTTGGCTTCGTTTTGACTGAGTTTTGGGCATGTTTCTAGTGTGCACGTTGTGCTGCATGCTGGGCGTGCAGGCCAACGTGCAGGGCCAAAATGACCCTTCTGGTTCCCAAAATTGATGTTTCTAGAGCCTGTGGACTTGTAGATTCATTAACCATGCCCTAAGGGCTGACTCCATGTCAGAATCTTGCCCGAAATGCCCGATTGACCTTGTTCAAAGTGGTGCACGCTGGGCGTGCAGGCCAGCGTACAGGCATGAAAGTGCCACTTTTCAAGGTCAAAACTTGATTTTTGGGAGCCCGGGATGATGCCTGATGGTTGCCTTGCCTCTGGGAGTTAATTTCCTCTGAAAACCATGCTCTGAGTGCCTTTTTTGGTCTATCTATGATGGTAGACGCTGGGCATGCATGCTGGGCGTGCAGGCCAGCGTGCAGGCATGAAAACCCTTCATTTGGAGCCCAATAATTGAATTTCAAGTGCCTGAGAGCTGATGGGGATCCTTGGGAAGGTCATAGGGGGTCTAGACCTTCAATTCTGGCCTTTTTGGAGGAGCTTTTGGAGCTGAAAAGTTGGTGCATGCTGGGCTACACGCTGGGCGTGCAGGGAGCAAACTTGGTCGAAACCAAGTATTTTGAGTCCAAACTTTGCAATTCTTGTTGCCAGATGTCAATGTAGTTACCAGTGGATCCCAGGGAACTTTTACTTTCTTGATTTGACTCCTCTTGACTCTGTTTTGATGGTCCTCAAGCTTCAGTCATGCTGGGAAGCATCATGACTTGGCTCGATTTTGTCTGAAAGTGCTAGGTCCAAATTTTTGTGGTGTTTCATTGATGAAAATTATAATTGATATGACTTGGTTAGGAATAGAATCCTAAATGCTCTATGAAGAGAGTTTTATTTAATCACACATGTAAAATACAAAATAAAATAACCATGATTAAATATCCATACTAATATTGATATTTCATTTCATTTGTGTGGACCTAAAAGACTTGTCAAACAATTTAATTTATGAAAAATCAATAATAGCTGAGAAAAATTGAAAACTAAAATTTTATTACGTCTGTAGACCCTCTAGAACTATTAGACAGTAGAAATATACATGTTATGAGTTTTGAAAACATCATTTAGAAAATTACCAGGTATTTTTGGTAACAGTTGGGACTAATATTGGTATCTTGAATAGCTCATATAAGGATTGACCATAAATTTTCCAGAACAAACAAAGACAAAACAAACTTAACTAAGAGGATATAACTAAACTAGAAAATGGGTAGAGAAACAGAGGATGGATGAATGATTTCATTTTTATCTATCTTGTTTCCTCGTTTAACAGTCGAGCTTAGTTAACATCATCTTCTTTAAGATCATCTTGGCCAATTCATATATATATAGTGGAGCCGTTTCATAGGCTAGGAGTAGAATTTAATTAATTTTTTGTAAATTTCTCCATTATCATCATCAACTTAGTTTTTTTTAAAGTTATCCATTATCATCGTGAAGGAAATTATTTTAAAAGTTATGTTGTTAATATATTATTTGAAATATTTTAATAATATTGAAATTGGAAAAACCTCAATCTCATGTGGGACCAACGTGGGCATGCTATGGTTCAACAACCTTGGTAGGTTATTGTCAGCTAGAAATGTTAGCACCACGTCCATCACGTTATGGGGTCTATCGTGGTGGTTGGAGCTACTACGGTGGATGGCCTTGCAACATCTCAAAATCTGTAGCAACAACATGTTGAAAACTATACACGTCGCTCTTGGGTGTGATTCAATGCATTCGATAGTACTCAAAATTGATGTAATTGAGCATGCTGGCAGCAATAGTGGTGATGGTCTCCTTCACAACAAAAAGCCGAAGTTGAAGATGTTGAAAGATCTTCTTCATAGCAAAAGGCCAAAGTCAAATATGTGGGCATTCCAGGCAACATCGAGAAGTATGTTGGAGGACTTGATACCACGAAGTTTTCTATTTATTTTATTTTGCTTCTTTTTATTATTTTCAATGTGCAAAGAAGAAGTTTTTCCATGGAAAATTTTAAGAATGGATGTAGTGAACTTTGGTTTTCATGTGTATCCTGTGCTCAAATAAAGGTTGTAGATGTAAATTTGAATATGGCATTGGATAGATGCAATGAGGCATTCAGGTTAGTGATTTTATATATTTTTGTGGGTTCCATGGATTTGCATTGGGTGGGGTGAAAAAATATATATTTTAGGATATATAGTCAAATTAGAATTTTATAATGTAGTATTGTTTAGCATGTACCCCTAACTTGGAGTTTTGAAATGAAGAATTAGGCTAACACTTCATTACTTTAAGGATGTTTTGAGTCATAAAGTTTCCCAATGCAGAAGACCTATAGCAAAGCTACTAAAGAAACATAGAGAAAAGACTCAAATACTTATATAAGTGATCTCATTCGTGACTTCAAGCAACCTGGAAATTATGCAAGAGTTTTAACATTGAAATATGAAGGTGCTTGAAATGTGAATGGTATGTCAATGATATAATTAACTGAGTTATTTTTTATTCGTGTAATGGAAGTTTCTAGGCTAGGTGCATTCGAGAATTATTATTTTAAATAAGTTGTTTTTGCCTTCACCCTCAAACACAAATGGAGTGAATAAGAACATCTTTTTAGTATTTCAAACTCTAACATTTATATTTATCAACTTTACATTGTTAAAATAATAAGAGAGTCAAGATGGTTATTTTGTTTATATAAGAACATCTTTTTAGTATTCTCAACTTCCTCCTTTCTTCAACAATGAAACAAAGGGTTTTTAATTAGCCATGGGCATCACATAAAATACCTAGCTTCTATTATTTTTGGTGCTAATGTTAGTGGTGGCAAAGTCATAGGAAATAAATAGGAAAAGTGATTCTTTGTAGAGTTTCTTGGTCAAATGCAATGGCCAGCCTAGGTCCTACGATTTGTCGAAGCCAGTGTGCTCATGGTCTGGAATAGATTTTGGCATATTTTGTTTTGGTTCTGGTTTTTGAATGGACTTTGTCAAATACAATATTACCGCTACGTCACTCTGTGACATTGTATCAGTGAGCATGACTAGTGATGATATTATCAAGTTTTTAAGGTCACTGTCCAAGACTGTGTTGCATGAAACTAATAGAGGAATTTTCCATTTCTAGGGTTTAGAAATTTTCTTCTAGGAATTTTTTATCATTCTACTTTCTATAATAGTTTGTATTCAATATTATCAATGTGGCATGTAATCAATACACACTTAGCTTCTCACCTTATTACAACAACAAAAAACAAAGTATTGTAAATCCTAAGTTTAATTCAAAAACTTCCTATCTACTTATCTTTACTTTTATTTTAAATGTTTTCTTATTGGACAATGTATTTTCACCTTTTAGTATAACAAAAAAGAAGAGTACTATAGATATTATCTTTAATTAAGAAACTTTGTATCTCCTTCTCTCTAATTCTATTCTAAATGTTTTCTCATTAGACAATGCTTTTTCATCAATCTTCCCCACATGTTAATGTTACTTTAATCATAGAATATTCAAGGCCTTTTTGATAGGTCCAGATCTCAATGTTAGTTTTATCATAGAATGTTTAGGGCCTTTTTGATAGGTCTCGAGCAAAGACTATTGGGAATTATTTTTCAAATTGACATTTATCCTTAGATTTTTTAAAAAAATCAATATTTATCTCTAGGTTTTCTTTTCCTACAAGAGATTAAGATTTCAATACTTGATATTAATTTTGTTGGTAAAAAAACTACATTATTATTATTATTTGCTCCCCATGAAGCTAATAAAGGAGGTGTTTCTAATTTAGCTAATAAAAATTAAACTAAAAATGTTTTGAAGATTTCAATTTTGGTTTTGACAACCTTAGGTGAGTTACTCGAATTATTTATCATAGTGAAAAAGGGAGATTTGGACTATCTCTCTATTACAAGAAAAAAACATCTACCTTATGTATGAAGACCTAGAGAAGAAACAAGAGATTAAAATTGAGAGCACCCAAATTGAAAATTTATTTAAAATTCAAGATGAAGAAGAAGAGGAGGATGATAAAACTAAAGTTGACACTAAAACTAACAAGGATGACAAAGACTACCTTGGCACGACAATGCTTCCTATGCTTAAGCATAAGCTTCCTTGGAAGATGGTGTTGAAATCTAGTAGTACGAATACCAGCTCATTTTCAAATAACTTTTTGAAATCATTATGAGAAATTAAAATGTTCAATTGTAAGTAGGAGGAGAAACTTGCCTAGAAGATAGTTTCAAAAGTCCATGCACTTTCATTAGACTTTCCCAAATTGAATGAGAAGTGGGATGTGCTTACACTTGATAGTAATGGTGGGTGTCCTGTATTGCATACAAGAATGCAAAAATGTATGCAACACCCATACTGCTTCTTCCAATCTGTGTTTTTCCCCAATCTTATTCTGACACAAAATAAGGTGTATTACGCATCTACCATACCTTGATTTCTTATTGAATATAAGGTTTTAGTTCGTAAAATTATTTGTCAAACTTGTTTTGTTACATTTCCTTCCAAATTTTACTTTCATAGACTTTGCCTCTTCTTAAAAAATAAGGCATAAAATTCTCAGCTCTTTAAAAAAATGAAAATATGTTTTCTATCTTATTTTGTTTACAAAATTTTTGAGCTATTACCCAAGGCTACACACAATTTAGACGATTGAAAAGATTTGAAAGTCATGATATGCAGGAATAACAAACCTATTTAATTAACATTAGAGGCATGTATTGTCACTTGATNTTAGTGTAACAAAAAAGAAGAGTACTACATATACTATCTTTAATTCAGAAACTTTGTATCTCCTTCTCTCTACTTCTATTCCAAATGTTTTCTCATTAGACAATTCTTTTTTATCTCTCCTCCCCACATGTTAATGTTACTTTTATCATGGAATGTTTAGGGCCTTTTTGCTAGATCTTGATCTCCATGTTAGTTTTATCATGGAATGTTTAAGGCCTTTCTTATAGGTCTTGTTCAAAGACTATTGGGGAGTATCTTTCAAATTGAAATTTATCTTTAAATCTTTTTTAGAAATCAACATGTCTCCAGGTTTTCATTTCCTATGAGAGATTAAGATTTTAGTACCTAATATTAGTTTTGTTGGTAAATACATTTTTAAAAACTACATTATTATTATTATTATTTGCTCCTTAAGAAGCTAATAAAGGAGGTGTTATTTTAGTTAATAAAAATTAAACTAAAAATCTTTTAAAGCTTTAAATTTTGGTTTTGACAACCTTAGGTGAGTTACTCGAATTATTTATTATAGTGAAAAAGGGGCAAAGTTAAAAATTATGCTAGATGACTTGGAAAGCTATTTGTTAAGCAAAATCATCAAGTTGAAGAAGAACTTGCAAAATTTGTCAAGAAAAGCTTATTATACTAAACAATGTTGGGATGCTTTTGACCCTAAAAGTGCTCTCGCTAAAAATCACATGTCATAGTGAAAAATTAAATATGAACTTTGTAAGAAGTTTTAAAAATTTATCAAAGTAAATGGTCAAGTACCTAACTAGAATTGTTTTATATAAATGATTCCATCA
>MNCI01017888.1:23733-104316 GCA_015680685.1 Gnetum montanum | reverse complement strand
TCGGTCGGTATTTCCAGCTGCCGACGTTTTCCGTCGTTACAGCACACTTTGCATGGAATCCATTAAGAGCATAACTAATGCCTATGCTAAGGGCATGGATGAATTGAAGCAAGTTCATCATCAACTCTCTAATGATGAACCTAATGATACTTATTGGGAAGAGTTGAAAATCATTGAAAATTTCAAATAGGATCCCTTAGAGTTGAAAACTCTACCTACCAATGTGAATTATGCATTTCTAGAAAATGACAACCTGATGATAATTAATGACAACCTTAATCTTGGGTAGAAAGATAACTTGTTAAATGTGGTTACCAAATGATCAACAACCTTTACTTGGTCATATCCTAAACTCACTAGGATTGATCCTTGGATATGTCAGTATCGCATCTATACCAATTTTTCCATTAAGCCAAAGAGGTAGCTGTAGCTGTAGCTAAACCTGAAATTGAAGTAGATCATCAAAGGGAAAATTCAATAACTCCTTAATGCAAGGTTCATCTATCCAATTGTAAATAGCAAGTGGGTTAGTTCACTTATAATTATCACAAAGAAAAATGGCCAATGGAGGGTGTGTATTGATTTTAGTCTATTGAACATGGCAACCTACAAAGATCATTTTCTATTACCATTTGTGGACCAAGTGTTGGACACCATTTCTAGGTATTATTTCTACAGCTATCTAAATGGTTATAATGGCTATAACCAAATTTAGCTCACACTGAAAGATTAGGCCAAAACTATATTCACAAGTTCCTAGGGGACTTTTGCATATAGAAAGATATCATTTGGTCTATGAAATGCCCCTACAACCTTCTAATGCCTTGTCCTTAGTATTTTTCAGTAGAAAATTGGTAGCGGATGAAAGTCTTCATGGATGACTTCTCCACTTATGACACTATGCTTGAGCAAATCCTAGACTACCTTGAGCAAGTCTTAGACTGACCTGAGTAAGTGCTTAAAAGGTGCATGAAGTCTAATCTTTGACTTAATTGGAAAAAGAGCCATCTGATGGTCTAGAAAGGCATTATTCTGGGGTACAAAATCTAACAAGCAGGGATTGAGGTGGATCCTGAAAAGATTAGAATTATCCAAGGAATTACCTACCAACCAGAAACCATGAAAGCTGTTTGGTCATTCCTTGAACACACTGGCTACTATTAGCGATTCATAGAGAATTTCTCTAAGATCACTAAATCATTAGTCAAGCTTACAAAGAAAGATGCTCCATTTGTATGGACAAAGGAATACGAAAAGCCATTTTAGCAACTTAAGGAGAAGCTTGTAGAAATTCCAATTCTACGAACACTTGATTAGTCCCACCTATTTCACATCATGATGGATTCATCAAACTATGCCTTAGGAGTAGTGCTTACGTAGTTGGATGAAATAGAAACATCCTTATTACATCCATTGTGTAAGTTAAAGCATTATGGATGCATAGCTCAACTACACCACAACAAAGAAGGAGCTAATGGTAGTGGTGTATGCCTTGGAGAAGTTCAAGCACTATGTGCTTAGATACAAGGTCTTTGTGCACATTAACCATAATGCCATTTACTTCCTAATGAACAAGCCAATAATAAGTCCCCATGTCATATAGTGGCTAGTAATCTTGCAAGAGTTTGATCTCATAATGATAGATTGAAAGGAAACTGAGAATGTGGTCATTGATTAATTGTCTCAATTATGATGGGAGGAAAAAGAGGAGGAGAATCCACTCTCTAATCAATTTCTTGATGAACTCCTCTTTGTTGGTGTAATAAATGATCAAGTGCCCAATGAACCTACATGGTACAATGGAATCCTCACTTATCTTCTCACTTCGAAGATTCCATAAGAGTTAGATCACTAGAAGAAACAATAGTTTCTTCATTAGGCTAAAAACTTCATATAGATTAATGAACACCTTTATAATATGTGCACTGATGGTTACGTTCATTGGTGTGTTCATGATGTTGGTCAACTGTGCATTCTCAAAGATACTCATAAGGGCCTTTGTGGGGCCTACTATGCAAGGATATGCATGGTCATTAAGATCCTGATGGTAGGGTATCATTAGCTAACACTCTTCAAGGATGTCCACCACTTCATCTGCTCTTGTGACCATTGTCAACGTGATGGTGGGATAACTACTTGAATAGAGAATCCTTAGCAATGAATCCAACCACTGGAACCCTTCAACATTTAGGACATAGACTTCATGGGTTCCACCACACCCATGTCAAATGGAAAGGTGTACATAATAGTTGTTGTTGACTATTATACAAGATGGATAGAAGCAGCAAGCCTCACCAACTATACATCTTCCATTATTATGTGGTTTGTACAACAAAATGTTGTAAACAAGTTTGGTGTGCATTGTGCACTAATTTCTAATAGTGGTACTCATTTTACCAATGCCATCTTTTGTAAGCTCATGTAAAACTTGGGGGTCAAACATAAATTAATAACACCTTATCACCACCAAGCCAATGGTCAAGCATAGGTTACAAATAGGGAGATCACTAAGATTTTAACCAGAACAATAAACATATATAAGAGAGATTGGAGCAAAAAACTTAATGATGCCCTTTGGACCTACTGCTCCAAATGGAAACTCTTTATAGGCTACTCTCGCTATGAGCTAGTGTACGAAAAACTTCCAACTCTTCCAATTCAATTCAAGCTTTGTACACTTTCAATAGCCTATGATCTTGGTCTTGATCTTATCCTAGCACAAAAATAAAGATTGATCAATGTTAATATGCTAGATGAGAATCAATTTTTGGTTCTATCCTTAAATGAAGTGCATAAGGCATTTAACAAAAAATGCCATGACCTTAGAATATAGAAAGTAAAATTTCAACCTAGAGACAAGGTCCTTTACTGGAATCACATATGTCCCATAAAATACTAAGTTCTAAACATTGTGGAAAGGGCCTTATATCATTTATGAAATCTTTCCTTCTTGGGCCATGTTACTATACAAATCTAAGAGCCTAAACAGGAAGCAACTAATTAACATACAATAATTAAAATCTTACCATCAGCCAAAGCAAGCTAGTGCAAGCAACACCTCATCAGATGGAAAACTTTGTTCAAATTTTTAGATCTCCTCCTTCCAACTTAGTCATGGGGGATATGATCATTAGTGCTAATCATATAAGTGGCTCTTTAGTTTTTATAGTTTTTTGTTTTACACTTTCTTTATTTTTATATTTTTTTTTACATTTTGTTGTTTTTACACTTTTTTTACAACAACATTAGTAAGTTTTAACTTTCTTTAATTTTTTACAATTTCTTATATATTTTAATTTATTTTGGTGTGAACTTTCTTTTCCTTATTTCCTAATAAAGTGCTTTGTTTCCAATAGGACACAGTGATGTTGTAGTTGTTTTCTAATGGTGGTTTTTACTTAATGTTTTTGATTGCTAATGTGTGGTTTCTATTCTTTGAATTTTGATGAATAATGATTAAGACATGGTTTCTTTTTCATGGAATAGGTAGTGAGACCACATCATCCATCCATCCACAAACTCTATGGTCTTCCAAGTTTTGGAAGTCTGGGGTCCCTTTTTCATTAATGATATTCTAATGACCCTAAGACCTTGGTGGTTTTTAAACATGGAAAAGATTTAAATGGTTTTAAAAGGGTGTGATGTCAAGGGAATTGAATGGTCTCTATATCTTTCTACTTACTTGAGTGAAATTGTGTTTTCATGTATCTCTTGTCATTCCATGTCAACCAATAATAGGAAGTAATAAGCCTGATGAGTTGTGATATCGCGAACGCGATATTGCATCTACCACGCAATATCGCATCCTACCTCATCTTCTATAAATAAGAGGCCACACCCTTTGTTCAAGGGAGTTAGACTTAGATCCTTAGCCAAACTCTTGTAGTTTTGTCATTCTAGAGTTAGAATAATTTCTGTGTGCCCACAGTAGGAGTCATAGAGTGAACAGATCTGTATTTGAGGAATTTGTACCTGAGCACATATTTGTGTATGGCAATAAAGACAAACTTTATGATAAACCTTGCAGCATACATATTAAGCTAAATAGTAATTAATTATTATTCAATGTTTAAATTCTTTTCTAGTTAATTAATATCTCTCTCTCAACCTTCAACCCCCTTAGTTAAATACACTCAGTACGATCACTTTCAGCATGCGTGTAGTGCATGGTAACCAAGTAATGATTAGCGTTTGGTAATCCCAGCAGCATTGCATTGGTTCAGGATGTGTACGGCAAGTGGGAATGGATACTGGTGTTAGAAACATTTAGAACTTAGTTAATGAATAGTTAGTGTAAGTTAGTCACTTAGTTCTCTCTCCTTTCCTTTATTAGCAGAAGACATAAAAAGACAAAAAGCTATAAAAATCATATACCTCAAGCTTAGTTAACCATACAACCATGACAATACAAGTAAGTTTAGGAAGACAATGATTGATTAACCCTGAGCATTCCATTAAGGCGCGTAAGCACTTAGTCCTTAGAGTTCGACCAGATCATGTGTGAAATGCTCATATTCGTATGGTTAAGTGTAGGGGTACCTCGCCACTCATCATTGGCATCGTTGCTAGGGACTTAGTTGTTTGTGTGCTGCGTAAAACATAGGAAATCATCCATATCATTAGAACATTAGAACGAACCCTTTAGGGTTAATCAAAGAAAGATAAGACAATGATACATTGAACACCAAACAAGACAAGATGTCTTCTTCTTTGCATAAGAGCATTTCACCGCCTAGGACTAACACAAGAGGTAGTCAGCGGCATAATACATGTAACCAAGATCCACTAGTTCCTCAATAGTTTTGTGTGGTATATACTCATCATGATGAGTATGTAACCGATTTCACCTTTATTCTCCACCAAGATGAACAACTGCGTTGGAGAGACTTGGAGGGTAACATAGTGTTGCCTCTAGACCGATCAGTCCCCAACATGCTCCTTCGTGCTCTCACACGAATAGGCATGCTGCTTTTATATGCGGAATACGTTGCATGTGATCATGACACAAGGGACTATCATCCCACAGAAGCGCAACGTCAAAAGGACTTGCGATAGGAGAGATACCATGCATCCTTTAAGGGTAAATGGCCCCATAACGCTCTGCACGTCTTGAGTGAAATTGAGGGTGGTGAACCTACTTCAACAGGTTCCCCACAAAATGATGTTCCTCATCCTAACAATGGTCAGGAGGTGGTGTATTAGAACCTTCACTCCACTATTCATAACCCTGGTTCTGATACCCATGAACACGAAGTGTTCAAAGAAGGAACACAAACACATGATAAGGGTGGACGTTCTGATAGTGATCATGATCGTGGCTGAGACCACTGAAGAGAAGGTAGAAAACACCATCATGGTGATGGTTTTCCTTCTTCTTCACCTTCATCATCACCTTCACCCTCTCCTTCAGTGTCCAGATGCAGTCATAGGGAAACCAAACGTGAGGATAAGGGAAAACAAAGTGAAAAACATCGACAAGATAGTTGAGAACAAGGACGAGGGCACTCTAAGGAATCAAGGCATAGAATAAGGAAGAGTATGGAACCACGTAGATATCATAGACACTATGAACACAATGATCATGAAGAACCCCTACTTGCAACTAGAAGCATGCTAGATATAATGGAGGCCATAAGAGTTCCAACAAGGCACCAAAAGGATAGTAGGATCAAGAGGTTAGACATGAACAACATCCCATGATTTGAAGGAGGATACAATGGTAATCCTCAAAATCATTTACAAGCATTCCACTATGCATGTGCCTTGCAAAACATAGAAAACGAATGACAAAAATTGAAGTTGTTCCCAAGGACACTAGTGAAAGAAGTTGAAAGATGGTACCGGTCCTTAGAAGCAAAATCCATTTGGAGGTGGAGTACAATGTTAGAACTATTTAATGATAAGTACCAAACATACTCCCAAGTGTCTAACCTATGAAAGCAAATCCAAGGATGGAAGTAAGGAAATCTAAACCCTCGGATGCTACCATGGGCCGCTATTACGCACTGTTACATCGTTGCCCTGGCCATGGTTATTCGCAGTAGAATCAACTATGCCATCTCATGGATGGACTTAGGCATGAAACAAGAAGAACCCTTGGAACATATGCCCAAGGAAGATTATCAGAGCTTAGGTCTCATCAAATTCATATATTGCTAAAGCAAGTAGCCAAAGAAGAAGGTGAGCTACGAAAGAGAGAAAGTGCAGAAGAATACAACCAAGATCCTTCCCTTCGAAAAAGGGGAGTGAGATTTTGTGAGTAAAAAGAGTCACCACTTGAAGAGATGGTGAATAGGAAAACTTTGCTGCTCCAAAAGTTAACAACAGAAGTATCGACAAAGGTAGACCAAATTTGGGACTCCCTAGATAGTAGGTTTGAAACTTTTCTTAAAATTATAGAGCAGTCTAGAGAGCGAGGTAGTGACCATGACAAAAAGAAAAAGAGAGAAGTGGACAATGCACGTAACAAGGATAAGGGTAAAATGGCCATCATAGAAGAGGTTTTGGATTTAGACACGGACAATGACGATGGATGTGAGATATGCCAATATGACCATCCTAAGGGATGTTGCCCAGTGATCTCACATCTACAAGAGTCTAGGGTGTATGCACTCAACCCACGACTTAATAAATGACAAGCACCTCGACGGTTACCTTATCCCCAAGGTAACCTAAGGCAATTCCACCAACCTTCAACATATTATCCAAGTGTAACTCCACCACAACCCATTGAGCAACATCAATAATGGAAATATCCACAGTCATGGGGAATACCACCACCAAGGCAACAATGCTCCTATCAGCAAACAGACCCATATGGCTATTACGTGCAGCACCTAATCTCTCCACGTGACTCTGCTAGTCATGTTACACCACAACATCACTACCAAGCTTGTGAATATTATAGAACTCCTTCTCCTAGGGGAGATAACCCACAAACATACCATCCTTCAAATCCATCCACAACTCTCACACCAATAGCTCCATTACCATCCACAACTCTCACACCAATAGCTCCATTACCATCCACTCTAGCAATGCAAGGGAAACTTCCCACTCAACCATAGCAACGCAATGCCACAAGGGCTGTAAATACTCAAACCACTATTGGTGCTAACAACCGTATGAAGAAAAGACCTTTCTTTAGAACCAACAGTCCAACCAAGCCCTCACAACCACAAGCGATTGAACCTCTGAACGCCTCTCCATCAAATAAGGCTTCAGAGCTCCCTTCAAACCAAACACCGAGCTCAACGCATACGGTTATGTTAACACATGTCGTTACTAATTGGATTAAGGTTGACCACCTTCCCAGGAAATTCTCTGATCCTAGAAGGCCCCTAATCTATCTCCAAGTCATTGGGAATGAACCATGCAAAGCTCTTCTGGACTCAGGCTTTGGAGTTAACTTAATATCACAAGAAATGTATAAAGCCTGTAACCTATCTCCATTAAGAAAGAACAATCTTTTCCTAGAGCTGGCTGACCAGTCCATCACTGTTCTCTTGGGACTGGTGGAGGACATCCTTACCACCGTGTATGGGTGGTCATATCCAGCTAATTTCCTAGTGATACAAGTAAACAACGGTAAAGGGGACTTTCCAATAATAATGGGAAGGGCATGGCTATGTACTGTAGATGCACGTCTAGGAATCTGCAATCTTTCCCTAGAAATATCTAAGGAGAACACTCTTGGAAAGATCAAGAAGAAGAAGGTTCTATGCATCGCATATAGTGATACAGGGTGCAATTGTGTGTAGAGATCATGGGTTGGACAAAATTTAGCATTGCCTGCATGCAACCAGTATGCACAAGACCTTCACCTACAAAAGTGCCTGTATGCAGTAGTGATGAGTGGCGAGGTACCCCTACACTCAACCATAAGAATACGAGCGTGCACGCGCGATCCGGTCGAACTCCGCAGACTAAATGCCTTAACACCACAAGAAACACTTGGGGTTAATCGTTCATTATCTTCCCAGGCTTGCTTGTAAGTGTCACGGTGTATGGTTAAGCAAGTCTGAGGTATGTGATTTTTTTGGTATTTTTCGGTTTATCTTCTATGCTATCAGGGGAAAGGGTTGAGAAACTAGCTAACTCTAACTAATGATCTAAGTCTAAATTAACTAGCGTCAGCATCCGTTCCCACTTACCAGACACACCCTGAACTATGCAACTGTGGCTTACCAAACGCTAATCGTTACTGGGATCACCACACGTAACGCAAGTGCTCGAAGTGGTCGTACTGAGGCACCTATTTAGCCTAAGTTTGATAAGCAGCCGATTCCTTAGCTAGCCGTACACACCCGTGGGTGCTCGTAACTAAGTCGTACTTATCACACGTTCTAGCCTAGCAATGAGTAGCCGATTCCTTGACTAGCCGTACACATCCGTAGACGCTCGTAATCAAGTCGTACTTGTGCGCACTAGGAAAGCAGTAAATAAACAACAATAAAACCATGTACTGCAAGGTTTATCTAATCAAGTTCATCTTTATTGTCGTACACAACTTGGGTTTAGGTTACAAGCTGCTCGAATAAAGAGTCGTTCACTCTAGGACTCCTACTGCGGGCACATGGGAAAAATTCTAACTCTAGAGTGATCAATCTGCCAGAGCTTCACTACTTCTAGCCAGGATTGGGAAATGAAGGGAGTGTCGCCTCTTATTTATAGATATGGCGGCGGACCGCGGTATCGCGTACGCGATATCGCATGGGATGCGATATCGTGGCACATGCAGGTCGCGTCTCATCAAGTAGCCACACGATAAAGAGACACCCAGTGGCTGATAGCTAATCAAAAGAGAAACTCACTAACGTGCATGGAACTAACTGAGGGAATAACTAGTGCTTACATCAAAAGCATAGATGTACTTGAGTAAGTCCATCACCAACTACCAAACCTTAACCTGGAAATTCCTTAAAAAGTTAGACTACAACCTTAATAAGAGATTGTTAGTCAATGTGCAACAGACCAAACCTTACCATGAATCTAGAATGGTCGGTGCACATAATACCTCTGAGAAGGGACAACCCTGCTCACTATTTTGGATCTCCCCCTTCCAACTCAGTCATGGGGGAGATGGCCACCTCTGCTAACTATTTGAGGCCCTCAATTCCTTTTTAACTTTTTGTTTTACACATTTTTGTTTTAGAAATTTCTTTAACTTTTCTTATTTTTGTTTTGCAACATCGTTGATACTTTTTCATTTCTTTGTATGATTGTTTGTTTTTGTTTTTGTTTTCATTCTTTTTTTGTCTTTGTTTGTTGTTCTTGTTTTGTTAGATTCGTCATCTAATAAGTGCTCCTAATGGTGGTATGAATTGTATTCTATGGATTGCTAATGTTTGGTTTATACCTTTAAGTTATAATGTTGATACTAAGGTATGGTTCTCTTGGCTTGGAATTGTACAGTCCCTTTTTTTAATGATAAAACTATTAACAAATTGGTGACTGATCATTTCTCAAACTAAGAAGGACTCAAGGATTGAAAATGGTGTGACCTCAAGGGGATGTGATGCATTTGTGTTGGCCATTCTCTTAGGTGCTTGGATGTTTTCTTCTTGAGTTTCCTTACCATTCCGATGTTGCTCCATTATTGGGAAGTTGAGCAAATAAAAATAATTCTTTGCATGGTGTGGTTCTCACAAAAAAAATAAAAAAAAATAGTCAGAATTCAAAGCACACCCTAAAACACCCCAAAAATTCAAAGGCATGCTTGCTTCACTAGGCCTTGCAATTTGTGCAGCACTATGGTAGTTCTTCAGGAGGAGAATGCTCTGAATTTAGGCTGGCCAATTCGGCAAATTTTCTACTTTAGGTGTAAACAGGCTATACGGATCATCCTTCCTATCCACCTAAGTCGTTTACCCTGCCAACGACCTTCTTAGAAAACAACGCGTGGAGTCGTTAGCAGCACCCAGAATGCACAAAACAGTTCGGCAAGTTTTCTAAGTCACGAAGTCTACTACGCTACGCTACGCCTCACTATGTATCATAGCAGGCTTTAGAAGCTGAGTGCAAAACAAAGTGCTACGCTATGCTGTGCTACGCAACGTAGCACAGTGTACCAAAAGCTAGACGTTTAGTCCCCTCGCCGACTTCAAGTCCTTCAGCAATGTCTCTTTCCGTCAGAAAGCAATAGACCATGTCTGCTGCTACGCTACGATGAGCTACATGGCGCAGTGAGATGTAGCAATTCTGCAGAAGAGACAGAAGGCAATTCAAAGGGTAGGATCAGAAAATTCATAGGTTTTATAGTATGAAGGGCAAAGTTTGCAGATTGGCAAATTTTTTACGACTAAGGCCAGTCGCTACGCTACGTAGCGTAGCAAGTATGTAGCCCACATATGGTGAAATGCATGAAAAGATGCTACGCTACACCGAACATGCTACGCTACGAAGCACAGTAAAGCATGATGGGTGGTTGTGCAACATCAATGCACTTCACCTAATTGAACCATTGGTACACGTCTCTAGACACTGACGACGCAATTACGGCATGGCAGGATCACAGTTACAGGATGGCAGGCTCATATTACAACAGTCATGCAGGCCCAACAGTCATGTAGGCACGTGCAGCATAGACAAGTCAACATGTGCCCAAGGCACATGGCATCCAAACCATGCCTTTTGCATTCCCTTAGCTCTATAAATACCCCGACGAGCAATACTCGAAGGGTTGGTCCCAGATGCTCTTTGACAAAAAAAAGCAAGTTAGCATTGTAACCTTGAGCATTGTAAGCTTTCTTTTTGATGCTAAAAATAGTTAGCATTCTCAGCAGGCATTTTGTTCTGCCCCTTTTCTACCACCTTGGTAGAATTTTTGCATTGTCAGCTCCTTAGTCTGAGCCCAAGCACACAACCGCCTTACTATACACATCTTGGTTACTCTCGAGATCTTTGCACTTCTCAACACTATGCAACCGACTGTATCCATCTTGACAGAGAAAAATTGTAGCTTCAAAGCAGTGCATTTTTCTAACTGCATTTTACTTTGTCTCCTGCTTGTTATTGCATTTTACATTTCTTGTTATTCCTGTCTCTTTTACATTTAACCATTACTTCGCGTTGTTAGCCTCATTTTCAAATGACACGTTGCAAAAGGCTATATAGACATCGACTAAGTCCCTGTTTGATCGACTAGACCATTTAGGGCACCCCATATCTATTCCATCCAACACAGCCCTGACGTAGATACAGGGTTGAGATTGTCCACGACTGCCATCCCCTCAGTGTTTCCAACCGCCAACATTTTCGGTTACTACACATCCATTAGACAAAATAATTATCTAGGCTACAAGCACAAGTTATGGAACTAAACAAACATGTTCCCTCTAAGTAAGGTCCTTTCTCTCTTCCTACTTTTTCCTCTCTCGTTTCCTCATAATGGTGGTGACTCTTTGGCAGAAGCATTCATGTTACTTCAAGTGGATGGATTGGCCAAGTGTATTAATGTGAACTCACTGGATGTGGATTGTTTTAGGTTGGCTTTGGAATGAGATCTACTTAGTCACATTAACCATACATACACAAGGGGTTGTACACCACCTTGTTCTTGGGGTTCCATTCCATTCTTTTCTTTCCATCATTCTTTCTCCATTTTCCACCTCATTGCTGGTTGTATCAATAGTATATATTTTGGTTGATGCATTGTTTTCTTTTTGGTGAATTCTTGTGGTTAAGACTTTGACTCTTGCTCCCAAATGACATTTTCAGAGCCTACAGACTCTTTGAATGTGGGTTTGTCAGGGCATAAAAGGCATGAGCCTACTTTGGGGAGGACCCACTAGCATTCCTATTTGGTGCACCAATTAACTTCTTTCCCTTAAACATTTCTACAATCAACATTTATTTTGTTCATTCCCACTTCTGACATCCATTTTATTGATGTTGTCATTGTTTCTTTTTCTCCATCTTTCTTATTCCTTATCTTTTTCCATTCTATCGCTACCAAAGGATCACTCTTAGTCATGGGGGCCTTAGTCCATTTTTCTCAATTTTCCTAGCCCCTACACCTTGGGTAGTCACTAGTGTTATATCTCTAGAATTTGTATTAGCCATATCACAACCCAACCAATGGACCTTACACCAAGGTAAAGTATCAACTGTATTGTGATTTACTTATCCTTGCTCATATGTGACTGTGTTGTGCGTGTAGATGGCAATCATATAGCAATGGACTAGACCTAGAGGAAACACTTAGGATGGACTGGTACTAGAACAGTTGGGCAAGGAATAAGATTGATGGCATGGTTATGGATGGACAACGGAATGTGCAATCCTAGCATCGGCAACAACATGTCTTCTTCTCTTCTTTTCTCTCTCTCTCTTCTCTCTCAGCTACCAAATAAGGTTGGATGTCAATTGTGTATAGTGTTCATTCTTGTAGTCATGAACACTGATATTGTCATGTATTGTAATGATTGATCTATTCACACATTATCCCATTCACCATTAGTTATCATTCAAGTCAATAATCCCATACCATCCCAATATTTTTTAAGAAACTCAAGGACAAGTTTTCATTCAGTTATGGGGGTATGATGAGTTGCGATATCGTGTACGCGATATCCCATACGTGATATCGTGTCCTACCTCATCTTCTATAAATAAGAGGCAGCATCCTTTGTTCAAGGGAGTTAGACTTGGACCCTTAGCCAAACTCTTACAGTTTTGTCATTCCAAAGTTAGAATAGTTTCTATGTGCCCACAGTAGGAGTCATAGAGTGAATGGGTCTTTATTCAAGCAATTTGGACCTGAGCACACATTTCTGTATAGCACTAAAGATGAACTTTATGATAAGCCTTGCAGCATGAAGATTAAGCTAAATAGTAATTAATTATTTTTGAATGTTTAAATGCTTTTCTAGTTAATTAATATTTCTCTCTCAACCTTCAACCCCCTTAGTTAAATACACTCAGTACGACCACTTCGAACATGTTTGTAGCTCTTGGTAATCCAGTAACGATTAGCATTTGGTAATCCCAGCAGCGTTGCACTGGTTTAGGATGTGTACGGAAAGTGGGAATGAATACTGGTGTTAGGAACATTTAGAACTTAGTTAATGAATAGTTAGTGTAAGTTAGTCACTTAGTTCTCTCTCCTTTCCTTTATTAGTAGAAGACATAAAAAGACAAAAAGCTATAAAAATCATATACCTCAAGCTTACTTAACCATACAACCATGACAATACAAGTAATTTTGGGAAGACAATGATTGATTAACCCTAAGAATTCCATTAAGGCGCGTAAGCACTTAGTCCTTGGAGTTCGACTGGATCATGCGTGAAACGCTTGTATTCGTATGGTTGAGTGTAGGGGTACCTCGCCACTCATCAAAGCCTTTGCATGATGTGGTTTCCTCCAAAAATTGATAAAAATATAAAAATAAAAAAACATGATGGGAATTCAAAGCACATCACTTAGACAAAACAGTGGGCTACAAGCACTAGTTATGGGACTAGAAATACATGTTACCCATGCCTAAAGGTCAAGTCTAACTAAGGTCCTTTCTTACTTCATGCTTCTCTTTTCTTCTTAAATAAGTAATGATTGTTGATTTATAGGATCATTCTTATGTCTTAAGGGTATGGAATAGTCTTAGAGTGGTGATGTGTAGTCACTGAAAGTGGTTGGTTTTAATCTAGACTAAGGCTGGACTTTATCAGGTTATTTAACCATAAAATCCACAAGCGACTTCATGTGACAACAATTAGAAATTCCATTTTGCCTTCTCTCTCATCCATCAATGCTTTCCATAACTCACCTCACTACCAGTTTTCATGTTTTGTTTCATGTCTTAGTTTGATGTGTTAACATTCTTAGGTAGACTCTTTCAAATTTGGTTGTTAATTTTTCATAACCATTCATTACCTATGGGATCCACGGACTCCATGATTTTAGGATATGCAAGGGCAAAATGGGCATGTGCCTATTATGGAAAGAACCCACTTGCATATCTCTTAGTTTGGTTAGTTAAGTTCCTTATCTTTAGACATTTCTGCAATCAGCTCTTTTGTGTGCCCCATTGGTTACATCCAACCATGGGCTCCTTAAGGCATTTTCTCCATAATATTTCATTTTGTCACCAATTTCTCCATTTTTTTTTGAATTCATAAGCCCTCTTCAAGTATTTCATCATGTTCACAGCTTTTCTGGCTCTCTATTGACCCTAATTTCATGTCAAAACTCCTTGTATCTTTTAAAATATTTCATGTGGAAAATTTTCTAGAATAGCTTTGTCAATAGGATCCCATATATGCATCCCACCCGTCAACGTGACCCTGTCAATAGGACCTTATTGACGTAAGGCAAAAATGCCTATAAACACACATAAACACTTAAGAATTTTTCACATTTTCTCATAAACAAGGAGGGAGTTTTTCAATTTTCTAAAGCCTAGAACCTTTCAAGAGCCATAACTTCCTAATTGTTTGTTTAAGTCACTCCGTTTTTTGACCCTGTAGCTACCAAAGGTAAGCCCTTCATTATGGGGGTCATAAACATTAAGTTTTTAATGAAAATTTTTTTGAAAAAATTTCTAACTCCGACAAAGTTTTAACTAAGGAAATAACATGAAAAGACCAAAACATTAGAGTTAAACCATTCCAACAAGCTCTGGTAACATTCTAAGTTAAAAATCATTAAAATAATAATAAAATAATCAATCTTCCATGGTCCAAACTTAGCCTAAGTGTAACTGTCTAACGAGACAAGGTACTAAAATGATTATAAGTTATACATTGAATGCTAATCCTTAGTTATGTTGTGACCATAGATGACACTGAAAGGAAAGCATGCGCAGGAAGGAGGACCGTTCCAACTAAGAGATAAACAACCACGAACAGGAAGAGGCCAAGAGCAAGCCAATGAGTAAGTAGAAATCCACACCATGGGACCTCTTTAGGAGGAGTTTGAAGTGTAATCTACTTGATAGATTCCTAAGGAAGCGATTACAACAAAACAATCTCACTGAGATGAGGCAACTAAACCTAGAATAAACCTTGAGGTTACCTTGATAGAGGCTTGCCTCAAGTAGATCATGAAAAAGAGGTCTAGAAATTAGTGCTCCAAGTGTTAAACTTTGGATCTTTTTTGGAGTTCCCACTACCAAAAGTCAAGCCTCAATTGCAAAACTCTCCCATGTGGCCTACAATTACTTTCAACGGGGAGTGGTACATGGGAGAGACATACCTTTTTTGGAATAATCAACAAGCCAATTCAATAGCCAACATAAAGGATATTTCAATGTCCTACTTGGTTAAAGCCATTATAGAGACTCTTGGGTTACCAAAATATGGAAACAACCTTGCTAAAATCCCCATGCAAATAGATCCTGGCATTAAGAAGGAATGGATATAGCAGTGTTATGGTGTTAACTGTAAGTTCAGTGCACTAACCATGGTGGAACAAGCATATTTTAAGATTAAAACCTTTCACCTCAATCCAATGGTGAGGCCAAGCAAGATGACAACCTTCTTTGCCCATGTGTGTGCCACTCTAAGTAGTAGATTACCAATCAACCTTCCACAACTAATTTATCCTAAGATAGAAAAGTAGTTTAAAGAAAAGGAACGTAGAAGGAAGGCATTCCCATTCCCATGTCTCATTTGAAAATATTTTAAGAGAAGATGAATAACACACTACACAAATGATGCTATCCAATGTGCTCCATCTGATTCCTCGGTAGAGATGACAAAGGACAAAGTTCCTACCTAAGTCATCCAAGAAGAGGGGCAGCAACCACCACCTCCACCTCCTACTCACAAAACAACATTGGAGTTCCATGTTGCCCTTGAGCACATGAGTGAGATCTGAGAGTAGCTCTTGCAAAAGCAAGAGTAGTGAGTAAGAATGAGCGATGGTGATCCATCTATGTATTTCCTAGCAATGAGTAACCTCAATGAAGTGGCTTGAACCATAAGTCAAATGGAAGGAGGTGGGTTAATTTTCTCAGCCCAAAGAACATAGCTGCATGTAAGATCAAATCCTGAGACTTGAGAGCTAACGACATCTCTTTCACAATAGTAATAATTCCTAAAAATCTCTAGAAATGCCACTAAATTTTTGGTGTGTCTAGAGGAGGATGAGGAGGAAACTATCTTGGTGATGTAGCACTATGGGTAGGAGACAATGGTAAAGGTCATTACTAAAGTATTGAATGCACATGCAACATCTATACTAGACATTTCTATACTTAGAGATGTGTAGATGTTTGTACAAATCCTTAGCAATAGATTGAGTGTAGCCCAACACAAGGAGTTACTGGATTGACTAGTGAGAACTAGGTAATTAATTTTTGATGTCTTTGGTCTTCTAAATACAATCACTATGATCTAGTAAAAGTTGCTAGAAGTCAGGGGTAAATGCATCATATTGAAGGGGCAACTTCACATAGCATGAGTTGAAAACTAACACGTGGCTATAGAGGTTGCTAAATTAAGAGCCCTCCTCACTAATCCCACATTTCTCAACCCTATGCTAATACAAGATGAAGCTTTCAAATAGCTTCAAGACCAGCTCAAAAAAGTTAAGGATGCAAAGGAGACGAATGTCTTTGACTAGTATGTTGCCAATCCCAAAATGTACACCATTCAAAAGGACATGATCTAGATGCATCATGAGAATGTAATTTTGATCGTATAAAATCATCTCTTGCAGAATGTTGATGCGCAAAAGTAGCAAATGCAAGATTTTATTCATCAACAACAAGAGAAACTAGTCAAAGTAAATAATGAATTGAAATGATTAACAACCAAAAATAGAAATCTCTCCATAGAGGAAGTCTGAGACCTTTTCTAAAAATCTATGATAGAGCTAGCTGTCGGGAAGAATAAGGCTCTTAAATTTAAGAGAGTCAAGAACCATTACAGATATCAAGTGGGCCTATAGAAAGAAATCAATGAAAAACACATTCAAATGATAAAAGCAAAAATCTATGAAGCCCTCTAATAACTCAAGGAAGGAGGCAATGTCTAATAGCCTATCTTTGATGGGCTTAATAACTACAACAAAGTAGAGATCTACATAAAGAGCTACAAATTGAGGAGATGATAGAGTACATGGAGCTTGGCAATCTCCATTATGCAAATTTGGTAATGTTGACTACTAGTAGACCATGGTCAGAATTCAAGAAATAGGTAGCCAACTTGTACTTCCTATACAAGGCAGAGTTTAAACATCATAAAGACACCAAGAAAAAACTTGAGATTGCTAATGCTAAACTGAAGGTTCTCAAGGCAAAGTTCACTAATCAATGATTGACTACCAAGAACTTGGCTAAGCAAATGAATGACTACCAAGAGCTATGTAATGCACTCAAAGAATTCAATATCAAATGCAAACTATTCGTTGCATGGTTCATGAATGTTAAGGAGTTGTTCCCTACAATGTCCTATCTATGAGATATTCCCATTCTAGCACACATTAGACATGCGGTGTGGACTATGAATGATCCTTAGAGTAAAGAGGAGAAGATGAAGACACTATTGGACACCTTTCGTCTTCCATCAAAAGTTGCAGCTACTATAGGAAAATCACAACCACCTTAACCACCATGTGCACCTGAAGTAGGAGAAGGCTCAAAAGCCTCCACCACGTGGGACCATTTGATCTTCTCTAATGTCTTTGCAACATCTAAGAAATTGTGCTTGTCAGTTTTATCTTGATGTTCAATTTTGTTATCCCAAATATCAAAATTTTGTAATGCATTTAAAACCATACACTCGAGCACTTAGTTTTTGTTGTGTTTTTTGTATGTTGGTTTTCTGTCTTAATAATCTCATACCTTCCCAAATTTTGTAAACTCGAAGATGAGTTTTCATTCAGTTGTGGGGGTATGATGAGTTCCATAGTTTGGCCACATCGATAGGATGTTTTTGACAAGACCCCATTGGCGAGATCTTGTTGATAGGATGCCATCAATGCAATCCCATCAATGGGATGTCATCAACATGATCCTGTCGACGTAAAGTTTGACCCATAAATGTGCACTCGTCAATGGGGAACCTTGTTTCCACCTATAAATGTGTGCCTTCAAATGCATTTATGGCATCAAATTTCATAGTGATAGCAAAGTTCTTGTAGTTTTTCTTCCTAATAGTTAGAATGTTTTTCTAAGTGCTCATAATAGGAGTCAAAGAGTGTATGGATCTTTATTCGAGCATTGTTGTACCTGAGTAATTCAATGTGTGTAGTAATAAAGATGAGCTTTTTGAAATCTTACAACACTTGGACTAGATTAATTATTTCTTTAAGCATTAAATATTTTAAGAAATTAAGTAATTAACTAAGCTAGATTAAATAATGATGAATTAAAACACATAAGTACAACCACTTCAAGCATACATGTAATGCTTGGTAATCCTAGTAACACTTAATGTTTTTTTTTCAGGATGTGTATGGCATGTGGGAATGGATGCTTATGTTAGGATTAGTTAAGTGTTAGTTAGTTAGATTTCTTTAGCAATTAAATATCTTTATTCATTATTCTTTATTCTTTAACTAAATAACTTATAACATAAAAAGATAAAAATCATATGCCTCAATTATACCTAACCATAATCTGGTACTCACAAGTGTAACTAGGAAGACAATGATTATAACCGGTGATTCACCTCCTAGACCAATGTATGTAGAAACCTAGAAGTCCTTGAAATTCAATCAAATCATGCATAAATGCTTGTGATTCATATGGTTGGGAATAAGATCTACTCCTAACTCATCAAATAGCATTAGCTCACATTCATACTACCATAAAAAAAATATACCCTAGCATATAACAACTAAAACTATAAATTAACACCAAAGCTATAATAACCTCTTGGGATACCAAAACTTCTATTGTAAACTTAGTGTTTAATTCGAATGATTATGAATAGTCATTATATGATCATTAAGTATGATGAGTTCAATACATAGGTATTACATTAGTAATCATAAAAGTTTCCATGTTTGATAAACTAAATTAAACTAATATAAAATGTGTAACTTTATCCTCATGTATTTGTGATCTATTGTAAAAGACTAGAGATTTATGGTTTTGTGTTGGAAGACAACTAGCTTTTCCTTGCATGTATTTCATGTAATAGAACTAGAAATTAAGGTAATTACTAATATGATAAATAAAACTCCTGACATATAATGGCCAACACTAAAAGTTAACACCCAAGGCACAATAACCTCTTGGGATATCATTACTTACATTGTAAACTTAGTATTTAATTGGAAAATTTATGAAAAGTCATTAGATCAAGGTTAAGTATGATAACTAAAAAACATAAGAAGGGCAATAGGAATCATAAAAATTTTCATATTTATTGTTATAGAAAGTATATGATTTTCATTTATGATTTAATGTTAGATGTTAATCTAAACATCATGTTACATTGGACTCAAACCATAGCATCACTTTAGGGTTTAGGAAGTGACAATGGCCATTGGGAAGATGAACACTTATTGTAATTTTGACCTACCAAAAGGCACAAAATATTTGAAAAGTTTGCTTCAGGTGCAGTGTGAGACACTGCAAGTAGGTTTGAAACTCCAAGTAACTATTCATGAATGGAAGGTCTTAATGCCTTTTAGATGATCTTTAGCCTTCCAAATAACCCTCTTCCTTATGATAGCCTCAAATTCCAAATAGGTGTTCCCTTATGAAAGGTCTGGGTACCTTCCAGTAGGGATTGCAGAACGCTGCTAGTAGCACTACCTCACAATCTAGCTAAAATCTACAACTAGATGATTGTTTGCCTTTCAGTAGCTAGGATCTTAGAGCAATTATACCCTTCCAAAAGGTCTGATAGCCTTCTAGTAGGGATTTTGAGAGGATGCTAGTTACACTTCCTCACAATTTAGCTAGAATTTGCAACCAAATGACCCTCTACCTTTTGATGGCAATAATCTCCAAGCAATTATTCATAACCATAAGGTCTTAATGCCTTTCGAATGATCTTCAGCTTTCTAGTAGCATCAAATTACAAGCAATTGTTCCTTTTTGGAAGGTTAGGATGCCTTTTGGTAGGGACTACAAGAGGGTCCTAGTTGCACTACTTCGCAGTTTAGCTAGAAATTGCAACTAGATGACTATTTGCTTTCGAAAGCTAGGATCTTGAAGCAATTCTACCCTTCCAAAAGGTCTAAGAGCCTTCTAGTAGGGATTGCAGGAGGATGCTAGTCTTACTACCTTGTAGTTTAGCTAGAATCTACAACCAAAGAATCCTCTGCCTTCTAAAAGTGAGGATCTTGGAGTAGTTGTACCCTACCAAATGGTCTCAAAGCCTTCTAGTAGGGACTGTGAAAGGATGCTAGTTGCACACCCTTGTAGTTCAACTAGAATTTGCATCTGAATGATCCTCTGTCTTTTAGAAGCCATAATATCCAAGCAATTATTTATAACTGGAAGGTCTTAATGCCTTCTGGATGATCTTTAGCATTCTAGATTATCCTCTTCCTTCTAGTAGCATAAAACTACAAGCAATTATTCCCTTCCTAAAGGCCTAGGTGACTTCCAGTAGGGACTGCGGGAGGGTACTGGTTGCACTACCTCGTAGTTTAGCTAGAAACTACAACCAGATGATCCTCTACCTTTTGGAAGCTAGGATCTTGGAGCAATTATGCCCTTCCTAAAGGTCGAAGAGCCTTCCAATAGGGACTATAGGAGGATGTGAGTTGTACTTCCTTGTAGTTTAGCTAGAATTTGCAACCAGATGATCCTTTGCCTTTTGGTGGCCATAATCTCTAAGTAATTATTTGCAACTAGAAGGTCTTAGTTCCTTCTAGATGATCTTTAGACTTTCGGATGATCCTCTTCCTTCTAATGACCTCAAATTCTAAGAAATTATTCACTACCATGAGGTCTGAGTACCTTTTAGTTGGGATTGTAGGCAAGTCCATGTCACACTTCCTCACAATTTGGCTAGAATTTGCAATCGGAAGATCCTTTGCCTTCTAAAAGCCATAATCTCAAAATAATTATTTGCAATCAAAAGGTCTTAATGCCTTCTAGATCATCTTCAACCTTTTGGATGATTTTATTTCGTCTAGTAGCATTAAATTACAATCAATTATTTCCTTCAAAAAGGTCTAGGTGACTTTTGGTAGGGGCTGCAGAAGGTGTTGTTTACACTTCCTCATAGTCTACTTGGCATTTGCAACCGAATGACTCTATACCTTTCACTAGCTAGGATCTTGAAAGAATTGTACCCTTCCAGAAGGTTTGAGAGCCTTCTAGTAGGGATTACGAGAGGGTGCTAGTGGCACTCCCTCGCAGTTTAGCTAGAATTTGCAATTGAATGATCCTCTGCCTTCCAGATGCCATAATTTCCAAGCACTTATTTGCAACTGAAAGGTCTTAATGCCTTCCAAATGATCTTTACCCTTTCATATGATCCTCTTTCTTCCGATAACATCAAATTATACCCTTCTGGAATGTCTTAGTGCCTTCTGATTGTGATTGCAAGAGGGTGATAATTACATTCCCTTGCAATCTAGTTGGAAATTATAATTGGATGACCCTTTGCATTTTGGAAGCTAGGATCTTAGAGTAATTGTACTCTTTCAAAAGGTCTGAGAGCCTTCCGATAGGGACTACAGGAGGATGGTAGTTTCACTACCTTGTAGTTTAACTAGAATTTACAACTAGATGATCCTCTGCCTTTTAAACACCATAATCTCCAAGCAATTATTCATAACTAGAAGGTTTTAATGCCTTCTAAATTATTTTTAGCTTTTCATATGACCCTCTTCCTTTCAGTAGCATCAAATTACAAGCAATTTTCCCTTATAGAATGTCTGGGTACCTTTTGGTTATGACTGCATGAGGGTGCTAGTTGCACTACCTTGTAGTTTAGTTGGAAACTACAATTGGATGACCCTCTACATTTTGGAAGCTAGGATCTTGAAGTAATTATACCCTTCTAGAAGGTCTGAGAGACTTCTAGTAGGGACTACAGAATGGTTCTAATTACACTTCATCATAGTTCAACTAGAATTTGCAACTGGATGATCCTTTGCCTTCTAGAAGCCACAATCTCCAAGTAATTATTCGTAACTAGAGGGTTTTAATTCTTTCTGGATAACCCTCTTCCTTTTGGTAGCATCAAATTACAAGTAGTTATTCCCTTTTGAAAGGCCTAGGTAACTTTCAGTATGAACTATGGGAAGGTGCTAGTCACACTACCTCGTAGTCTAGTTGGAAACTATAACTGGATGATTCTCTACCTTACATAAGCTAGAATCTTAGAGTAATTTTATCCTTCCAAAAGTTCTAAGAGCCTTTTGGTAGGAACTACAAGAGGATGCTAGTTGCACTCCCTTGTAGTTCAACTAGAATCTGCAACCAGGTGATACTTTGCCTATCGGTGGCCACAATCTCCAAGCAATTATTCACAACTAGAGGGTCTTAATGCCTTCCAAATGATCTTCAGCCTTTTGAATGACCCTATTCCTTCTGGTTGCATCAAATTACAAGTGTTTCCTTCCAAAAGGTCTAGGTTCCTTCCAATACAGACTGTGAGAGGGTGCTAGTCACACTTCCTCATAGTATATGAGAGATGCGAGCATATGCGAGTTGCAATATGTCATCATCAATAGGAGTATGCATTCATGTTAACATGAAACATATCTATGAGCATGATGACACATTATCCATGTATATCAATAAAAAATTCACATCATACATACCCATGCCCTCACCAACCACATCATACACTTTGTAATTTCCTAATGGGAATAACGATAACCTTGTCCTTTGAACATTAGTAATCATTTCATCAATGGCCCATACATGTCATGTGGATGGTGGGCCCATGGTGGCTAGATGACCATGATTAATGAATGCTATTGCAAATTTTGACAAGTAAAAGGATAATAAGAAAATTGAGAAAAAACATCATCGTAACAAAGCAGAAAATCTACTCTCAATCCTTTGTGAAATTCGAGAAAACTACCATGCAATATAATTCTATTAATTTCTATCAATAAATACATGTGGCTTCTTGCTTAAGTAAGCTATTTCTAAGTATATTTTGAGCTATCTCATGATTTCTCTAACTCTTCTCCAAATTTATTGGAATAATCTTCAATTTTGTCAAGCTTAACTTTCTTTCACATCATCTTAAACCATTTTTAGATTGAATTTATATATTTAAGTTATCTAGATTTTTACTATATTTTATTTAATAAAACTATTATGTTGGCATTACTATTTTCTAACAATCACCCCCTCAATGCCAACATGAGGTACAAACATAAGAATACACAATCCACCCTCTTTATTTGAATTCTTTACTTAACATGTGCACTATTGAATTTTATGCCACATGTGATTAAGATTACAATACATTTGTTGTAATACAAAAAATATATTTGGCTACTAACAACTTGGAGAAAAGTTATCGTTGCAAAACCATCATGAAAAAAATCTCCATCTTATGATATATTGATAAACCTACAATCTTGCGACAAAATTAATTCCTCCTACAATAAAGATAATTCAACAATTCATCCTAGAAATGCATCTACAAGAACAAATCATATTATTAATACTACCAATGATGAATCCAAGCAAGATTATAAGCAACAATCAACTTTATCTTCTATAGTGACAAAAATATAGGAGAAAATTTTTCTACAAAACCAACTACACATAAGAATAGTCCATCTTGTAATAACAATAATAAATACATGTTAAAAAACCATTCATCATGCCATACATCTATCTATTGCTAGATGTTACACCATTGCTACTAAAATTTGAGCTGCTGAAACTATCATTAGAAAATCAATGACAATGTGCAAATTTTTGGAAAATTAATAATATCCACAAACTAGTGGAACTGATATAAAAGAGCCAAAACCTATGGAAACCTTAATACATTCACAACCTTGTATACAAACCATCATCATTAACAAAAGCTATTTTGAAAACTTTAATCACCATATTTTTAGCAACATGATATCATATAAAACTTATATATTAAGTGCCTTCAATTAAACCTCATTTCAATACCAATTTTTAGAAAAACTAAGGTTAGGAAATCAAAAGAAATCATCAGTGCACTAAAGTAGAAAATCAACCACACATATGATGCCATTATGACAAAAATAATAGAACAAAAAGCCACTCCTAAGTCCTTTCCAAACTAGGGTTTCTTCTTAATGATTTAGGTTAGGGTGAAGGCAAAGGGTGAAAGAAGATTCTAGGATCAAGGTGAACAGTACAGGGAAATTATGGTTTGTATGCTGTCTAGCTCAAATGGCTCTAACAATGGTCTATCTGTGCATCCATTTAAGTTCAAGTGATGACTCCTAATCTTTCTACCATCTTCATCACCACATGACCATGTTCATCAAGTAGTGTTCATCGCCATCACCGCATGATTGTCAGGTTTGACTCGTGCTTCCTTCCTTCAAGAATTTCTCTTCACCTACCATAGTGTGTGCCTCTTCATCTTATTGTTATGCTAATAAAAACTATAATGGGACATGTCCAAGATAAATATCAAGTTTTGGATTCCTATCCTTTTAAAACATTAGCACTAAAAGGTGGTGTGAGGATGTAAAATGGTGCAAAGTTTCGGATATACTTTTGTGCAATAGTTATAGGCTAGAAGTAGTGTTTTGTGCAAATGGTGTAGGGAAAGAGTGAGAATTAATGTGAAGTGGAGTAAAGCATGTGAGAAGTGAGAATTGGAATATTATGATGGGTGTGAGCAGGTGTGAGAGATGGTGATGATAAGTGATGAGAAGTAGGGTATCCCAACACTCCACCATACAAGTCACAAATGCATGTGCACAACCTAATCCATGGATGGACAATGTAAGTATGCTAGGAGTTGATAATCGGTTCATGATCATTGTCTTCCCACTTCAAGTTAGTAAAGTGCAAGTGTATAGTTTAAATATAGGTGAGGCATATGATATGTTGATGTTGTGGGTTCATATTACTTCGAATAGTAAACATAATGAAAGTGAGAATAAAATCTAAGTGATAATAGAAATATAAATCTATTCTATCCTATAGTGATGAGCATCCATTCTTGTCTTTCCATACAGGTCTTCAGCTCATGCAACCATCACTAGGTTACCAAGCTAATGAGTAGTGGCATAGCCCAACACTCTACCATACAGGTTACAAAAGTTCACGCATAACAAGATCATAATCCATGGATGGGCAATGTAGTTATGCTAAGAGTTGATATTAAGTTTGCAATTGTTCTTTTCTCACCTTGAGTTTGTGAATCTGAATGTATAGTTTAAATCATAGTGAGGTATATGATAGATGATGTTGTAAGGCTCTCCTTACTCCTAGTGATAATCAGGATTGAAAATGAAATTAAAGTCTACATCTAAGTAACACTGAAATGGAAATCTATTCTATCCTAGACCAATGAGTATCCAATCCTAGTTTAACAATCACATCTTGGGCTTGTGAAATTGTCATTAGTATTACCAAGTGGAATCATTATTCAACAAATCAAGCAAGACCACTATTGGGTTACCAAACAATTACACTTAAACCCTCAAAACTAATCGAACCCATTCCACTTAACTAATGAGCATGAAAAGTAAAGTAAATGTAAATGATTAAGCTAAGAAAATAGGGAAATTATGCTAAGTAATAATAGAATAAAAGAACTAAAGGAAATTATCTCTATCTTTGTTGCCAATCATAAACCATGCCCAAGTACAATTACTTGAATAAAGACTCCATTTTTTTGCTTAACATCACATTGCAGACATTCACACTATTGATAAAACTACGAAATGCAACTACAAGAGTTTGGATAAGGGTTGACAAAAATTATTGTCACTTGTGCATCCAAGTATCAGTATTTATAGGGTTGGACAGCTCCCAAGACATCATATCAACAATGATGTAGCATGAGCTATGATATGGTTCATACAGTATCATAGATACAATATCGCATTTGATTAAAAAATGATTTTATCAAACTCCCATGATTAACAAGAAACTTGTCCTCAAGTTAAAACCAAATGAGGATAGAATTCCTTATAGAATTAGGAGGTAGATTTGACTTGACATGACTTAACTATTTACATGACTTTGAATGTTGCATTAGTGTTTTTACAAAATTGGACATAGGTGACATTTAATAAGATAAAAACAAAACAAAACAAAAATAAAAACTGAAGTAGCTTGATGTAGGCCTCAAGTTCCAAGTAGTGGATGCTCCTCCATTAGCTTCTTCCTTTTGTTATCAGGCTTCTAAAATTGATATCTATTTAGGAGCACCTAAAGTTTCTTCTCTTCCATCATAGGGTCATGTATCGTCCATGCAGATTATGCAATGTTGGATGGAGTTAGTACATTCCATGGGCATGGTAGTTGTAGGAACATTTTGTTGGATTTAGTATACAATGCAGCAAACTATCATTATTCTTCTTCAAAATTCCTAGCCACCTTTCTTAGCTCTTGGTAATCTATCAATTAGTGTGCCAGGTTTGCTACAACATCCTTTTATCCTTGGTAGTTGGCCTTTACAATTTCAAGCTCTAAGTTTGCAACATTCAACTTCTACAAGGCATCTTTTCAATTAGAAAACTTTTTTTTGTACATGGCATACATGGCTGCTACTTGTTGCTTGAACTCAATGTGAGGTTGTCCTACTATCAACATGGCTAAGTTAGTGTACTGTAGGTTAGCTAACCCCATGTACTCTATTAAGTCCTCAATTTGCAAGTTCTTATTATTGATTTTAGGATGATAGATGTGGGCTAGGCTATCCAAGATGGGCTACTAGTTTGGTGTTTGGGAAGTGATAAAATTGATTTTGTCCTTGCCGTCTAGATCTCTTTTTCATTTATCTCTTTATCTAGATCTCTAAAATGCTCATTGAGCTTCTCATGCTTCTTGGTCTTATTTTGCTATGTGCTTGTTCCAATAGCTAACTTCTAATGGATGATGCATACTTCCTTCATTAATAGGATTATGTTTTCATGGGTCAATTTGTTCATGTCTTAGTTGACTCAAATGAACTATTCTCACAATTGATGGATGCTTTCCTTGAGAACATTTTTTTGCTTATCAATGTTAGTCAACTTGATGTTATCTACAATAAGATTTTTATTCTCCTTTTCAAGGGTAGTAAGATCTTTGACATGTGCATATGTTTGGGTTTCTAGTAGTGAGGCATTCCTCACAACCTTCTCTATTTCCATCTCCACTTGTTTGTTTTTGGTAATCAACTACCTCACTTGTTCGATCCTATATTGCTTAGGCTATTTTGGGGTGACAAGTCATGCAAGTTCCCTTATTTCTACTCTTAGAGATGTCAATTCTTCCTATAGCCTCTACACTTCATTTTTAGCATACTCTATGCTTGTTTCTATCATCACCAGCTTTTCCTTGATGACTATTAAGTTAAACTATGCTGTAGTGATATCACTAGGGATATCAAAAAGATTCTACACGACCTTGCCCATCTACAACAATCTTTTAAGGACATCCTTATGTTTTGTGGGTGTCATCGAGGGATCCACTAGCATTTGAACATCTTTGGCTCTAGAAATATTGGTCGACAGCACAATGGGAACATTGAATGACTTCTTAATATGGTTAGTTATTACCTATACTGCTCTTGCTACATCCTAGTGTTACATAACCATAACTTTGGCACCTTCACCAATTTCTAGCATCAATGAGAAGGATGTAGTATTCCCCAATATTTAGTGTACCCAATCCTCTTTTCCTTTTGCCTATAAGGATACTTGCCCACTAGCAAGTCCTATAGAAACTGTAGGTTTTACAAAGCTTTCTCTTACTATATATAAGAATGAACCCTCCTTTGCTCCCTAGCTAATGGTATATGTGATTTGGTGTGGATGGCTCATTGAAAGATGGTAGTCATCTGGCAGTGATGGAATTTGTTGCTTAGATCTATCACCTACACATGTTGAACCACTGGGTCTTGCTTGTTGTTATTGACCAATATCTAGAAAGTTACTTGTTGGTGTCAATCTTGAAGCCCCCTTAGTAATTGTTGGCTTCTCCAACTAATCTTTCTTAGGTGACACTCACTTTGACATTTCAATGTAAGATGCATTCTGGGCCTTTCTTGGAACATCATTGATGTAACTGAGGATTCCCACTTGCTTGCATAGCTTCCTAATTAGCAAAGAAAATGGTAACGTTAGTTTCCCTTCCTTCTAATTCTCAAACCATCTCTAGATCTCCAGGAAGAGAAAATGAACAATGTTGACATTAAAGTTCCTTATCTAAATTGCACTTCATCAAGTTTTGTATGTTGAGATCTTATTAAGCTTCTTCTTTGGGAACAAATGGTAGGTTCCAATCTTAAAATAAATATTTTATTCCGTAGTGAGCTTTATATAATCTTTATCTTCCTTGTCATAGGCTCTTTGTCATCACAACTTCTTAGCATTAGTGTTGGACCTTGTAGAGATCTATGCAATAGTGGCTTTGACATTTAGAATGTTCAAGGCCTTTGCTATTGCTTCAACAGAATACAGAACAAATACCCCTTCAATTTTCACCATTGCATGATCTTGGTTATTTCGCCAAGACTAGTAACCTTCTCCCAAATACCACTTAACATTATTGGATAGTGTTGGCCATAAAGGAGATGCCTAGAATTACATCTTAATAGCTTATGGAGCAAACTCCATTAATGGGCCAAAGTGCAACTCCACAATGCCTATGGACATTATGGATTTGTCTTGAATGGCATGGAGGTAGTCATCAGATAGTGTGAGAAGTTGTCCCTATTCAAGTGTTGGTGGTGTCTCTACTTCTACTTGTGATAATGATTAAGCCTCCTGATCTGCATGCTCATCCTACAGAGTTTGTTCTCTTTCTTATTCTCTCCCATGCCCTCTTGGTCTTTTGCTACCATGTTGTGAAGGTCCTTCTACTGCAGGTCTCTTTGGAGCCATCTACAATCATTAAGAATTTAAGGTTATCAAGGAATTCAAATTAGTTTCTAAAAGTTCATAATCCTTTCTTGTATTCTTGGTTTGATCAAGTTTTTATTTTATTCTTTTTATTAGTTATGGCCCTTATCATGATTATAGAGTTAGAAAATTTTGAAAAAGAAACCCCTAATTATTATATCTTTGGTTATTATGACCTCTCACAATTGATTGATTAGAAGAATTGGTTAAGTTCTTTGGCTTCAATTTGGTTGGTTGTAATATTCTTATTATATCCTTATACTTATCCTTTATATTATCTTCCATGTGTTAGGAACTTTTGGCTCAATCTTCCTTAGCTATGCGCAATAGACCCCTTGCCCCATCCTCACCCCCGCCTGCGCCAAAAAAAAAAGGTGAGCACTCTAGGATCAACAAGGTTTCAGAACTTCTCAAATCAAAGTTGTAGTGAGGAACTTATGGTGCTAGGAAGTTTAGTTTCCAAAGCTCAAAAAAACTACAAAAATTCCTCTTTCTTTGAAATGGCATAATGAAAACTTTTTTTTAACTCCTATGCACTTATATACTATTTTTATATGTGTGACATTATAGCTATGATGTTGTAAGGCATATAACATCATAGTTACAACATCACGATTGAAAAATTTTGGATTTTTGATGATTTTTCAAGGAAAAATTAAGTCAATTAGATGATTTGGAAGATATAGAGACTATCTAAAGGGTCTTGAATCATAGATGATGCTTGGATTTCAAAAATTTGGCATTTCAAAGTCATAAGAAAGGAATCTTGGGCAACAAAAGCTTATTAGATATATA
Source organism: Gnetum montanum (assembly GCA_015680685.1). Taxonomy (NCBI): domain Eukaryota; kingdom Viridiplantae; phylum Streptophyta; class Gnetopsida; order Gnetales; family Gnetaceae; genus Gnetum; species Gnetum montanum. The sequence goes on along the minus strand of MNCI01017888.1, from coordinate 74,586 downwards.
TGAGATGGGTTAAGGATTCTTAACATATGGAAGGATTATAAAACATTGTGGAAAGTAATCTTTAAGTGCAAAAGTATCTGATAAACACAATAATACGTGGACTTGGTCATTAGGTATGAGGTACAAGAGTTATACAAGTGGCTTCTCCTCAAAACAAGCCCTTAGTACCCTTGTATAACCACACCTTACAAAGGAATACCTTCAGGCAAGGGTATCTTGCATTCCTTTCTAAGGAAGGAATCTTGCATTCCTTTGTAGGCACTCAAGGAGTTTAATGTAGAACATAGCTATCTTGCAAGACACACGTGCTAGTATTTCTAGAATGGAAAAATAACACTATATTATACGAAACTATAGAATTATGATTAAATATACTAGTGAGATGGAATGGGATTAGAATACTGTAGAAATTAGGACATTAGGTGTCTTACCATAGGCATAATGAATGTTTATGTGTAATATGTGGTTAAAGTAATTGTTAGCCTTTTCATCTAAGATCCAAACCATGTCCAAACCACTTTTCAATGACATTGCATTGTATCATCCCAAGACTAACAACCACAAGACTACCACTGTTGCAAGAAGTATTACCATTTGGTAATGTAATTCAAGGAAGGAGTTTATTAGTAGCGCACTTATGTTTGAGATTTCTAAGAACCTGCCTACCTTTAAGCATGGATAACATGTCTCTCTAGTGGGACCCCCAAAAAATTTATTCTATGCTCATATTTACTATGTCAACCTTACAAAGGAATACCTTCAGGCATGGGTAACATGTCTTTTCAGTGACATGATAAGGTAGCACTTATTGTACTCTTACTTCCATTTTTTGTTAGAACTCAAAAAAATAATACACTCTTATCAACAAGATAAGACTCATAGTAGTAGTAGTCTTAGAGAATCCAAAAGTCCCCTTGATGTCACACCTTTTACATTCCCACTTGGTTCTTTACTTTTCTATCTAGGCATAATGATCACACGTTTATTTTAGTTTGATTGTGGAAAGAATATCATTATGGCCATGGTAAGAATCTCTTATTATTAGAAATGATGGGATGAATGATGTGGCCTCATTATATATAAAATCAATCCTTTGTGATTTGATAATATAGGACAATATTCATCTTATTGGGACTACATATTTCTTTATTCCTTTTGAACTTTATTGGAAAAATCAACAAAAATATGTATAAGATAAATAATGAAAATCATAGAAAAAATGGAAAAATGGAGAAAGAATTTGAAAAATATCAAAGGATAGCAAATGATTAAGAAATGGAAAAATATAAAAGAATGAAAAGACATAGAAGAATGTAAAGAAGTAATAAGAAAGGTAAAAAGTATAACAAAAATTATAAACCAAAGAATTAGAAAACAAAAAAAAAGTTGAAAAGCACTTACTAATTCCTACGTCAAGGTAGGAAATCTCCCCCACAACTGAACTTATGAATGAGTATTCAAAAAATGGATCCTAGATTCCCTAGATTATACACTCAAGGTTTCTTATTTATCATCCTCAGTGACTTAAATTTCATTTATTATCCCATGTGACATTGATGATAATTAAAGTCTAATCTTTTGGGAACATATATCCCATGGGACTAGATGATCTTTCCCCTTCAAATTTTGAGTCTCTACTTCTGCTATCCGTAGGCATATGATTGTGGTTTAGGATATCCTTTTGTAAGTTCTCAGTTTGGGTCATTCTCTTGGAATAGGAGCTAATAAGTGAATCAACTATTAAAATGCATGTTTTGGACAATTTCTTGTTTTTAGTTTTTAGCCACTAGGTGTCTTTTGGTTTAGTGGCCATTGGTTTTTCCTGTTCACACACTTGTGTCTCCCATTTATTGTGGACTACTGTAAATATTGTGTTGACATTCTAAAGTTTTGGTCCATAACTGCACCCTTCTTTTTCATCATTAATGCATGGAATTTTTTGTGTATGTATGGCTCCTTACTCATCCTCCTTATAAATTTCTACAAATAAGTTCCTCATTCCTAACTTAGCATCTATTGTGCTAAGCCATGTTCTTCCCATAATGATAGGAAATTTCCTATCATCATTCTTCATGTCAAACATAAGAAAATCTTGTGAATAAGACCACCCATTGATAGTGGTCACCATATGTTCTATCTATCCCAAAGGAATGATGAAATATTGATATGCTAGCTCTAACCTTATGTTGTGTTTCTTTAAGGGTGGTAGGTTCCATGCCTTGTATGTTTCTTGAGATATCAAGTTAAAGAACTTGAGTCTGGTAGAGCCTTGCATGATGAGTTTCTAGTGATTTCTAAATAAATCAAAGGAATTCTTAGATTAATTCTTTTCTTAGGAAGTGATCCTACCTTAATTCAATTTGATACTATTTCAGTTAGCATGACAGTTGTCAATTTCTGAGTTGGTTCTAGCGGAAGCATAGTGTTTCTGGGAGATTTTTCATATAAGGAACATGATTTGATGAAGTTCTAACTTTGTCAGCCTTTTTAGGACTTGTCCTGAAGAATGGACATTTCTGAGATTCTCCTTTAGTGTTGATGGTGTGATTCTTTCTCTATATATTCATTGCCCTAGCAACATTTTTTTGTCATGGTTGTGATGGCAGTTCTCCTTGCATGACTGGTGGTAATAATGTTAGTAGAAAATTAGAAGGTTGGGTTGATGAATTAGCTACTAGTTTACATACATAAGAATAAGGATTCATCCTTAAAGTCATGGATCTATAATAGTCGAGTGGATAATAGTGAGAAGAAGTAAGAACTAAAGCATTCCCCAAAGAGATTGAACATTGTACATAATATCCATAATAATTTTTTTCCTGTATGGGTATTGTTACCTTGGCAGTGACATTACCCATACTTGTGGTTGTTGTCATTACTGCTGGTATTGCTCCTATAGTTGAGAGCAGGATCCACTTGGGTAGTAAGTTGGCTAGAAGGGTTATTTGAGATTACATAAGGATAAGGTAATCATCTTAGCATTTTCTCTTTAAAAAATCTCAGATTGAGTGCATATGCTCCAGGCTCTTGCAAGTGGATCAGAATAGGGCAATATCCCTACAAATGTTCATACTGGCACATCTTGTATCCTTCCTCTTCTTTTGAACTAAAATCAATACATTTCTTAACTATAGCAACTTTTCCTTTCTGTTTATAACTTTTTCATCCATGATCTCTTCTCTTCTTCTTATCTTTGCCTTTGTTAAATGCTTGTTAAGTCCTTTTTTCTACTATCTTAAGAGCTATAGAAAATTTCTCATCCATCGAGGCCCACATCTTCTCTACTTTTGTTGCTATATCATTAACCAATTTTTGGATTAGTAGAGTTTTCTTCTGAATTACATTCTCCAAGGTTTCTTCTTCCTACTTATTACATATTTGAACATCTCATTTTCTAAGTAATGGATCCTAGTTATACTCTTTAGCTGATTCTCTCTTCTTTAATTCTTCTTCCTCGTTTACCACTTGATCTAGTAATCTTTGGATCTTATGGGTGGTCATCTCTCATAATCTTCCTTGGGCATAGATCCCAAGGGTTTCTCTAGTTTTGTTTCTTAACCCATTAATGATATGTCTAAGTTATTCCCTCTATGAGAATCCATGGCTTGGGCATCTATGTAGAAGAGAATAATATCTGCCCATTGTCACATCAAGGGATTCATGTGTCCCTTGCCTCCATCCCTATATTTTCTTTCTTAGGTTAAACTCTCTTAATTAAGTCTAATACTTATCATTAGAGAGCTCAAGCATGGTACTTAATCTTCTAATTTATTCTAGTTCTAATGATTCATACTAGCTATCTACCTCCTTGATGAGTGTTTTAGAAAATAACTTTAATTTTTTCCAATCACTTTCAATGTTTTGGAGGGCATAAGCATTGTGGAATGCTTGAAGATGGTGTTTTGGATCTGCATTATATCCACCTTCAAGTTTAGGAATGTTGTTCATATCATGTCACTTAATGCAACTATCCCTTACATGCCTAGCAGGAATATATATAGCTTCTCTTATATTTAGCATACTTTGAGTGGCTAGTAGGATTTCTTCATAGTTGTCAAGTTTGTAAGCTCTATTTTAGTGGTAACCCCTTCGATTCTCATAACACTCTCTGTTCTGCTACCTAATTGTATTGCTTCATCATTCATAATCATCCTCTTCATCCTTGAGATACCTTCTTCTATATTCATCTCTCTCATAATCCCCTTCTCTCTTCTCTATCATGGTCTCTTAATCTACATTCCTTCCTATTAGACTCCATAGATGAACGCAAGGAAGAAGAGGAAGTAGTTGGAGAATGGTGCTAACTAATTCTCCTTCTGTGACTTCATGATTCATCCTCTTTTAGTTCTACAAAAGCTCTAAGCCTTAAGCTCTGTCTATGTTTGAAGTCTCTTGTATTCCTTCCAAGGTCTTCTACCAGTGTCGACTTTAACATTGTATTGGCAAGATCTTCAATATATATTACTAGTGTCTAGAAGTGAGATCCATGAGTTTGATAGAACTTTTTAGCTTAAAAAATCATGTTTTATTTCTTCCAGGACAACTATCTAAGACACTTTCTTTCCTTTTTCATGTTCATGTTGTGCTTTCATGATGGCATCTTTTCTTTCCTGGGCCTCTATTAGTTGGTATGGCATTGTCATATCCTTTGTGACTTGATATCTTTCTTATTCATGACTTAGGTTGGCCTTCATGAGGGCTACTTGAAACATTAATAGTATTGAATGTTTTGGTGGCAGAACTATGTTACCCTACAAGTCTCTCTATCTGAGTTATTCATCCTGGTGAGGAATGGATGTGAAATCAAGATAGTATGTACCAACATCAGCATATGTAATTCTTATCTGCATCTATGCACTCCAATCCTCTTCATTATGTGTTCTATCATGACTTCTTTAAAACTCCTTAGTAGGTGATGATTTCTCTCTAAGTGTGGAAGCCATGTCATATTCTTAACACTTGAGTTTATGTGTATATGTATTATTAAGTTTGATTAAAGATGTGAAGAATGAACTTTGTAATTCCTGATACAATGAACTTTTTTAAGACTAACTACTAAGAATACATTGACACATCCTTGGCAATGATACCAATGATAAGTGCTAGAATATCCCAACACTCTACCATACAAGTCACAAGTGTTCACTTGCGAGCATATTGTAAATCATGGTTGAATAATGTAATTATATTAGGAGTTCATATTAAGTTTGTGATCATTATCTTCTTAGCTTGAGTTAGTGAAATCTGAATGTATGGTTTAACTCATTGTGAGACATATGATAGATGATGTTGTAAGGCTCTCATTACTCCTAGTGATAATCATGATTGAAAATGGAATTAAATTCTAAGTCTAACACCAAAATGGAAATCTATTCTATCCTAAAGTGATGAATATCTTGTCTAGTTTACCAATCATGTCTTGGGCTTGTGCAATTGTCACTAGGATTACCAAGTGGAATCACTACTAAGCAAATCAAGCAAGACCACTACTAGGTTACCAAAAAATTACACTTAAACACTCGAAACCAATCATATCCATTTCACTTAACTAATCAGCATGAAAAGTAAAGTACTTTCAAATATAAATGATTAAGCTAAGAAAACAAGAAAAGTATGCTAAGTAACAATAGAAAAAAAAGAACTAAGAAAATGTTGTAATGATGCAAAACAATCTTAATCTTTATTATCGATCATGAATCATGCCTAGGTACAATTCACTCGAATAAATACTTCATTTAACTTTTTAACACAACATTTTTGGCATTCATACTATCGCTAAAACTACAAAATGAAACTATAAGAGTTTAGGTAAGGGTTGACAAATATTGTTGTCACTTGTAGGCCCAAGTGTCAGTATTTATAAGGCTACATAGCTTTTAAGACATCATATCAATGATGACGTAGCATGAGTTATGATATCAATGATATGATATCATAGATAGGATATTGCATTTAATTAAAAAATGATTTTATCACAAGCATTATGCTACTAGGCAAACCAAGTAATAATACTATTAGGATTACCAAACGATTATACTTATTTGCACAAAACTAATCATACTCATTTTGCCTTGCTAATAAACATGAAAAGTAAAGTATTATAGAAATGTAAAGAACTAAGCTAAAGTAAACATGAAAATTAAATTAAGAAAATTAGCTAAATAAAATTAAAAAACTAAGTGGCTGATACAATGGTGGAAAATCTCAATCTTTATTACCATTCATGAACTATTCTCAAGTACAATGCACTCGAATAAAGAATCCATACAACTATTCAACACCATATTGCAAGCATTCACTCTATCGCTAAGTGTAACTAGCAAACAAAGTATAAGAGTTTTCTTAAGGATGTAATGAATTAATTATTCATTGATGTGACCAAGTATTAGTATTTATAGGGTTGCACAACTCCTAATACATCATATTAATGATGATGTAGGTAGAGCTACGATATCATAGATATGATATCATGCATGACAAAAATTAGTTTTATCATATCCCCATGACTAACTGAAAACTCATCCTTGAGTTTAAACAAAATGAGGATAGAGTTCCTTACAAAATTGGGAGGTATACTCAAAATTTACATAATTGCCTATATACATGAATCTAAATGCATCATTATGGTTTGAGTGGTGTTTTTACAAAATTATCATGCATAGCATGATGGACAGATCTGACAATAGAACAAAACAAAATGAGATAGCTCAATGTATCCTTCATGTTCCCAATAGTGGTGGCTCCTCCATCAACTTCTTCCCCTTGTAATTAGGCTTTTGAAATTGATATTAATTAATAAGTGTCTAAATCTTCTCTTCTTTTAACCTAGGATCATGTATTGTTCATGTAAATTATGTGATCTTTAATGGCATCGGTACATCCCATGGACATGGTAGTTGCAGAAACATCATATTGGCCTTCACATACTAAGTTGCAAACTACCTTCATTCTTCCTCAAATTCCCTAGCCATATTTCTTAGTTATTGATAGTTCATTTAGTGTGCTAGGTTTGCTGCTACATCATTTTGTCCTTATTAGTTGGCTTTCGCAATTTCTAGTTCAAAATTTTCACATGTAATTTCTGTTGTGCATTCTTTTGATCTGCAAACTCCTTCTCATACATAACATAAACTATAGCTACTTATTTCTCAAGCTAATTTCTCAACCTTCTTGCTATTAATATGACCAGATTAGCATACTAAAGGTTTGCTAATCCTATGTACCTAGTAAGATCCTCAATTTGCAAGTCCTTATTCTTCATTTCATCTTGGTGGACATGGGCAAGGTTATCAAGAATTGGTTATCAGTCTAGTGTCTATGCTATAATTGAACTAATTTTGGCCTTGGCCATCTAGAACTCTCTTTCTCATTAATATGCTTATACATGGCCACCTCATCCCTAAAGTGTTCCAAAAGTTTTTCATGCTTTTTGACCTCATTTTTCTATTCACTTATTTGAATTGCTTATTTCTATTTGATGGTGTGGACTTCTTTCATTGTTAGGATCTAGTTTTCTCTGGTCAATTTGTTCATATCTTGGTTGACTCTAATCAATTATTTTTGTAGTTGATGAATGCTTTCCCGAGAACATTTTTCTACTTTTCAATATCTATAAACCTTATGTTGTCATCAGCAAGCTTCTTATTTTCTTTTTCTAAGGAAATGATGGATTTAACTTGTGCATACATTTGTGCTTTTGTCACTAATGCGTTTCACATATTATTTTCCTCTTCCATCTCGACTTGGTTATTCCTTAGTATAAGATGCCTTACTTGTTTTTTATCGAAGGCCTCTAGTTAGTTTGGCGCTATGTACTATGGAGGATCTCTCCTTTCTAATTTCAGAGCTGCTAACTCCCCTTATAGTCTTTGCACTTCATTCTCTTCATGTTCTACCCTTGTCTCTACCATTATCAACTTCCCCTTTGTTGGATTAGATCAAATTAAAGTGTAATGATATCACTAGGAATATCAAAGAAATTTTGGATGACTTGCCTTATATGCAATAGTTGATCTAGAACATCTTCATGATCTGCTAGGGTCATGGATGTTCCAGCTAGCATCTGAACATCTTTAGTTCTAGCAATATTTGTTCGTAACATAATGGGAACATTATAGAACTCTTTAATATGGTCAATAATAACTTCTACTACTCTTACTACATCTTGATGCTGAGTTACCACTACTATGACTCCTTCCTTGATTTCTAGCATCACCTAAGATGATGTAGCATTCCCTAAAATTTGTTGTGCCCAATCATTGTCTCCTCCTACCTATAGATATACCTACCCACTAGCAAGTCCTATGGATATTGTATGCCTTACAAAGTTGTTAATTACTCAGTATAATGCAGAACCTTCCCTTATTCCCCAACTTATGGCTTTTGCAATCTATTGCAAAAGACTTATACAAGTTCTATATTCTTGTTATGCTAGTGGAGCTCTTTGTTTAGGTTTTTGACTAGCAAGTGTTGACCCACTAGGTCCTGCTTATTGTTACTATTCAATTACTAGAATATGTCTTGCTGGTATAGAACCTAGTACTCCCTCAATGCTTGTTGGCTTTTCTAGCTAATGCTTCTTTGATGGAAGTAGTTTAAAAATTTGTACATATGATGCCTTTTGGCTTTTCTCAAAACATTGTTGGTGTATCCTAGAATCCTCACTTACTTGTACAACTTTCTAATTAGTCAAGGGAATGGCATTATGAGTTTTTCTGCATTCTTTTCCTCAAACCTCCTTTGGATTTCCAAGAAGAGCAAATGTGCTATGTTATCATTGAATTTTCCTATAAGGATTGCACTTCCTCTTATTGCATAGGTAGAGATCCTGTTGAGTCTTTTGGTTGGAAACAAGCTATAAGTTTTGATTTTAAAGTAGATCTTTTCCTTAGTAGTCAATTCACTATATTATTTATCCTCCTTTCCATAGATTCTTTGTAGCTATAGCTTCTTTACATCAATGCTACATTAGCTCCAACATTTGGAATGTTAAGTGCTTTTGCAATGGCTTCTACAAAATAAGGCACTGAGACTCCTTTGATCTTAACAATCACATCATCCTACTTATTTCTCTAAAATTGGTACACTCCTCCTAGGTACCATTTATTATTACATAAGAGAGCGGGCCATAGAGGTGAGGCTTAGAGTTGCATTTTGACATTCTTGGGAGAAAATTACATTAATGGTCCAAAATCTAATTCCACAACTACTGTGGACATGATGGACTTTTCTCAAGTGGCTTGGAGGCATTCTGCTAATAACATCAGGCACTATCCTTGTTAATGAATGATGGAATATCCCAACACTCTACCATACAAGTCACAAGTGTTTACATGCGACTAGATCGTAATTTGTGGATGAACAATGTAATTATGCTAGGAGTTGATATTAAGTTCACGATTCTTGTCTTCTCAATTTGAGTTAGCTAAAGCTGAATGCATGGTTTAACTTGTAGTGAGGCATATGATATATGATGTTGTAAGGCTCAAATTACTCCTAGTGGTAAACATGTTTAAAAATGAAATTAGACTCTAAGTCTAAGTAATAGAGAAATGGAAATCTATTCTATCCTAGAGCAATGAGTACCTGGTCCTAGTTTTCCACTCACATCTTCGGCTTATGCAACTATCATTAGGATTACCAAGTGGAATCACTACTAAGCGAATCAAGCAAGACCACAACTAGGTTACTAAAAAACTATACTTAAACACTCAAAACCAGTTGTATCCATTCCACTTAACTAATAGTCATGAAAAGTAAAATAATTATGAAATTTAAAGCACTAAGCTAAGAAAATAAGAAAATTATGCTAAGTAAAGAAAAGAAAAAAAAACTAAGGAATGCTACAATGATGTAAAACAATCTCAATCTTTATTATTAGTGATAAACTGTGCCTAAGTATAATTCACTTGAATAAAGACTTCATTCAACTACTTAATATCACACTATGGGCATTCACACTATCGCTAAAACTACAAAATGAAATTACAAGAGTTTGGGTAAGGGTTGGCAAAAATTGTTGTTGCTTGTATGTCCAAGTGGTAGTGTTTATAGGGTTCCACAACTCCTAAGACATCATATCAATGATGACATAGCTTAAGCTACAATATCGTTAATATGATATCATAGATATGATATCACATTTGATTTTAAAATGGTTTTATCACCATGGGTGTCTTTTGGTTTAGTAGTCATTATCTCCTTTTTTACACACACTTATTTCTTACAATTGTAGTGGGCTAGTGTAAGAATTTTGTTAACATTTTGAAGTTTTGGTTCACAACTACATCCTTCTTTATCATTACTAATGCATGAAATTCTTTCTGTATGTATGACTCCTTGCTCTTCTTCCTTGGAAATTTCCAAAGATAAGTCTCTCATTCCTAACTTAGCATCAATTGTGCTAATCCATGCTCTCCCAATAATAATTGAAAATTCCATGTCATCATTCTTCATGTCAATTACAAGAAAATCTACTAGGTAAGACCACCCATTGATAGTGGTTACTACATCTTCTATTTATCTCAAAGAAATGGTGACCAATTGATCTGCTAGCTCTAGTTTTATGTTGCACGTCTTTAAGGGCGATAGGTTCCATGCCTTATATTTCTCTTGAGATTTCAAATTAACTCGAGGACTTGAGTCTAGTAGAGCTTTTTAGGGTGAATTTCTAGTAATTTGTAAATAAGTCAAAGGATTTCCTAGATCTATTCTTTTCTTAGAAATATTTTTTGATTTTTTCTAGTCTAATACTATTTCAGTTAGCATGGCACTTGTAATTTTTTGAGTTGGTTGTTGTGGAAACATAGTGTTTGCAGGAGGATATGTTACAAGGGAAATTTTATTGGATGAGGTTCTAACTCTACTACTCTTTTTAGTACTTGTCTTGAAGAAAGGATGTTTCCAAGATTTTCCTTTACTATTGTTGGTATGATCCTCTCTTTATATATTCATTACCTTAGTAGCATTTTTCTGCTACGATTGTGATGGAAGTTCTCCTTGCATAACTGGTGGTAGTACTAGTGGTAGAGAATTAAGAGTTGGACTTGATGAACTAGCTGTTGATTGATGCGCATAAGAATTAGGATCCATTCTTGGAGTAGTGGGCATCTAACACTATGGTGGATAGTACTAAGAGGAAATATAGACTGAAGCATTTCTAGGAGAGATTGGATGTTGAACGTAATATCCATAAGGATTGGGTTGCCTATATGGATATGACTACCTCAGTGGTGGAATTCCCCATGCTTGTGGTTGTTGCCACTATTGCTGGTATTTCTCTTGTGGCTAAGGATAGGCTTCGCTTGGATAGTATGATGATTGGAAAGGTTGTGTAAAATTACCCTATGGCAAAGATAATCATTTTAGTATATATATATATTTTTTTTTTGACAAATCTTTGGTTAAGTGCATATGCTCTTGATTCTTAGAAGTAAGCCATGATAGGACAACATCCCTTAGGATGTTCATACTGGTACACTTTTCATCCTTCTTCATCTTCTAAAATAGAGTCTGTAAATTCCTCAACTGCAGCAACTTTTCCCTTATGTTTTTAACTCTCTCATTCATTATCTATTCTTTTCTTCTTTTCTTTGTTCTTGTTGAATGCTTGTTCAGTCTTCTCCTCTACTATCTTAAGATCCGTAGCGAATTTCTCATCTACTGAGTCCCACATTTTCTCTATCTTTGTTGCTCTGTCACTGATTGATTTTTGAATGGGTAGAGTCTTCTTTTGAATGATAGCCTCCAAAGTTTCTTCTTCTTGTCTATCACACATTCTATCATCTCCTTTTCTAATTGTAGGATCTTGGTTGTATTTCTTAGCTAATTCCCTTTTCTTCAATTCTCCTTCTTCTTTGGCCACCTAGTCTATTAACCTTTGAATTTGATGGGTTATCATTTCTAATAATCTTCCTTAGGCATATACCCCAAGGGTTTCTCTACTCTTGTTCCTTAACCCATAAATAATATTCCTTTTTTGTTCCTTTGGTAAAAATTTATGGCCTAGGCATCTATGTAGTAGGGGATAATATCTACTCGTTGTGTTAAGGGATTCATGTGTCCCTTACTTTCCTCTTTGGATTTGTTTCCATAGATTGGACACTCTTGGATAGGTTTGATACTTATCATTGAAGAGTTCTAACATGGTACTCCATCTTCAGATCAATTCTAGTTCTAAGGATTGGTACTAGCTTTTTGCTTCCTTAATGAGAGTCCTAGAAAATAACCTTAACTTCCACCTCTCTCAAATTTAAGCCATATACTTTGAATTTTGCCAACTCTGGTGGGAAGAAAATGGTATGGACTTATCATCAATACACTAGTATACTTACATTGTCCTCCATGAATTATAATATGGTTACATGTGTATGCTTGTAACTTGCATGATTGGGTGTTAAGACTCTTGCTACTCATCATAGGTGATGGATGACTTGCCTCTGTAACTTTCTAAGGTACCATTTACAATAATATTAATGATCAATTATTAGTTCTAATCATCATTTCTAAGTGATATAATCCTTGATCGTTATGAGAATTAGCTTAATTTTGAAAAGTCTTAGCATTAATGCCTCTAAGTAATTGTAGTATAACATCCTGAAGGTCCTAAGATATCTATTCATTCTAAATTTTTATGTTACTTTAATTCTTACTAATGTTAACTATCTTAGTTCAAAATCTAGGATTTCTTAAGGGATCTCAAACTAAAGGTATCTTGCCCCCATAATGTAGAGTTCAACTCTAAGAGCTCCCAAGTTGTTGAATGGGATAATTTGGATGGTTGGTTCTTAAGATATTGTAGTTGGAAGGTTTAGGCTCTTTGTAATGGCAAAAACCCTCTTCAAAAATGAGCAAAATGTAAAAAATTAGCTAAGTGTCAACGGATATAGATAGCATTTTTACCTTGCGTTGATGCTGATGTGTTGATGAGGCTTCATCAATGAATCCCTCTACATTGACATAGCAACATCAATGGTGCTATTTTGGCCAAATTTTATTGATTTTTTTGTGAATTTTATTCAAATTTTTGGGATTAAATAAGAGCTGAAAGAGGATCATAAGCATGAAGGTCATAAGAATAATGAGGACAAGTATAGATGATGAATGTGATAGGTTTGCAAATCATGAATCATAAAAGGTGTTTTCAAAGTGTTATTACAAAAATAGAGAACTAATCAACAAATTATAATGCAAAATAATAAAATGATCTACACTTGAATGACTTCGGCATATGGAGGTGGTTCATAGGCTAAATCTCCATGAGTTATACAAGTAGATCTTTCCCAAAGTAGACTTCTACCTAAAATGCCCTTAGAGAACCATCTCACAAGGTGTTCATGGGCATGTTAAAGATTGAATGTTGATCAAGATCATGTTTCACATCCATACAACTATTGTTGTTGAGACCTTATATTATACTAAATGAAATCAAGGTTATAATTGTATGCAGTAATGAGGTGGAAATGAAATAATAAGGGATTATAAATATTGGGACATGAGATACTTTACCATGTTCATAATAGGCTCTTGTGTTGATTATGGTTAAAATGATCATCATACATGGATCCCACCGGTTTTGACCAAGTGGATTTATCATACAGAACATAGTGCAATTTGGTTGTAAGCTTCAAAGATGATGTTGAGTAGATTACCAAGAACACTCATGTATATTGTTGCATTTAATAAATATAAAAGATGATTTGATACATATAATATAAAGAAAATCCCATGTTTCCATGGTAGAGAATAGAGAAAATATTTATAATTTTTATGAATTTTATAAACATAAGAATAAAATAATAATGAACACACACATTACAATCCCTCCTAAGGATAGGTGCAACACTATAGATGAAATGCAATTAAATGGCTCTTAGTCATAACATTGATGGCCCAACACTATGCTATATTACGACCTCCTTGGATAAGGATGAATCATCGTAGCTCAATAAAATGGAAAATAAATAGATATTTTTATTATTTTAATGTTTAAGGCATAAACGGTGTAATAAAAAAAGAAAGCCATGAGCTTTATTCACTTCACAAACATTGGACTGTATGTCAATCAAATGGTTTTAGGCTATGCAAGAAAGGTAGCACTTTGAAAGAGTCTAGCCACACTTGCAAAAATGAGGACTCAAAATACATACACAATAACAAAAGAAATCAACTTATCCAAGGAAGAAATAATACTTCCCATAAACTAGACAAAAAAATCTCAAAGGAAATCAAAGTTATCATTAAGATCTATGTGAGAGCTCATCTAGAGTATTTATAGTTTTGGCAATATAATAGTGTAGGTTTGCCAATGCTTAAGAGTCAATAGAGGTCTATCAACATAACCATGGCCAATCATATCATACCTTTTAGCACTTGGGCCTAAACTAGAGCAAGGAATGAACTAATGTAGGGGCATTAATACAGCAGGATGTACTAACATAGGGAAGTCAATACACCCCCTACTAGAAAACCAAGGTTGATCTTAGATGAAACCCAGAATCCAAAGGAACATGTTGAAAGAACATTAAGACATACAAAAGAGGTTTAAAATGTCCTAACGAGCTTGAGACATGTACAAAAATCAAAAGTATTACATAATAGATAAGGAAGCACATATGGGAGATACAAACCACAAAAAAACATGCCAAGACTACAAATACAAGATGCATCAAATACTTTCTAAGTTTAGGGATTACAATTGACTTACAAAATTCCACTAGATGCCTCATCACATACATATCTACCCAAATGTTAAACCAAGTTCATAAATTTACTAGTAACATTTCATCATATCATCCTAAATTCACCACCATGAGGCCAACCACAACTACATGAAAATGCCATTACTCTATAAAAGAAAATGAAGAATAAGGTAATTAATTAATTAGAACATTTAATTTGAAGACTCTTAGTCATTTGTTAGAGGGATGCTTTCAGGTATGGACCACATGTCTTTCTAGTTTCATAACCAATGCTAATCCCACTAAAGATGCATTCAAGCATGGGTCATATGTCTTTTCAATCATGTAATGGATCTATTCAAAGAAATCTTAAGACTCTTGGAAGTATTCTACATTTAAGCATGGGTCACATGTCTTTCTAGTAATACCCTAAGAATAATTTTTACATATGTAAATTAATTAATTATTATGTTATCTTTATTGGAGAAATACCTTCAAGCATGGGCCACATGTCTTTCCAGTGATATAGTAAGGTAAAAACTTTTATTAAAGAGCATGCTTCCATCAAAATTAAAACATGAGTAATGGCATAACCATGTGGAGAAGTAAGATCTTTAGAGGAAGTCCAAGGAATTAAAAAATCCTCTTGATGTCACATCCTTTTTCATTCTCTCTTAGTTCTTTCCATTTTCTTCAAGATATAATGATCATGGAATTAGTTTTATATGATAAGAACCACATTATTTTCATGATAAGGATAACATATTCCTAAATATTAGAGGAATTAATGACATTATCTCATTACTTTACACAATACTTATTCAATATCTTGATATCATAAGACATAGTTTCAATAACAAAGTTGACCTTTGCACAAAAGTAGGAATTTTTAATAACAAAAATTAGTAGAAATGATTCAAAGATAACATAAAACATAGAATGACTTCAAAATATGAAAATTCATAAAAAATAAAAAAGGTAAAATAAAATTGTATATTTAAAAAATGTGAAGAACTTGGCCTTACAAGGTATTAATTAGAATGGATATCTCCCTCATGACTACAATGGAAGGTGAAAACATTGAAAATGGAATAAATCTTGAAAGTGGTAGAGGTATCATTATAATGCATGACTACCTAGGAACCCTTGAATGATTTAACTTGTTGCATGTTGATCAATATGAGTTTTTGTAGGTAGTCAGGATGGTATATTTGCATGATGCTATATGTGAAGGTAGAATATATGACATAAGATCCTTCCCACAATGTTTGGAATTTATTTCATTGAGATAAATGAGTGAGGTTCTAGTAATAAATGAGCGAAATTCTACTCATCTAATCTTGGCATCATGGCATTGTTTGGTGTATACTTTTTGTACTTTGTTTATCATAAGTACCACTCTCTAATCCTTGTCAATAACATTGAGATTTATTAGATGTTCTTTCTATGTTAGGCTAATTTTGAAGTCAAGCTCATAAGCTATATTTAGTGTACATAGCTTAGTTTGAACAAGAAGTTATGGTACCCTACCATACATTAGTTCATCAAGGGAGTAGCCTATAGGAAGTTTCCAGGTGGAAAAATAGGCCCATAAGGCATCATTGAGTTTTGTTATCTAATAACTTCTATATTTTCTAATTTTCCTACTAGTGATTCATGTGATCTTCCTATTGGTTACTTCATCTTAACTATTGGTGTAGGAATAGTAAGGTGTAGAAATTTTATGTTCTACTTCCATGCATCTCATTAGTTTTTTGAAGGTAGAACCCATAAAATGGATATCATTATTAGAAATAATTGCCCTTGACATACAAAACCTATTTACCACCTACTATAGAAAAAACCTTATTACTATTGCTATGGTACAATTTGTTAGTATTACAACTTCTTCGCATTTCATTTAATAGTCTACAACAATGATGATGTAGGATTTCCCATTGGACATGGGTGTGATGGGATCCATGAAAATAATTTCCTATAAGTCAAATGGCTCCAATGATTGGATTCATTATTGAGAACCCTTAAGCCTTGCAATCATCCCATCATTATGTTGACATCTTTTGGAGGAATTAGCAAATAAGTGAACATCCCTGAATATTGTTAGCCAAAAGTATTATGCCATAAGGATTTTATGACCATTCTTCTAGCATAGTGACATTCACAAGATTTATCATGAGTATCTTGAGGAATTATAAAGTAATTTTTCTCTAGAACACACTATTGCACTAGGCTATATGCACAAATTTTATAGAAGTTACCCTATATCTTCATGTAGTGTTTAACTTGGTATAAGACTTATTGTTTTCTATACTTGTTCCATTCAACAAGGACTTTTTTCTTGAGAAAATAAGTAAGATAATCAACATATCATGACTTGAATACATCAAATATCATCTTTTTTGCCTTATGAATAGCAAATCATTGGGAAATTGGTCAAACAATGGCTCTTTGTCAACCTTGTTATCCCATTGTAATTGAGATAAGCAATCAATTTTAAAATTTTTGGTCTTGTTCTTGTTAATTATTGTAATATTAAACTCCTAAAAAATAACTAGCCACTATAGTCATCCATAAAGATGTCATACTTGTGGCCTTTAATGGTATTCAAGACTTGATCAACAAATGGTAATAGAAAATGATCTTTGAAGGTTGCCATGTTCAACAACCTAACATCAATGCAAATCCTCCACTATTCACATTTCTTTAACATAATAGCAAGTAGACTTATCCACTTATTATCTACTATAGGATAGATGAATCTAGCTTTTTAGAGCTTCTCAATATATTTTTTGATAACTTGCTTTAGTTTTAGATTTATTCTTTGTCATGGATATCTTTTGGACTTGATGGTTGGATTAGTGTAGATTTTGTGCTAGCATGTGCAAGGATCAATCCTTGTTATTTTATCATATGATCATGAAAAGATTATTGATAATTTTATTACAACCACTGGTAACTTCTATTTTTGTTCCATTGTAAGTTAAGCATTCATAATTATTGGTTTACCATTCTTCAGGAACACATACTTTAGAAATTTTGGTAATGTCTTAAGTTTAATGTAACTTCAATTTAGTTAACTCAAGAGCTTCCAACTTTCTCTAGTTTATCTCTATTTCTTGATAGTTTTTTGCATAGGAAAGTTAGCATCTCAACTACTCAAATCCATCCAATTTATTGATATAGGAACTTGTGAGGACTTCTTGAGATTCCATGCATATAGTAGAACTATAACTTTCATATGTGATTGGCCATTGGATGTCCTCTTGTTTGGTGGATGCTATATATAGGCAATTTTTCATACTCACTGATTCTTCACATAATTTTCATGCTGTAATAGTTCTATATTTGATTACTCATAACTTCTACATGTAATTGCACCCTAATGTCACTGTATGTGATGCATGGAGTATGCTTCTTTTGTAGAATTCCATGTTCATTTTCTTTAAAACTTTCTAAGGATAAGTATTTGATCCCATGCTTAGCATTAACTATGCTTAGCCAAGTCCTTCCCATAATTATGGGAAACTTCCTTTATAGCTATTAAAATGGATCATAAGAAATCATCATGGTATGACTAGCCACTAATGGTGATCATAATGTCTTCCACTAATTCCAAGGAAATGATGATAGATTGGTCAAAAAGCTTTATTTTGATATTATATTTATTTAAAGAAGGTAGGTTCTAAGCTTTGTACTTTTCTTGTGAGATCAAGTTAACTCTGAAACCTAAATTTAGTAGAACCTCACAAGGATTATTTTTTATGATTTGTAGGTAAATCATGGATTTTCCAAATTGGTTCCTTTCTTTGGAAGGTTTCTTCATTTAACCTAATTAGTAACTACATGGGTTAACATGATAGTTTATACATTAGTTATGCTTTGGTTTAACAATAGCTCAAAATGTCCTTAGGAGTATATAAGTGTGAGATCCATAGCCATGGATACTTACATAGATTTGGATGGATTGGCAAGTATGAAGAATGGACATTTCTAAGGCTTGCACTGGAATCACTTGAGTTACCATTTTCTTGCATGTTTACAACTCTTATGACATTCTATAATTGTATATGTAATAGTATTTCATCTTGTATAGGTGAAGCATGTTATAATGGGTTAGAAGCATATGGTTAGGAGTGCTAGCGAAGGTGAGGAGCATATGAAGGAGGTTCAACCCATGGAGTGACAG
Organism: Gnetum montanum; assembly: GCA_015680685.1. Classification (NCBI taxonomy): domain Eukaryota; kingdom Viridiplantae; phylum Streptophyta; class Gnetopsida; order Gnetales; family Gnetaceae; genus Gnetum; species Gnetum montanum. The sequence continues at coordinate 55,722 of MNCI01017888.1, read as the reverse complement.
GTTTATGATACTTAGGAGGACACTACTCATGAGTAGATATATCAGTGGTGGAGTCACTTAGGGATACAAGTTAGTAGACATAATAACAATAAGGATCAAACTACCTGTAGGGATATTATTACCTTGGTGGTTGCATCCTCCGCAAGTGTGGGTTTTTCCTTTGTTAATAGTACTCCTTGGGTTAAGATGGAGTTCCACTTGGATAATATTGTTGTTAATGATAGGGTTTTCTATAATTTCCTTAAGAATAAGAAAACCTCCCAATGATATAGGGACACCTCTTCCAAGCCTCTTTAAGTGATGTATGACATGAAGTTAAATAGCACACACATTAAATGGATAAGGTTGAGGAGGGTGGTTATTGACTTTAAGGGGAATGGTTGTTGGGTTGTTGAATTTAAGGGGGATGGTTGTTGGTATTTTGATCTTTAGGGGGTGGTTGTTGGAATGCTACCTTTGAGGGGGTGGTTATTGGAAAATTATTAATATCAACTACTAGATCCATGTAATTCTAACTATTATACCCATGTGATCCCAACTAGTTTCAACTACCCCCCATGACTTGCATAATTAACAACTAGCATAGCCAACCACATTGTCTACCTAGGTAAATTATTAAATAGAGATATTCCAAGATCTTGAGAAGATAGGTAAGAAGAAAGGTGAGAAGAGAGGTTACATGAGTGTGCACCCATCTCTAAGGTTAAGTATGTGTGTGATCTTTACCATAGTTCTTTGCCTCTATCAATGGAATTTCAAATCTTTGTGTTGTAAGGTCTAATTTGGATTGAGCCTTAAATTAAGATCAATCTTTGTAAGATTGTAGAGCCTTATGCTTTACAATAATATGAGGGTGTGAGAGTATGTTTGGATTTTTGGATTGATGAATCCATTGTATTGCACNTTTCCAAATCCATTGAGTTTCTTTTCTTTCTTGAATACCAAATCATAAGCCTCATCAAGATTTTGTGGCTTATAAAATGACAACTTCTACTAATACACCATTTGAGACCTCCTAGAAAGATTTAAGCCTACTCATACTTCTTCCAGTTCACATTAGCTTGATGGAATAGATCACAAAATTTAACATAAAATTCCTTAACATCAATATGGATTCAACAATAGGTACCCTTAATTGATTTGGTACCTCCTCTAATACAAAATGCTCATCAAGTATTCTTAGCCAACTTCAAAAAGCATTGGTGCCATCAACACCATTGAACATCTTAAGTTTCACATATGGAAGCCTTGAAGCATTTCATGATGCCCTAGCAATCCTAGCTTCATCTTCATCATCCAACTTTCCATGAGAAGAAGTAGATGTTGATCATGGAATTCTATGATGAGGAATCAAGTTCCTTTTCCTTAGAACCCTAGGTTGATGGATTCTCATACTCCTATAGCTAGAATGTTCATCCTTCTCATATTGGGCTCTTTGACTAGGTTGAGAAGCTTCTTCATCTTTATNGATGTTCAATGGTGTTGATGGCACCAATGCTTTTTGAAGTTGGCTAAGAATACTTGATGAGCATTTTGTATTAGAGGAGGTACCAAATCAATTAAGGGTACCTATTGTTGAATCCATATTGATGTTAAGGAATTTTATGTTAAATTTTGTGATCTATTCCATCAAGCTAATGTGAACTGGAAGAAGTATGAGTAGGCTTAAATCTTTCTAGGAGGTCTCAAATGGTGTATTAGTAGAAGTTGTCATTTTATAAGCCACAAAATCTTGATGAGGCTTATGATTTGGTATTCAAGAAAGAAAAGAAACTCAATGGATTTGGAAACAAGAGCAAACAAGCTTCAAATGGAAGGGATAATGGATCCAAATCTAAGAAGGAATCCAAGTCTAAATTTGAAGATAAAGATGGAAACCATAATAAGAAGACTAAAAGGGGTGATAAGAAGAACAAAGCTAAGAAATACCAAGGTAAGGGAGGCAATAGCCAAGGTAACAAATCATCTAAGATTTAATGCTTCAAATGTGAAGAATGGGGATACAAAATATGGAAATGTCCATTTCACAAGGTAGCCAAGGGAAAGAATGTGCACACCATGGAGGTGGAGGAGACATCCAACCAAGGTCTTCAAAGATGTAATCCTAATGCTTCCAATACTGAGGAATTTTCTGAATTAAATTCTTATGCATTCATGAAGAATATGAATAGAGGAAACCACCCTAATAGAAATTTGTTATTTTAGATTGGGGCTAGAGGTTTTCTTAGTGGGGAATGGATTAATATTTTGATTGATGGGGGAATCCAAGAAAATGTTATTTCTTCTAGAGAAGTTAGTAAATTATGTTTGGTAATTTCAATCTCTAAGTACAATGAAAATGTAAATCTATTTTATCCTATGGTGATAAGTATTTGTTCCTCGTTTTTTGTACACAACCTAAGCTAATGTAACTATTGCTAGGATTACCAAGTAACTTTACCATTGAGCAAATTAAGCAAAGTCACTATTGGGCTACCAAACAATTACACTTTACACTTGAAACTAGTCATAGTTATTTCACGTTACTAATAGACATTGAAACAGTAAATGACCTAGTGAAATTAAACATTATGAAAAAGTAAATTTATGCTAAGTGATATGCTGCAGTGATGAAGAACAATCTCAATCTTTATTTCTATTTATGAATTATGTTTATGAATAATCCACTCGAATAAAGATTCTGTACAATTATAATTCATCACATTGCTGATGTTTACACTAACTCTAACTTCAAGAAAACAAACTACAAGAATTTTGCTAAGTGTTAGCAAAAACTTGTTTTCAACACAATGGTGAGTTGGCATTTATAGGCATGACCATGGCCCACTACATCGTATCTACAATGATGTATGCAAAGCTATGATATCATAAATATGATATCATAGTCCTTACAATTAAATGTTTCATCAATAATTTTTATAGGTTTTTATCTTTATGAGAAATAAACATACAATAATAAACACACCTAGATTGCAATCCCACTTGGGAATGGGGGCAATGCTTTTATTGTAATCCCTCAAGGGATAGGTGCAACATCACAAAAACACACACACACACACACACACACACACTGCAATAAAATGGCTCTTAGTCGCAACCTTGATGGCCTAACACCTTATTGTATAGTTATGACCTTTTTGAGTAAAGATGAATCATCACAACTTATGAAGAAAAGAAAGGAATAAATATTTTTATGATTTTAATGTTTAAGGCATCAATGATGTAAAAAGGAGAAAGAAACTATAAGCTTTATTCATTATGCAAATACTATACTCTACATCGACCAAATGGTTTTGAGCTATGTAAGCAAGATAGTACTTTGATAGAGTCTAGTCACATTTATGACAGTGATGAATCAAAACACACATAAAATAGGGAATGAATCACTTGTCCAAGAAAGGAAGAGCTCTCCACATGAAACTAGATACCAAAATCACAAAGAAATGTTTGGAACCAAGTTCAAACTAAGTTCATTTCGTATGGAGTTTGTCGCATGTATTTATAGTTTTCAAAACACAATGGTAGGGGTTCACTAGCACCCATATGTCAATGGAGATTTGTCAATGTAACCGGGAGAACCCAAAAGACACCCGAGACAATAAGAGAGGCAAATTATCCAAACCATGGCATCAAAGGGGGTGCATTGGTGCAGGGAAGCCAACACATCCTTGCCATCCTAATTTGGATGCAATTTTCCAAATAAAAGTCAGGAGGCCTAGAAACAAGTTGGGGCTTTCCAAGGATCTTCAAATGAAGCCAAAAACTTCTCAAGAAGCTCAAAGCATACTCCAAACCTATGAGTGGAAACTGAAAGGCAAGGATGCATAACTTAGAGATAAAAACCTTAACAATGCACATGAAAATCATAAACATTGGGTGCATGAGATACATCCCCAAATCTAGGGCTTATCCTTGACTAACAAAATGTCATTGGATGACTCATCATTAGTTAAATAATAATTGTTAAGAAAAATATGGTCAAATGTGAAAGGAAAGAAAAAATTCTACTTGGAGCACATTAGAGGTAATTAGCTTGATTTAGAAGTTTTCTATTTTATAGCTAACATTCCAATTAGATCTTGCACCTTAACTAGCAAGCTTCATTTGAGTTCATATTGACTAAGAATAGAAAGTGGAAGATGGATTAATCTTCCTAGAGAAGAACATATATGCAAACTTTGTGGATTAATAGCTCTTGAGAATGAGTACCATGTCTTTTTTATTTGTCCTTTTAACTAATCATCTTTGTCAAAAATATAATATTGCAGCAATAAGTTTGTAGGACTTATTCTTGTTACATCCCATAATGGTTAGTCATTTTGTTGAATCTATTTTTATTTTCTATGGGATGAATGTATTGTTTGTCTAATAGATCATTGAAAGTGTCTCTGTTGTGCCTTAACCATCATTCATGTCTATTGTGCTAACTCATGCATCTTGGATGAGTATCATCAACCATGCTTATGTGTCCCTGGGTCTCACCCTTGCATGTTAGCAGGCTCAGGCACATTGATAGAGGACCCATGCACACTTGTTTAAATAAAATAAAAAAAGATTTCATTCTCATCCAAGTAGATAGAATAGAGGTATGCATTTCAAATCTTAAATGAGACATAAAGGTTCAAGTTTCTTTTTCATTTTTTAACTATTTTTCGGAAAAAGGTCGAGAGAGAATTTATATTCCAAAAAAAAGGCTATACAGCGGGGCTGCTGGCCTCACACATTTTTTAACTATTGGTATGAAGATATACTTAGAATTATTAATGTAGGCATACATGGTAGCTAAGGCACATGGAGACACTTCCCTATATCATTTTAAGGTACAATGGAGACACTTCCATAGATCATTTTTGACTATTGGTATGAAAATATATTTAGAATTACCAATGTAGGCATACATGGTAGCTAAGGCACATGGAGACACTTCCCTATATCATTTTAGGGCACAGTGGAAATACTTCAGTATTTCCATAAATCATGTTTAGTCTCTTCACGGTGAACAATGTGACCATACGTGGTAGTTAAGGAATAGTGGAAACACTTTCATAAATCACTTTTGGTTTTGGTTGGGGAAAGTTGCAGAAATCTTATGGTTGGGGAAAGTTGCAGAAATCTTAAATTTGCGGAGGTACGATGTTTCTCAAAATGATCCCAGAAATCTTAAATTTTTCGTTTGCCTGAAATTCTTTTGCGAGTTGTGCCTTCTTGATACCCGTCCCTTATTAGCTGTTAATGAATTAGACGTTGAATTTTTCTGCAATGTCGATAAATACACTGCTGGGCACAATTTTTTCCGACAATTTACGGGTCTTTCACATAATGCAGTGCAAACGTTTTAGTTTAGTTCGGGCTGTTTCATATTTTATATTTTGTAAAATTTGTTATCCTGGCTGCAGCAGTAAGGCATAAGCCAGCATATTGCCTTATTTGATGCCCTTCACTGTTTGATTTACATATCCTGTGGTTCTCATTAACTGTTAGAGATTACTTTCTTTTTGTTTCTGTATTGAGGGGTTTGGTTGGATTTTTAAGTTTTAGCAAAATCATTGGTGGCTGTGACAATACAATAAAGGTGTGAAAGTATGTGAATGGTTCTTGGAAGGGCATTTATGGAAGGGAAAAGTTTTACAGGATGTGCAAAAGCCATTATGGAGAGGGAAAAGTTCTACATGATTTGCAAAAGCCATTATGCAGGGTTACCAGGCTGTGGATGGTGAAAAGCTTGCTGCCACTAGTGTCATCAGGTGCTGTGCTACTGATTACTATTTTGATCCCGGCTCTGATACTACTTGGGTGTTGTGCTACTATTTTGATACTGCCTTCACTCCTACTATGATATTGGCTCTGCTACTACTTTAACTTGGCCAATTAAAAAGAGTGCAGAGGTGTGAGGGTGTGGGAAAGAGTGCAGTGGATCCTCTTCAAACTCTATGCTGTATGAGCTTTCCCACCTTCTATTAGTAACTCTATACTGTATGTAACACTATAATAAGGTTGTTCAGCTCTACTTATTTCAACCAGGGCAACCATAGTTTTAATCAAAGGTGGGACAACTCATAGATATGAATTTCAAGGTCACAGTCTGAAGTCCTTGTTGACTAAAGACTGCACGTATGTCTTTTGCATCCACTTCCCAGAAAATCTTTGATCTAGTTTGGCAGAGGCCATCGTTATTTCCACCAACTATGCAGTTTCGGTAAGTTTTTTCTCTGTTTTATATTTTGGTTTTGTTTGGGCTTCCCTTCTTTTTAGTTCTGTTCGAGTATTGTTATTTAAATAAAGTTCCGCATTTGGCTCATAAATTAATTAATGCATCTTTATCTTTTGCTCTATGCATTCTTTTTCTGCTTCTGCTGTCTGACGAGCATTTTCTGTCAGTGGATTTGATATTTCATAGCTCATTTGAAGTTTGTAGTTGTGTTTTTCTTTTCAATCGATATTATTCAGATCTCTTACAAGTTTTTCCTTTTCTTTATAGCAAGGTGTTCTCCAACAGGGCATTTTGATTTGTAAAGTTCCTTTTGCCCTTTACGACCGGCCACAAATTTGCATCCAACCGTTAAGTATTATTCCCAGATTTCAACGACTGGCCACACATTTCCACCCAACCGTAAAGTACTATCCCCACATTTCCACGACTAGCCCCAAATGATCTTTCAAATGACAAAGCATCGCTATAGCCTTTCTAGCCTTTACTAAACTCTAAGAAGCTCCTTGTATAATCTTGTTTCTTCTTTCATCTCGGTTTACCGTTAGTGTGCCATCATAATTTTTCATGTTGAGAAAGCCAGCGTTAGTACTCTTTAGTTTCAGAGTCTCTAACACACTCATCATCATCTGTGTCACTCAACATATTGTGCACAACAGATTGTGCAGAGAAGTAACGCAGTAGATATGAACTTCAAATCTATTTTCTTCTGTTAACATTAATTTAAATAATGTCTTCGGGACTATGCTTTGCAACTCATTTATAACAACCTTATCTATGCAGGGTAATCCGAAGAATAACATATGCAGGAGAACTTTAACAGATTTGGCTCATCAGCATTAGGTGCAGGTAAGCTGTAGTCCACTGATAGCACTCTCCATTAATACCGCTCTCTATAACACGAGCACTGTTTTTTGTCGAAACAGTTCTTACAGTGGGTTAATAGTAGCAACCTGTGCCTAACGAAAAGGAGCCAAGAATGCAATCTGTTATACTTTGAAGCTCATCGTTGCTGAATATCAGTAAATTGACAGTTGTGCACTGACATGAGGCACGGTTGTCCCGTGAGGAACAACTGTGTATTTGCACCATTTATAGGTAACTACTATTATCATATGTATATTTTACTTTTAATTATTTTATTTTAAATTTACATTTAACATATTTAAATTTTTAATTATTTGTGCACTTTGACTTTTAAGTATGAGATTGCAATTAGTTTACATTTTGATAGGAAAATGAAATTTATTTTTTAATGAAGCAAAAGCAACAGTATTTAGTATTCAGTTAATATTTTCTTTGGTTTGGTTTTGATCATGAATTGAACTCCATCTTGGATTTTTTAAACATTAATTACAGTTTGGAAACTAATACGTTTGGAATATCATGAGATGTTGATGTTGGTTTAACATGAGTTTATTTTTAAACATATTGTTTGGTAAGTGAGAGATGTCTCAGGGTGGTGGTTCTCCTGGGCTCTTCCCATGGTTCGAGGGCCATGGAACACTTTGAGATGCCTTTGGGTGGCTCTCAAGTGTTAGAAAACCCATCCCAGCTTGGTGGTACCAAGTTAGTAGTAGGACACCCTCCTATTGCACTTCTCTCTAAGTTCTCTTCATACTACCCTCACTTGGAAAACTACATGGCCCTAATTCTACGGTGGTCGTAGATATGTAGGCAGCCAGGATAAGATAGTTCTGGTGCAGTGCCAAACCAAACCTTGTATCAGATACATCGTTTTTCCCTTCCACCGATGTTGTTTACAGGGTTGCTTGTGTGCTTGTTTGCAAGGTCCTCGTTTGGAGTTAGTTATCCTCCTTGAGGTGCATTCCCATACATATATTAAGAAGTTGTGTTGTTTCTTGAACTCTCTCTTGGGTTGCTTGCTTGTTAGAGGTGTATTCCCTAGGTCTTCTGCCCTAGATCCATTGGATCTTAGTGAATTCCTTGGGGTGCTGGACAACATCGAGGCAACATTTTTACAGATGGTATCAAAGCGTTTTTGAAATCATGTTTCGATATGCATGTGCTCTTTGGTTGTGTTACACCATTAAGGTTATTTATTAATGGTTCTTTCATATTGATATCTAGGTGATCTAGGATCATGTCCTTATGTGCTCTTTAAAGAGTTGCCTTATGGTAAGATTTTTTACGCTCTTCATGATTGGGCCAATGTTACATTGTGAGCAACTTGTGTATGTTGTTCTCCTTGAGAATGTATATGATTGCGTTGTGGTAATGTTCTCCACTTGTTTACTTGTGGTTGGACTAGTTATGATTTTATTTGATATGGAAAAGAAGAGTTCTATTGGCAACTCATAAATTATTGTCGCTCAAGGAGCTCTCATCTTTGGTCTCTAGTGATTCATCTGGGATGAATCAGACCTAGTCTCCACTTCAGTTTCCACCCAGATGACATGTATCGAGATGGCATTGATTGAATTGTGCAAGATGCAATATCCTTGCACTCCCAGTCACCCTAGATACAGTGAGTATGGGAATTACAAAGTGGGATATGTTGGTTCCCAAGTACCTCAGGATGGAGGGCCTTCAGACATGTGCTTTTGGTGAGCCTTGCTTTAGGTGGATTAAGACCATTGTCGATAGACTTCGTATGTTCGTGTTTGTGACTGTATGTTTGTCTAGTTGTGTATGTGTGTCTTCTAGGTTGCGTTTTCAAATTCTACATGGGTGTCGCTTTCATCATGTCTATCGTTCGTAACGCAAGGCTTGTGTCCTACGATGTGTGATGATTTGTTGTTGGGATTGTTGAGGATGCATTTTGAGGCCGTTTGTGCCATCCCAAAGCCAAATGTTTGTTGTCTTGTTTTGACAACCTCTTGTGCTTGAGGCATGATTGCCCTTGTTGTTGACGTTTCATGTGTTGTGCTCCATTGTTTGAGTTGGTTGTTGCCCTTGGGTTTGAGGCATCACTCTTTTGATTGGTGACAATTCTTTGGGCACTTTTATTTGAAGAACTTTTGATGTGGGTCATCCTATTCTTGGTTCTTGTTGAGACCTCACCTTTTTTGATGAGAGTCTTTCTTGTGGACACATCCTCCCTGATGTTGTTCATCGTAAGCAAGAATTGGTTTTATGGAGACTACTTGTTGAGATAACAATTCTTTATTGCCCATGCCTCTTATGAATATGTTGAGATTTTGATCCTAGTTGGAACCAGTGTCAGTGGCTAGGAATGTTTGTTGTATATGAATCTTGGAATTTTGAGAGTGTTCTAGCTCTCTTTGGGTGTGCCTCATGATGAATTCGTTTAATTGACCCATCAATATTTTGCATGATTGATCTCTATGTGTGTTGCTGAGGTCTTGCTCTTTATGATGTTGCGAGAGTGATATTTCTCCATTATATGATCATGCTTGATGGTTGTATATGAGGGTGATGTGCTGATCATGTTCCTACTAACTTCTTTGTTTTTGAGCTATTGTCTCAATCTTTGCAGGTAGCATAAGTACAAAGATGTGGCCAATGGTGACCTCAGTTGATTTTGTGAGCACTATGTCTATGGGGAAGATGTGTGCTCTTGAGGCCTTCATGAATTGGTTATTTGGTCTCAAAATCCCAACATTGGGTTGTGGATTTATTAGTACCTTGGTTGTGATGAATTAGCAAGTACATCATGATTTGTTTGCCTCTCTGTGCTAGGTGAGCACTAATAGAGAACAATGATTCGTCCTAGACCCTATAGATATTGGGTTAGTAGATGGCATGAAATGGTATCCTTGGCCATGCCGGATATTGATGGCCCAGGAGTGGCCAATGCCTTGAGTCCCATTGTGGTAGGTGGTGGATACTTAGTTGGTGTGTTTTGTTATTCGATCATTGTGTTCATGTCCTGAATCATTTTCGTTCGATGGTAGTTGTGTAGTGAGTTTAGTGTGATGGTTGTTCGTGTACGTGTAGAGACAGTTGTGTAGTGGATGTAGTGTGACAGATGATCGTTTTCATTACGTGACAGAGACAGGTTTTTCTCAAAACAGCATGGTGCAGCCTTGGTATACTCCTAGTGGCCTAAACCTTTCAACTTAGGATGGCCTTGGGTAGTTCATCCTATAGCCTTCTATGCTTGGGTAGCATTCCCGAATACCATGTATTCCTATCCTCGGGTGTGTGAGATTGTAATGTAACCTTGTGATATTCTCAATTTTGACAGTTTATGCACACAAAAGTGCTAGATGTTATGACTTTATGTGAGTCAATTGTCACCTTGTTGTAGGCCTATGCCACACCCTGTGACAAGGCCAAGCTTGATATATGGTGTTTTCCTAGTGCTCGTTCTTAAAGTGCCTTCTCTATATGTTGTAAGCGGCCTTTGTGCCTTGATGTGTAATTATGTTGAAAACCCCATGGAAAATTCTCTTGTTGAGATATGGTGTTGGAACGAGTAGGCCAGGGCATGTCCTTGCCCAAGGTGCTCTTTAATTGATGCCTTGTGTCCTTGGTGATATTGGCATGACATGATGGTGTGTCCTTCAGTGAACATTCTTGAGATAGGACAAGTCTTGGGAACACTTCCTTTTGGGTTTCTAGACTGGCAAAAATCTTATCCATAGGTGATCGATAGTGGTATGTAGCCTAAAATACAAACAAATTGGTTTAGTGAGCTTAATCTTGATAGTGGATGATTCATGGTGGCCATGTGAATTGCAATGGTAGACTAAAATTCAAATCAAGGTGATGCTACTATGATTAGCTGTGGAGTAGAGTTGAGTTCTGGGTATTGGCACCTAGACTCTTCCTTCCATGGATGGATGTGATGGTGGAGTAGTTTTGCAAACGTTGGGATGATGGTCCATCCTTGAATAAATGATGTTACTGTTACAGAAATTGTGACTTCTCTTGGTGGCCTTGCTTGGTGGACTTGGATGTGCTTGAAAAGACTTGAGCCTATGCTCTCATGATTGGGGGCTTCTAATGCTTCGTGCATGATGGCGTGCTCTCATGACCAGTTGCTTTTGGTGCTTCTGAGGGCTATGATGCACTCTCATGGCTTGGGACTTATTGGTGCTTTTGTTGACTATGGTGTGATTTCATGACTTGGGACTCATTGTGCCTAGCAGGCTATGGTGTATTGTTGAATCTCCTCCATGTACTCTGTTCCTTGTGTACACTGATGTATCACACCATCTCTCCCTAATGTATTGTCCCATTATTCTAGTGTATTGTTAATTCATGTTAGTGTCCTAACCTCTATGGTGGGATAGCAAGGCTGAGCACTATATTACTTGGTGATTCTCTAATCCTATGAGGGGTCATTCTCCATTCCAATGGATGCCCTCTTCAGTTCTTGAAATAATAATGCAGGTTGTATTGAGACAATTGTTCCCTAGATGGGATCTAGAAGTAGTTGATGTTTGGGACTTGTTCCTATTAGTGGTCCCATGTTTGTGAACTCTTGGGGCTTGTTTTCAGAGACAGAATGTTGTTACCTTGGTGAAATTCATGGAACCTCCTTTGTGAGGCTGTGTTGTTGATGTAGCCTAAATGTATATATCTTCCTTCTTGTAAGCAAGGCATGGTCTTATGTACTCTCTCTCAACTTTTGGGGCTCCAAAGGGACTTCCTTGTTTGGGGTTCTTTGGTAGACCACCCTTATTGTAAACCCTTCGGGGATGAATCATGTATTGTTTTGAGTTTGTAGTTGATGATGGTGAAGCTCATTCTTTCTAAAACTGTCTTGAGGACCTAGTCCTCCTATGGGCAAAATGTTCTTGTTGACTCGCATTTGTTGTTTGGGCTGGATGGTAATAGGTAGTGGTGTGGCCTTGTGCACCACAATTGTTGTAAACAAGTTGGATTGGGTTGTATGAAACGAAAACCTAGATCTCCTATGATGAAATAGAAATCCCTCTTGGTAAAATTTTCAAGGACGAACTCTTTTTCTTCTCGAGTTATCCTTAAGATGGAATCGAGTGTGGGTAAGACCTATAAATTGATGTCTTTCGTTTCCTGGTAGCAATTTGATGATATGGTTGTGTTGGCTATGTGGATCACTTGGTTATGTATCATGGGTAAGGTGCAGTTGGATTTCTATTCTTGCCTACTGAAGAAGCCTCCCAAAGAGGATCTTTTCTTCATGTTCAAAAATCCAATGAAAGGTGTTGATCAGGAGTTCCGATTGTTCCTAACACAACAAGAAAATTCAAAATTTGGGAACCTAGATGTTCCTTGGAGAATTCATGATCGTGGTTGCTCTTAGAGGTGACTATACATGCTTCCCTAGACCAAGTATTCAAAAAATGGTGCTTGTCCCATATCTTGAAGTGGGAAGGATAGCTTGTAAGTTGCAAGTGTGGTTGATCCTTTTCCATGAATGGGACATCGATGATGTGGTAGCAGTTGACATGAGACTTGTGTATGGAGGATTGTCTTGGGGTTGGCTTTCCAACATATCCTCCTCTTCTTCTAACATTCGAGTAGGCATTCTCAATGTTGGACAATTGCAAAGGTTGTTGATGATAGTTTGGGTTTGTATGTTATGATAGCCTCTTGGAGAAGTTTTCCAAACAAATTTTGGATCTTCTCTCATATTGTGGAAATGGAATAGTGTTGGATGGTGAAATTAGAAATGTGATGCTAGTGTGTCTATGGACAGCAAGGTCAGGCTCAAAAGATTTGCCCTTATACCTTGTTTTGAAGGGAGAACATGCTCGACTCCCTTCATACTAGCTTGAATAGACATAATGGGAAAAGAAAATGTGCATGATATAGATGCACAAATTCTATGCTTGCATGGTTACATTGGTGAGACCCCATGGGTCTGGATGTGAGTAGCAGAACGTGGAGTTTTGACAAGCGTCAATTGCTTGTGGAGACATGGCTCTTTTGGAGCATGTTCTCCCTCTCGATTTTATGTTCCCAAGTCCATCACCATGGGTAGTGCTTTGGTGAGCCCTCAAAATCGATGATAAAAAATTTAAAAAAAAATTCAAGAAAATTGATGGGTGCTGATATGCCATTCACAAAGCAACTCGACTGGACTTGTGGAAGAAGAGTTGTCTTCTTGCATAGGTATGGGCCTACGCAAGAAGATAAGTCTCTAGACCTAAGAAGGGACAGATCTAGGGGATGCCTTAGAGATGTTGGCCCTTTGGGTTGGACTACTTCCACTTGTCATAGAGTTGGGAAAGTCTTTGGGATTTCTCTAAGTGCCCTTTGCATTTCATGCAAGGCATTGGTTGGAAGGACGTATTAGGTGTTAGGGTTGGTACCTTCCTTTAAGCTTGGTGTCAGTTGACTTGACAGATTCCCTAGATTTGACGAAGTTTCAAACCCATACTTGAAATGTACTCTCGAAGTCATCCTAGGCTTTGCTCCAAGGACGTCGCTTCTTTTGTGTGGAGGAGGATTGTGAGAGATGTCTCAGGGTGGTGGTTCTCCTAGGCTCTCCCCATGGTTTGGGGGCCATGGAACACTTTGAGATGCCTTTGGGTGGCTCTTAAGTGTTAGAAAACCCATCCTAGCTTGGTGGTACCAAGTCAGTAGTAGGACACCCTCCTGTTGCAACTCTCTTTAAGTTCTCTTCATACTACCCTCACTTGGAGAACTACATGGCCCTAATTCTACGGTAGTCGTAGATATGTAGGCAACCAGGATTGGATAGTTTTGGTGCAATGCCAAGCCAAACCTTGTACTAGATTGTGAGGGTTCTGGGGATGAGGCACCACCCCTTGTAGGTGCATTGTTTCCCCTTCCACCGATGTTGTTTATAGGGTTGCTTGTGTGCTTGTTTGCAAGGTTCTCATTTGGAGTTAGTTATCCNTCATACTACCCTCACTTGGAGAACTACATGGCCCTAATTCTATGGTAGTCGTAGATATGTAGGCAACCAGGATTGGATAGTTTTGGTGCAATGCCAAGCCAAACCTTGTACTAGATTGTGAGGGTTCTGGGGATGAGGCACCACCCCTTGTAGGTGCATTGTTTCCCCTTCTACCGATGTTGTTTATAGGGTTGCTTGTGTGCTTGTTTGCAAGGTCCTCATTTGGAGTTAGTTATAATCCTTAAGGTGCATTCCCATACATATATTAAGAAGCTGTGTTGCTGCTTGCACTCTCTCTTGGGTTGCTTGCTTGTTAGAGGCATATTCTCCAGGTCTTCCACCCCAGATCCATTGGATCTTAGTGAATTCCTTAGGGTGTCGGACAACATTGGGGCAACATTGTTACAGTAAGTGTTGCTTTTTTTTAGTCTCCCATTGTATCCATGAATTTTTTAATTGTTTATTTTTTTCAAATACATAAAGAATTGTTTTGTTTTTCTTGTTGGAAATGCCATTCTTTAATGTTTTTCTACCTACAAATGTCATTGATTAATTTGAATGAGATTTTTAAAAAAAATCCACAATGCACCATTGACCCACGCTTGTTGGATGGAGAAGTGATTTTTTTGACATAGAAGGGGAAGTGAGGGGAATCAGGGAAAAGTTCGGCATGGTGTTCAAAAATCAGTATGGAGGGGAATCACAGTTATTGATGAGAAGAATATGGTGGACCTTTGGAAGAGGATGTGGATGGTGAATGAAATTCAGTCACTACAATGTTTTGGTTAGACGACATTAACTCCAGAGCCTTGGAATATCACTACTTTACTACTTTTATTTAGTTAATGAATATCACTACTTCCAGGTGTTTTGCTTTTGCAGGGTATGTAGTTTGAAAGCTTTGTTCCCAACATTTCTTTGTTGACATGCCTCAATTTACTTGATAGAACTAGATGTTTGTTGTTGCAACTTGTCATTTAATTAATTTGTGAGAAGTCACATTGTATGTAGTAAGAACATGTGAGATGAAATTTTGAGTTAAGATAAGTTAGCTGACAATGTGTATAGTTGCTATTGTTATTGTAGTCAAATTTTACAAGCTTGAGAAGTCACATTGTATGTGCTAAGAACATGTGAGCTTATATTAAATCATTAACACTTGAATTGAAATTTTGATTTTGGCTATTGGCTGGACTTTTGTCACGCTAAATAAATAACTATTGAATTATTATCATAAGGCCAAGATAAGAGATTGATTTTCCCTAATAATTATTATTTTGGGTGTGAGTTTTTCCAAGATGCCAATATATAGTGGGCTCGATATTATCATAGAAAATGAATATTAGTCATAAAGCTATGCCAAATGATGAAATTTTTTATATGAATTGTTAGAAATTCAAAATAAAGCCTGGTCAATTAGGGTATGATTTCGTGGGTCAACTTACCAAAATTAGTTGATTCTTTAAATTAATTGTTTATCATCAATATATGTCATTCATTTTTCAAATTTCTTGTTTCTTATTTAGCAGATTTTCTATTGTAGTTCTTTCCAATAAATTGTTGTAATTGTTGACTCAAGATGAACAAGATAGAATTACTTTTCTAATCTTTTTCTCTCCTTGTTCATTGTATCAAAGCCGGTTCTTTCATTGGCGTGAGAACCCAGTTGACAAAGAAAAATGACGAGCGTGGCATCTGAATCCTCTACAATGGAATCTTCCTTTGATTTCAACTGTCTCAACTCCACCATTATGCCTTTTCTTCTCTCAAATCGAAAACCATTCTCTTCAAATCACCAGACACTAACTAAACGAAAATAATTTTTGTGAATGGTATCAATCAATCTTGCTTGTGATCAAAGGAAGGGGCAAAATGGGCTACTTGATAGGAGCAACTATCATGTTTGAAGAAAGTTCTACCATGTACAACAAACGGAAGGTGGAAAACTCAATGGTGATAGCCTGGTTGATTAATTCAATGGAGCCCAAAATTGGAAAGTTGTATCTATTTTATCAAACAGCCAAGGAGATTTAGGATACAGTAAAAGAAATGTATTTAGACCTTGAAAACATCTCACAAAGCTTTGAAGTTTGATCTACCATATGCAATACATGGCAAGGTAACTCATCAATCACTGAATATTTCAATACCCTCTTGGAACTATGGCAAGAAATTGATGTATTCCACAATATGACTTGGAAGTCTCCTGATGATGTGATCATGTATAAAAAAATGGTGGAAAGAGAGTGGATTTATTGTTTTTTTCAAGGCCTTAACAAAGATCTTGATGAGGTTCAGGGATGAGTATTTGGTACTAAACCACTCCCCTCCTTGAAGGAAGCTTTTGCAGAAGTGAGAAGGGAAGAAAGTAGAAAGAAAGTGTTGCACTCTCAAAATCCACCCACTAAAGCCATGTCCCATGCTTCAGCTCTAGTTGCAAACCATGAAGGAGGCAACTCAAGGAACCAAAAGGGAAAAGATAAACAAGTATGATATGAGCATTGTAACAAGCCCTATCAAATCAAAGATACATGTTGGGATATACATGGAAGGCCTACGGATTGGAAACCACAGAGCCAACGATGGAACAAGAAGTCAGCATACATGGCTGAATCATCAAATGAGATGAAGGTTGCCTCAAATCCATTTATCAATGGAAAACTAGAGGTACTTTGGAAATTGTTGAATGTCTCCCAAAATAGTAAGGAAATCGAGGGTACTCCAAAAGATCCTACTGCACTTCTTGTCCAATGAGGTAATACTAGCCTCGTCTCTTCATTATTGTCCTATAAGGGCTCCTTAAATGGTTGGATTGTAGACACAGGAGCCTTCGACCACATGACTAGTTCATTAGAAGCATTTTGTACATATGAAGACTATGGGGATAAAATTAGAATCACAGTGGCTAATGGTTCACTGAGCTTAGCTATAGGTCAAGGAGATATAAAATTGCTTGGGTTCATTTTAAAATCTATGCTTTATGTTCTGAATTTAAAATGCAATTTGCTCTTGGTTAGCAAGCTAATCAAAGACTTGAATTGTGTTGTGATATTTTTTCCTTTTCATTGTGAATTTTAGGATCTGTCATTAGGGAGGATGATTGGCAATGTTAAGGAGTGACATGGCCTCTATTATCTCATTGGTGTTGGTTCTCCATCAAAGTTTGAATCCCCTACAATCACATTTATCTCTTCTGAGTCTATTCCTGAGTTTGAGATAATGCTTTAGCATAAAAGACTAGGACACCCAAATTTTACATATTTGAAACATTTGTGTCCTTGTATGTTTACTAATAAAGATCCTTCGTCTTTCAAGTGTGATAATTGTATTTGTGCAAAACAAACTCGAGCATCTCATCCTCCTCATCCTTATAAACCTTCTGTTCCATTTCATCTTGTTCACAGTAATGTGTGGGGTCCTTCATAAGTACCAAATTTTACTGGGGGACGTTGGTTTGTAGCTTTCATAGATAATCACATGTTGGGTGTACCTAATGAGAGATAAATCCAAAGTTAGCTCACTGTTCAAAGAATTCCATAAGCTTGTTACAAATGTTTTCCAATTGTCAATTCATATTCTTCATTCAGATAATGGTAAAGCATATGTTTTCTCAGGAGCTTAAAGCATATTTAAGTGAGCATGGAATCTTTCACCAAAGTTCTTCTACTTATACACCCCAACAAAATGAGGTTGCAAAACAAAAAATAGACATCTTCTAGAGGTAGCTTGATCAATTATGTTTACTAGCTATGTTCCTCAATCCTTCTAGGGAGAAGCTGTTCTCACCTCTGCATATCTCATTAATTGAGTACCATCTAAAACTCTAGAATACCAAACTCCACTGAGTCTTCTCCTATCAACCTTTCCTTCTACACGAATTCTCAACACTCTTCTACCTCGTGTCTTTGGATGTGTTGTATACATACATAATGCTCAACCAAATCATGGGAAACTCGATCCAAAAGTCCTCAAGTATGTATTCTTAGGATATTCTCCTACATAGAAAGGGTATAAATGCTACTATCCTCCTTTAAAACATGCTTTTGTATCATGTGATGTCACATTTCTCGAACACCAACTCTTCTATCCCAATGTTACTTTTTAGGGGGAGAACCAACCTATAGAAGAGCAACACTGGGATTCAATCATATCCCTACTAGTTGCAATGCTTGAGTTCATATCAGAAAATCATGTCACACCTCATGTCAAATCAACCCAAGAGTTAGATTCAAATCTAGGGGGAGAATCACACAAAAAACAAATTCTAGTCTATTCTAGATGACCACAAGCTCCTCAACAAAACCAAGAGCCCAAATTGGTGATAGATCCAAGTGATGAAGGTATACAAGAGTAGTTTGAGGTGGTGAATGATAATGAAGAGATTGATGACTTGGACCTTCCAATTGCGGTTAGAAAAGGGGTGAGGTCATGTGTAAAATATCCCATTTCTAATTATCTCCCATACTCCAAGTTATCATGTAATTACAAGGCATTTCTCTCAAAGGTTGATGATACACAAGTTCCGAGGGATATCCTTGAGGCTTTGAAAGATTCCAAATGGAAGGAAGCTGTGATGGAAGAAATGAAGGCTTTGGAAGATAATGAAACACAGAAAATAGTCCACCTACCTGAAGGGAAGAAACTTGCAGGGAGCAAATTAAGTATGGTCCTAATGGCAGCATTAAAAGATACAAGGCCAAACTTGTGGCACAAGGGTTCACCTAGATGTATGGGATAGACTATGAAGAAACATTTGCTCCTATGGCGAAACTCAATTCTATTAGGGTTTTATTGTCTTTAGTTGCAAATCTGGATTAGGGCTGCATCAACTTGACATAAAAAATGCCTTCCTAAATGGTACATTAGAATAAGAAGATTAAATGAGGATGTCACTAGGTTTTGAATCTTAAGAATGTACAAGTATGTCAATTAAAGAAGTCACTATGCAAACTCAAACAATCTTCCCAAGCTTGGTTTACCTAATTTAGTGGTGTGATGAAGCAACTTGGATATGAGCAAGGACAAGCTTATCATACTTTATTTGTTAAAAAAGGAAAACATGGTAAAAGATCAATCCTTATTGTTTATGTCAATGATATAGTGATTACAAGATATGATGATCATGAGAGATTGAAGATCTCAAAAGGAAGCTCTAAGCAGAGTTCAGAGTCAAAAATCTTGGTCCATTGAAGTATTTTTTGGGAATGGAAATTAATAGAAGAAAGAAAGGGATTTTGACCTTCCAAAAGAAATATGTCATGGATTTACTCAAAAAGACTTGCAAGATGGGGTGTAGACCAACATAGACTCCATTGGAATGAAACCGGAAACAAAAGAGTCTTAGAGAAAATCCTCCTGTAAATCAAGAAAGCTATCAACGCTTGGTTGGTAAACTCATCTATTTGTCTCTCACCAGGTTAGATATTGCTTTCAGCGTAAGCATTGTTAGCCAGTTCATGCATGTTCCTACAAAAAGACACCAAGATGATGTAAATCAGATTCTAAGGTATCTAAAGGGATGCCCAGGAAAGGAACTATTGTTCAAGAAGTGCAATAAAAGGGACATTGTTGGTTTTGTTGATGTAGATTGGGCTAGAGCCATTGAAGACAACAAGTCTACTATATGGTATTGTACCAAGGTTTGGGGAAACTTAGTGATGTCGAGAAGCAAAAAATGATTTGTTGTAAATGTAGTAGTGTAAAAGAAAAATATAGAACTATAACACAAGGAATCTGTGAACTCATTTGGCTACAAAGGTTGATGAAAGATTTCAAGATACCCCAAAGTGGTTCGATGAGGTTGTTTAGTGATAGTAAGTTTGCCATTAGTATCGTCCAAAACCCAATCTAGCATGATCATATGAAGCATGTAAGAACTGACAAGAATTTCATAAAAAATAAAGTTGACAATGGAATAATTGCTCTATCCAACATTTCTACCAAGATGCAAAAAGCTGACATTTTCATGAAGGCCTTTGGCAAACTGAGTTTTGATTCTTTTGTTAGCAAGCTGGGAATGATAAATATCTGTTCACTAACTTGAGGAGGAGTGTTAGAAAGTTAGAATAAAGCCTGGTCGGGCATGATTTCGTAGGTCAACTTACCAAAATTAGTTGATTCTCTAAATTAATTTTTTATCATCAATATCTATCATTCATTTTCTAGATTTCTTGTTCCTTATTTAGCAGATTTTCTATTGTAATTCTTTCTTATAAATTGTTGTAATTGTTGATTCTAGATGAGCAGAAGAGAATTACTTTTCCAATCTTTTCTTCTCTCCTTCGTGTTCATGACTTATTATGGGTAACACAATTTTCAGTGAATCAATTTCAAAAAAGAAAAAAATTTCTCTAGGCATATATCATAAATATATAGCTAAACTAGTTTAAGAAAAGTTAGCTGGCAATTTGTATGATTGCTATTATTGTTGCAATCAAATTTTACCAAGCTTGAGCATTGTATATGCTGTAGAAATATGTGAGGAAGATCTAAATAATAATTGTTGACTGCTTGGTGAGGAATGCTTTGTTGCAAGGTTGAGAAACTGACAAAAATAAGTTAGCTAACCAATCTGTGGATCTGAATTTGTTTTCCCATTTGTTCATTTGCTTTTGTTGAGTATGGCTAATGGATTGCGATTTTATGAAACTATAATTTGAAACGGTATTCAGCATTTTCCCAATGGAAATTTAATGTTTGTTTAGGTTGGTGTGTGTTAGGCAGAATAGAGTTACAAGCATGCAACAAATGATGATGAAATGATATGTCAGGTATCCTTTGGAAAGTGGAAATCCACTGGATCTGAGATCTTAGAACAAGCTCAAATCTTTTAAAAAATTTTGGTAACCAGAGAAATTCCATAATAGGTAAAAATATTTCAAATCTACTATTTCTAGTGATGGGTCATATTTCATACGTAAAATGTATTTTCTAAATGGTATAACAAAATTTTGTGTACCTTTGTTTCATTTTATCTGTGAAAAATGAACAATCACATGCTCTTGGGTATTGAATAGTGTTCAAAAGGGTCTAACATTTTTATTTAAATTTTACACATGTAATTGTTAATGTAAATTACATGTTAGTTGTGACAATTGTCAATTGGTATTTTAAGATAAATTCATTCGTATTATATAGATGGTGACTCAATTTACTTAATGATTCAAGAGAGGTGTGGTTTACTCATTGAGGGGCTTAAAAAGTTGGCAAAGTTAATAACCATCGGCTTTTCAATGTGGTTTATTCTTTAGGTATGGAATTGTAATTGTGTGGTTTATTCTTTAGGGTATGGAATTGTGATTACTTTAGCTGTACCATGGTTTGGGGTATGGAATTGTGATTACTTTAGTTGTATTCTTTCCTTCCTTCCTTCACTTCGGCACCTTTGGTACCCATGTTGCTGCCCAATCTTTTTGGTATATTGAAAAGTTATCTTAAAAATCTCAAATATGTTTTAATATGCATTATGCATTCTTTGTGACTTGTTAAAGCAATTTAAAATTTTATGGTTACTCTTCAACACTAATATTTGCAGCTTTTCTTAGTTGGAAAAAACAAAGATAAATTTTTCATTTGTATGTTAAACATCTTGCCCAGCTAAGTTTATTGCTAAAGGATAAATTCTCATGATAGAATCATCAAAGATGGTTGTACAGATAACTTGTGCCTAAGCATTGTCATCAACTTTTTCAATAAATGTTATTACATTCTTGAGATGTTCTTCATTCTCTTGAATCAGCAAATTTATCTTGCCACTGCTAAACCCAGTTAGACTTATAGTTTCTATGTATTGCTATTCTGCAAATAAATGAGCTTGTTCTTTTTCTCATGGAATTGCTTCATAAAAATCAAACAAAATTTGAAACTTTGTATTTATGGACAAGTTAAGTTTCATAGAAAACCATGTTTGGTAAACAATAAAATAGTTAATAAAATGCCTTATGTTACTTGTTATGAACTGATTAATGAAACCGAACTGGCAAAGAAAAGTATTATTTTCATGTTGAAGTCAGAGAGAACGAGTTATTGACTTTAATGACCTGAGTTAACCTTGCCATTGATTCTAATAGGCTATTTAAAATATAATGTTGTTTTATAACCTATAAATCAAATACTCCTAGTCCAACACCACTCCCTTGGCTGAAAAATAGGAATGCTGGAAAAGACAAACTTCAATAATTTTCCCTACCTATGCAATAATACGCTAATCAAATCCATTAAACTTAATTCAATTTACCTGACATAGCAATGAGAAAGAAGACATTCTCTTACTTGGTAAAAGTACTTCTTTCCTTACAGCAGAGGTTTCCATTATTATTACATAAAGCAGGATTTTAGCATTTTTGCATCAACTTACTCTCTACTTTTAAAAATATCCATTTCAGAAAAGCAAATTTAAAAGCAGCCCATGGCCAGGGAGAAAATCTATCTAAGCTTGACAATGTTGCAGAGAAAAAAAAATGATGCTTGGACATAGCATATGCCATTTGCACCGGTGCTTTGTGTGCATTGAATAATTTGCATGGAAGGCAATTTAAGTTCAATATGACTAAAATCCTCATTCATCTAGGGTGGTACTCGTGAGTCATCCTTTCAGAATCAGCAGTAGATTAAAGTTCAGATCATTTTCATCCAAAATCCTCAAGTTTAAGAACCTGCATTCACTATGCCTTAGCCAGCTAGTGGCAATGCAGAATCATGCACCCTTTCTCTAGCAATTTTTGTCTGATGAGAAAAAACATTCAAGTAACAATTTAGTCTAAGTTGCAAAATCATAATCAATCTATATGAAGTGAAACATTCTAAATCTACATGTTGCCTTTTCAGCTTTCTTTTATTAGTTTAGAACTCTGCTTATTTGCCAAGCAGCAATTTGGACCTACTCACCAGTTTCCTCCAGTCATTGCACACGGTTATAAGAATGAGCGAAATTGTTTGTACAAGAAGGCCACCCATGATTCCCAACCAGAGTCCCTAACCCACAAACATACAATAGAGAATAAGCACATCAAGGATCATAAATCCGCATTAATCTTTGTACCATAATTAGCTTGCATTTTTGTATCATGTATCATTGTAAATCTGTATTAATCTTGATAAAAATATAGTTCCATTTCACTGAAAAAATCATAAAGAATTAGCATATTTGGAATGGCATATGATTAGCAGACTAATCACTGACCCTTGGACCAAGATGCACCACAAAACCCAGGATTAGCGCCAATGGTACGCCAACAAGATAATATGCTCCTAAGTTAACAAAAGCACCCCATCTTTGTTGTCCACATCCCCTTATTATTCCTGCAAATATAACACTGTAAGATTGCACCTTCTTTGTACATTTTGAGAATGATAAACCTCTTACCATTGATAAAATCATTACAAACTTCACTAGAAAATATCCAGTAGTAGCCGATATTGACTAGTTATAAACATTGACCTATTCCCTACCTGACAGAGATCCTTGGATTCCATCCATCATTGTTGATAAAGCCAAAAACGGCATCATGGTAGTCAAGTAATGAATGACTTCTAATTCATTGCTGAATGCACGACCCCAGACATTTGTAAGTGAGAATAGTACAAGTCCTCTTATCAGACTCTCTGTAACTGATATACAAACAGTTGCACGTACTGCTAGGAGGGCACCTTGTGTATTTCCAGAACCTAGTTCGTTGGAAACCCTTGTGCTGCAGCGTTCAAAGTTTTATTTCAATAAAGCAGATAGAATCCAAGTAATTTTAATTATATTAATACTTGTAAAAAAATTAGGAATGAGTTCATTTTGCTTGAAATCAAGAGCTTGTACTATTCCTATTGGGTATATGGACTTCGCACATATAATTTTCATACCTTGAAGCTGCAGAGACTCCATACGGAATCATATATGCAAATGCAGAAGTGTTAAGGCTGCAAAACATTGAAATTATTTAAAAAGAGAAAAACAGCCACACGTTTTGGTAAGATGCAACCCATATCAAAAAATTTAGGAGAACAAAAACGAGATAAACCATATATATTTAGGATTACCAGACAGCCAAAACTGATGTGGATAATTTTGGGTTTGGTAATAAACCAGATAGCACTACAAGTGTCTCAAAAGACCACCATTCCAAACTGTCAAAATCACCGAAACAATGATGTCAACCATTTTAGCATATAAGCAGTGAAATTCCTAGTGAAGGTACAGGATTCACATGTTGTAAAATTAATTACAGCTATAATAGTTACAGAAAATTCTGCTAAAATATGTCTCTGCAATGGATAGCAAGGATAGAGAAGCCTGTTACCAAATCATCACTGCAGAAGGCATAGCAACTTGGAGAAAGTTTGTAATATCATGCAAAGCTTCTTTTGAGATGGCTGTCCGTGTCTTTTTGCAAGCAGTTGAAAACTTGACATACAACAACAAAAGTATGACATTGAGCCAGAATGCTATGTCCACAGATAAAGCAGCACCTTTAATTCCAAGTCGAACCTTGAACACTAGAAACCAGCACAGTGGCACATGAACAACCAAAGTCAAAGCAGAAGACAGCATCAGTGGCATCACAATACTTTGTGTCTGCAGAAACTTTACCAGTGGTTGAAGAAAAGCATACGCAAACAAACTTGGAATGAGCCAGTTGGCATATGCCCCTGCTTCAGCTGAGATAGAGGGGTCCTGACGAAAGGCTAATAAAATTTGTCTAATATACATCCAAAGCAGCGAGAGAGGCACTGCAACACAAAACAGACTAAACACGGCTCTTTGTAGAAGAATTCCAGTCAATCGGTATTGTTTTGCACCATACGCTTGACCACAGAAAGTTTCTAAAGCACTTGCTAATCCTAGCTGCCATGATGCACATAAACATTGATGGTTATCATAAAAGGGAATCCTTAAGCCACATGACAATGCAATTACTTTTAAGGAAATGGAAATGCCCTTGAAATGTTAAAGTAGATTTAAAGGCTTATGCTCTGTTATATATTAAAAAATTCTTTGCCAAGCCTTAATGCATAAATTTGAATAAACTAATACTGCAAATCAACTAAACTATTCATGATATTTTATATATTTTGTTCAAATTTTGCAGCGCTTCATCCATGCTCTTATCAAAATCTCAAATCCGAGCATACCACTATGAGAGCGTCCATGTCTCAACGTTAAGAGGGGTGCCTTCCTATGAGTTAAAATCTTACTAAAGCTGAATGCAAGGTCAATACATTTGAGAGGACCAGCATACCATTACCTACTGCTATCCGAGCAGTAAGCAAAATCCGTACCCCATGGTATTCAATATTACTAAAAATACTATTACATGAACTCGTTTTTCCTCAAAACCTACTAACAGAGTTAAATTACCATTGACATTTTCATCTTAAGATAACGATGAAGGATACCGTGAACTATCCTACATCTTTTAAAAGAAAGAAAGAAATAAATAACATGATTGAATAGGGCGGATTCAATGAATCACAATTAAATTGTCCTCAATTTCTGTTTATCTAACCATCTCATGATTCATTACCTAATTACCAACTTCTTCGCAAACTTTATAAAGTCCATTTACATTTTTATCTACCTGTTACAGACCTCACATGGAACAGATGGGAAACAAGTCAATAACCCACAGTGGTGAAATGTTAAAAAATCATACAGTTTACAAGTAAGCAAATCATAAATCAAGTCAATAACCCACAATGGTGAAATGTTAAAAATCATACAGTTTACAAGTAAGCTAATCATAAATCAAGTCAATAACCCACAATGGTGAAATGTTAAAAATCATACAGTTTACAAGTAAGGTAATCATAAATCAGTTTACGATGTCCAAAAGAGTTTATCACTCAACAGCTTAATACGGATAGTTGGACACTTCACTATTCATATTCAAATCTGAATCACTCGAATTGTTTATCTTCCGTTCTGGTAAAAATTTTTGATACATTAATGTAAGCAATAAGGAGTCATCTCAGATATGGATGACGAAAAGGACAATGAAATGTAACCGCACCATAAAACTGAAGCCGGTGACGTTGCAGAAGGAAGTGGCAACAGAAATTCCAGAAAGGGAGAGCTCGCTTAGATGACCCACAATCATGATGGAAATAAGCTGCAGAGAGTTCTGTAGCATGTTCATGGCGACCATGGGCAGTGCTATGTAAAGTTGTTCTTTAATCTCAGTCCTAAAATTAGGCCAACTGAAAATCGAACGCTGTCCATTAATCCCATCTCCTACCCCAGCCAACAGAGGCTCCTGCACAAAATCCTCTGCTTGCGGTGGTCTTCCCATCTTCAAATGCAAATTTCCTTACAACTCTGAAAGGCTTCAGTGTTTTAAACAATCCATGTGAATGTATATAGCATCATATCAAGGGGCAAATGAGGGCACTGAGGTATTTTCACAGTCAAGAAGAAGTCCTCGTGACGATAACGTTCGTAAATTGCTTGGCTTCCAAAGCGATGAATATGGGCCACAGACATCACATCAATACACGTAGCTTGTTCCCACAAACAAAACGTGGGCACAGACAAAACGCGGGCACAAACAAAAAACATCACATTCCGAACAACCCAGAAACGGAGATCGTTGAGAAAACAGGCCTTGCCAGCCATGTGTACGAACATCACTGCCACACAGAGGGTATCCAATTTGAATTCCTACAAACTAGACGTGCTTGACTCGGAGTCCGTGGTAAAGAACGGCCACCGGCTTGTTATCCCTGTTCATACAAGGAAGAATCGTGCAAGAGAAACGATGTTATTATAATCATCATTACACTTCCTTGGTCTAGTTATATTCATCATTTCCTTTGATTTTTGTTCATGTATTTGTGCTTGGCATGGTCACTTATTTTTGGAGTCCTTTTCAATGTAATGATTTGTTAGGGGACTATTTTTTGGAGTGATTTTAGGGTGTTAGAACTTTGAAAAAATTGTAATATAAATATACCTCAAGATATATGGTCTAAGTAACACTTTATAATTTCGTATTGCCTAGCTGAATTGAGCCCTTGATTTGGGAGCTTTTAGATCAAAAGTCTTACTAACAAGCTAACACCTCATTCTTTTAGAGTGATGTTAGGTAGTTATTTTCAAGTCTAAAGACATGGATTTGAGTTTTTAGTAAAACTCCTGAAAAAGGTTAGGCTTTCACTTATAATAACATGGTAACTAAAAAGGTTAAGGTTTAGCTCATCCCATATAGGAGGGTAAATGATGTAAGTCACTAGAGTTGAAACCCATAAGTTAAGGCAAGAATTGAATCTACAAAATCTTAACCTAAAAATGCATATCCCAGGAGTGCATCAAAACCATACAGCTGGTAGAAGCATTTTTTATTAGGTGTAACAAGTTTATGAGATTTGAAAGTTTCTTCCACCACTTCCATCATCCAATAGGAGTCAAAAAAGCATATTTGATTTATCGAATAAAAAAATTGAAATAAGAGGTGGAAAAGAATTAATGATTATCTTTAAAAAATCTAATAGCTATTTTTTTCTAAAATAAATGAAGATGGTCAAGTCACAAAAAGCAAACATCATTACAAGTTGCAACTATCAACTTTAAGGATTTTGACAATTTACCATAACCATTCTAAAATGCACCTAATCCCTTTCTAAGAGTTATCTTGTACTTTGTGCATTATATTTGATAGAAACCCACTACAATCTTTTTTATATTATATTAAATTTATTTATTGAAAATAAACTCATGTACCACAAATCATAATTTTTGTTTTTTTGTAAATTAACTTTCATTTTAAATACCTACAAAAGACATTAAGAGTATTATGCATTTCCTGCAATCTTTTCATTAAATTTGAAATTAAGTCAATATCATTACCATAGACTAAAAGTTTGACATGATAGCTTCCAACTGTAATTGCAAAATGAGTTAGTATTTTATGTATTTACTCTTCAAGTTTTTCAATAAAGAGACAAAATAAAGTAGGCAAAAGGGAACAATAAACCCATTAATAAAAACTACTCTATAAGAACATGGCCCTTGCCTAGTTCGTTCCCTTACATAGGTTTGTTCTTAAAGGTGTTAGGTTCAAAGCCCAATACTAGCACTCTTTTTGTACTTCTTATGTTCCTAGCCTAGAGGCATGTCCTAAGCAACATAGACCCAATCTAATTTTACTATAACAATAACAACATAATACCCACAAGCCCCAACAAATTGTTGGATTGAACAAATAATAACCTATGAAAAAAATTGATAGTACACTATATATCCCTTATAATAACACAAACATAATACCCACACCTTATAAAAAATTATTGTAAATAAAATTAAAACTATTCTATTTATCTATGTCTACTTAGCCTACTTTTGAAATTGTACATTCTACGTCAATTCTCTCTTCTTACACAACAACTTTGCAAATCTTCAACAAGAAAAAACTAACTACTAAATGATTTAAATAGAAATGCATACAAACAAAAAGAACTGTAAAAAGAAGATAGGAAGAAGAAACGAATATGTCTACAACAAATCACTGTGTTCAAGAACTATTAGATGAAAGATTAAGATAGCATAAACAAAAATACTATAAAAAAATAACAAAAGGAGCTATAGAGAAGAGGCAACTAAGTAGACAAGGATAGAAAAAATGAAGAAAAATAGAAAAGAAGAGAGGCTTCATGTGAGGGTAGCAATAGAGTTAAACTAGATTATATATTTTTTAGATATAAGGTGGATGAAAGCATATGGCGTACAACAATCAATTGAGATTTGACTTTTCAACCATCTAGAAAACACCTTAAGGATGATTAATCATACACTCCCTTCCCTCTGAAGAAAATGCCACCTTAAGGATGTTTGATAAGACTATACTACCACCATTACAGACAACACCATCTTCTCCTCCCCATCCTCCATTTAAAACTCTTGCTCTTGATCAAAAATATTTAAATGTCAAACCAAAAGATTTGAGAGTAGGCTTACAATAAAACAATTTTCAGCTAATAGCATGAGTTTCAAATGGAGGATGAGGAGGAGAAGATGTTGTTTGCAATGGTGATTGTATGATCTTGTCAAATGTTCTTAAGGTAGCATTTGCTTTAATGGGAAGGGAATGTAAGATCAATTATCCTTAAGGCATTTCTAGAAATTTTTCTTTTAAGACATACAAAATTAGCCTATTACAAAAATCACAACATAAATGGTTGCACAATCTTTTATAAAGAAGCCAAGTTCAAATTAGTATAAAGGTTTGAATGGAAATTAGAAATTATTTTCGAAATCCTAGAACTTTAAATCATGGGGAAGAAAGAATGATCAAGGTTCTAGAGAAGCCACATAGCCTTGGCATTGATATTAAATATCTTGTTATTATAAAGACATGTATGTGTAGTTAACACACATTTAATTGTCCAATCAACATGTCCAGATGTTAGACTTTGTCAAGTGGCATACTTGATTAACCAAATAGAGGAATGTTTGAAAAATAAGTTATCCTTAACCCATACCAATATCAATCTAGTGTCATTCATCCTCCATGGATACTTCAATGCAAAAGTTGAAAGTAGTGTTTATCAATTTTAAAAATATGGATGTGTAAAAGAATCCTTGGAAGAGCCATTTGATTTGAAGAAGATGTTTTCGTCAATTCAATATGCAATTCCATTGGTCAATACATATTCTATTTATTTCGAATCTTCAATAGATAAGTCAAATCCTAGAATTTAGGAAGAGATGATGTTGATGGATGGTACTCATCAAGAACCATAGTTTACCAACTACGTTGCCATGACCAATGAAGATGGGTCAACATCAATTTTCATTGAGACCTTAGACTACATCTAGTAATAAAGTCAATTTTTGTGGTGATGTGATATCATATCTATGATATCATAACAATGATGTCGTGGATACGATGTCATGGTACATGCTACGTCATCATTGATGCGATGTCTCGAGATGTGTGTAGACCTATAAATGCTAGCTAATGAATCATATTTTGTAGCGCTCCAAGCCATGATGTTGGGTTTTTGATATTGGACCCCAACATACGATATTGAATATCCAATATCGTGGGGTATGTGTCGGCCTACAAATATAGCACTTGGGCTCACAGTTTCCATATAGTCTTTTTCATTATGTAGTAGAGCTCTTGTAGTTAGAATATTTTCCAAAGTGTCCATAGTAGGAGTCATTGAATTTATGAATCTTTATTCGAGCACTATTGTACCTGAGCATGGTAGTGTGTATGAAAATAAAGATGAGATTTTTTATTAAAGCTTGCAGCACATTGGCTAGCTGATGGGATGCGATATCGTATAGGCCACGATATTGCGTACACGATATCGCGTCCACTGCGATATCGCATCCCTTGCAATATCGTGTATGCGATATCGCATCCACTTTGATATCACAGTCCGCCGCAATGTCTATAAATAAGAAATAGCTCTTCCTTGTTTCATAATAATAGGTTAGATTGTAGTGAAACTCTGGCAGTTTGATCCCTCCAGAGATAGATTATTTTTCCCGTGTCTGCCCGTAGTGTGGTGAATGTAATTGTACGACATCCTTTATTCGAGTGTGATGTACTTGGACATGCACATGATCGGCAATAAAGATCGAGATTACTTCATCATTGCAGCATTCACTTTATTTAATTATTTATTTATTTGTTATTTACTGCTTTCCTAATTAATCTCTCTCACCCTTAAACTCACGTTAGAACGCGGAATGAGTACGACTTGATTACGAGCGTTTAAGTGTGACTAATTGGTAACCTAGTAGTGTACCTAGGATCTGCACTTGGTAATCCCAGTGGTAGTCGTGCATGAAGTCCAAGATGTATATGGATAATCAAGGAATGGATGCTCATCGTACTTAGGCTAGATTAGATTCTCTTACCCTTTTCCACCTAGCTTAGTTAATCTTATTTTCCATTACCTTCAGGAGTAGCATTAGGTTAGAACACATCATACACCTCACTCTGGACTAAACCATACATGACAAATAATACTAGTCCAGGTGGGAAGATAGTGAACTGCAACCTAAGGCTAACTATCTAGGTGCCACAACTAGTCTGTTTATGGAGTTCAATCGGATCGCGCATGAGAACGCTCGTATTTATATGGTTGAGTGTAGGGGTATCTCGCCACTCATCATTGGCACCGTTGTCGAGGACGGTGCTAGTTATCTAGATTAGTTATATCATACAAAGTCGCTGTAAAGGACTTAACGATATATCTCTTAGAAAAGAAGTAATTATAAAAAGTCACATAAATTCACACACAACAATGCCTCTCCTACAAGATGATAATAACACCACACTTAGTGAGGAAGTTCATTGGAGAACCAACGAACTATATGACGATGAAGATTGGAGTATACAACATGAAGTGGGAGTTTCTTATAAACATGAATGAAAGCAATGTCATCCTAACACACGAAAGCATAACTTATCTGATGATGATGAACCCCCACTGGCCACTACAAGCTTAAAGCAAATACAAGAGGCTGTTCGAATCTCACATAGGCATCGTAAAGAGAGTCGTCTACCCAGGCTCAATTTAAACAACTTTCCCAATTTTTCAGGAGGCTATGACTTAGATCCACATCAACATTTACAAAGCCTTCTACGATGCTTGCACATGGAATAACATTGATAACGAGTGGCAAAAAATTAAGCTCTTTCCCATGACACTCGTTGGCCAAGAAAAATTATGGTATCGATCATTAAAATCAATGTCAATACGACATTGGTCAACAATGGTAGAAGTTTTAAACGAAAAATATCAAACCTATGCAAGAGTGTTAGCCTTGAGGAAACAAATCCAAGGATGGAAACAAGCACAACATGAACCCTTGGACATGGCCTTAGAAAGATATTATGCGATGTTAAATAACTATCGATACCATGGGTTTTCCGAGGAAATGCTAGTGTATCATATCATTAATGGGCTACGTAATGAAACAAGAGAGACCTTAGGAATGTATGCCTAAGGACAACTATACGAACTACGAACCCATCAAGTCTAAGAGCTCATTAAGTGG
>MNCI01017888.1:1660-22827 GCA_015680685.1 Gnetum montanum | reverse complement strand
CCCAATGAAAACAACCATGGGAGGCATCATTCTAATCCTTGCATACCATCTTCTGGTCCCAAACATCCTAGTGCGTCAACTCGTTATCCAAGAACTACATTGTATAAATTGCCCCACTATGCTCATTATAATCAAGTGTGTAAACCCCAATGGGGTAAGTATGGACCAGTTCCAATATTTCCAACATGCAAGGATCCTCATCGTCCATTTATTAATCCTTTCCATGCTCAACCATTTAGTTATGGGGGATATCCCACATTCCAATAACAAGTAGGATTAATAACTTTTTATTTTTCTTTAATTTTTCAATTTTTCTTTTCTAGTTTTTCATTTTTCAACTTTTTGTTTTATCTTTTTATCTTTTTGTGTTTTTGTCTTTTTAAGTTTTTGTAAGTAATCTCATCTATGAATAAAACACTCATGTGGATCATTGGTTGAGGTGTGTTTTATGTTATTAAGTCATGAGTGATCAATTATTTTGAACAGTGAGCCCATTGCACCCACTCATCCACTCCATAAATAAGAGGTTTTGTTCGAGGGTACAGTGATATTCTTGAAATTTTTAAAACTTAAAATTAATTTTGTGTTAATTGTACTAGGAATGAAGCAGGATGGACCAAGAGGAAATGATTAGGGTGTGACGTCAAGGGGGCTTGTGGATTCTCTTTGGTGGCCTCTGTGGGAGTTATCATGCAACGTGGTTGTCCTGAGATCCTTGTAGATCTAATGAAAAATGGGAGTAAGAGTAATCAAAAGGGCACTCAAAAATCCAATGTTGTGCTAGGGGGTCCCACTAGAAAGACATGCATCCATGCCTGAAGGTTGGCGGCTTCTCTAGATTCAGTTTCAAAAAGAAAGGAGGAAAAAAGAAAAAGAAAATCAAAAAGAAAAGTGCCATAAAACAAAAATCACTCCTCCCTTGAATAAAACGACAAGTGATCGTACACCTTGTTGTTATCGTACTCTCATAGTTGCTCATCATGGGATGAAACAATGCAATGTCATTGCTTAGACGAATGGACTTGGTCCTAATCTTGGAACGATGGGTTAATAACACATTAATCATGCTTTACACGTAGGATTCACTGTGCCCTGGGTCAGTTACCTCATGTCCCAATCTCTACGATCCCTTCTATAGTTCGTCTCATCTCACTGTTCGTGTAATTGTAGCTCGTGTCCCATGTAGCATAGAATTTTCATCTCATTCTGATGATATTTACATGTGTGTGTTTTGTGGAGTTGGTGCGGATTACATTTAACCCTTCTAGTGCCCACAGACACTTTAAGTGTGGTTACACAAGGGCAATATAGGTTGGAACCTACTTTGGAGAGGATCCACTTGTGTAATTTTTTTGTGATTCTCACTTATGACATTGCTCACACATACCATTTCTTACCCTCAGCTTAATTTCGTAATAATTTTCTTTCCCTTATTATTATCCCTTTGAATTTTAATGTTCCAATGTACCATTTTATACCCTTTTTCTTACCGCCCAAGGCTTTCTTGATAAAATCCACATCGTCATCAATAATTGTTCCTTTGGACTTAATGCAATTGCCCTAAACTCTTTGATCATAGTCAATGTCCTCAATTTCCAATGTTAATTTCAAGGAAATCATTAAAAAATGCAATATTTTCATGGTGTCTCACATCACTAGGGACAAGATATCGCGTATGCAATATCGTGTCCCAGTTGCCTATAAATAGATGACCCCCCACAACACTTAGCATCATTTTTCCATTCACATGGGGGGAGTTTTTGAATTTTTCTCTACGACTTGCGATTGTGTGACCCTTACTTTTCTCACTCTATCTCGCTCGCTGGTACTCTGATTTTTATTCTGTTTGAACCTGCTTGAACCCGGAGTGTTCAATTTAGTCGTGGGGAAGGGACACTTGCTGAAAAGTGCCTAACGTTTTTGAAATTTATCATCACCCAAAGGACATTAGTTAGGGTAATTAACTTTAACACTTATAATAATTGTGCCTAAAAATCATTTAACCCTTAGGTATATCAAGAGACTAAAATGGAAACCACCTAAGTCAAAGGACTCATTATTACAAAATTTTGGACACTATCACACGTGATAACATAAGATCATTAATTAAGGCAAGCAGTAAGGTATAACTTGACTTCTAAAACAACCATACTAATGCTTGGACCATGTGATTGCAGATGGCCCGAAGCGTGAACAACAGGAAGGTCTTGCCCAAGGTGGAAGCAAACGAGCTCGGAGAGGTGGAAGACAAAGACCTGTCAGACAACATGCAGAATAGGAGGAGAAATCATTCAACATCCATCAAGATGAACCTCCTATCGGATAGTCTAGGCAGGTAGAAGGAGGAGCTACTTCAACGCCTGAACTGGGACAACAACTCACGTTTCCCCAAGAATGCGTTCAGGCCATCCATGAGAAGTCCACATTCACTACGGTGATTGTGGAGTTGAATTTTAAATCATTTGCAAAGTTTGCTCCTGAGGTCGTTAGGGATCACCTCAAAGGATTCCCATTTTGGCCTATCCTCTCTGAAAGCAGTGCCTGGTACTTAGGAGAAATGTACCAGTTTTGGCACAATAGGGAGCAAGGCACCACTATGAATATTTGTGGTGTGACAGTTGACTTCTCTGTGTAGGAAATTTCAGAAGCGTTAAACCTTTTGAATACAGGGCCCCAGGTTGCTCGGTTATCTACCCGTTTGGACCTCGATGTGCAAAAGGATTGGTTAGAGAGGCTTATGGCAGAGATAAAGCATTTGGTAAATTGACGATAGAAGAGAAGATTTACTTCAAAATTGGAACATATCACCTCTTCCCCACAAAAGGCTTAAAAAGAATATCGACGTATGCGGCTAGAGGATGTGCAGTGTTTATGGTAAATGTTAACGCTAACCTATCCCATTTATATTTGATGGAGATCCTGAGGTGGTTCGAAGAATGAAAGATAGGGAAGATGGCGTTGCCTTTCCCCTATCTCATCAGAAAGCTTTGCCAACGTGCTGGTATTCGGGGATACACCAATGATGTCCTCTGAAAAGCTTAAAATGCTTCATATGCTAAATTGCTAAAGGTGCCAGCTCTAAGGAAAAGCACTGGCGAAGAGCTGGGACCGGAACAAGAAGAACAAGAAGAAGAACATATGGTTGGAACTAGTTAACCTCCAACCATAGGTCCCAGCCAACAACAAGAAGCAGGGCTCAGCACAAGCCAGGATCAGTTGCCACTGCCGCAAGACTACAGACTGTCGATGAGCTGTCTTAGGGCCATCATTGACATGGTCAGTTGGGAAAGTTGTGATGACGCAAACCTCTTCTGCATCATCGATGATGCTAGGCAGCCTACTATTTCATTGGATTGCACAAGGGGAGAAATATCCATTCAAACTAGAGGAGGGGAAAGTAGATGGTCACAACAGATCTCAGGAAATGCAGTATCTTTCCAGGTACAGTTAGAGACTGGTGAAGGGGCCACTGTAGTGGTCATGCAACACCAAAATGTCACGGGAGCTGCAGATGTGGTCACAGACCACATTAAGGAATCCTTCAACATACCTGTTATGCCACCGGTAGATCTTACAGGAGCACGGGATGCTCAAACTTTGGCTAGAACCTCGATGACTCCTGCGGAACATGAGGATGCGCTTAATCAATTGCTTCAAACAGGGAAAGTTCTGACGTCCCTGTTTGATTTCCCTCAAGATGTAACAACAATTCAATCAAACCTCATTTCCATGAAGGGGAAACTGGTCTTAATAGAAGTAAGGGCAGAGCATGCTGAAGCTGAAATGTAGAAACTGCAAGAGCAGCTCGTGGCCTTACAAGCAACACAGCAGGATCCTTTGCAATTTGTCCCCATAGACCAGTTAGAAAACTTTAGAACCGAGCAGCTAACTAAATTAATTGTAGAGAATAAAAAGGTGGTAGAAGAAAAGGAGATGGCCACTTGGGATGCCTCCGCAACACAGGCACAAACTCATGTGCATCTTAAGGCACTCAAGGCCTTGCAAGAAGAGAATCAACAGCTTGCGATTGACAATCTTCGGTTGACCACTATCGAAAAGCAAAAGAACATTCACGATGAACACTTTCATCAATTATGAGAACAATTCATTTGGGTCAACCGAGACATAAGCCATTTATCCAGAGAAAATCGAACCCTCTTGATGGAGGAGGTACGCGCTATTTGCCAAAAGTCAGCAATTGAGATAAGCGCGTGGTAGAATGAGGCTAAATGACATGAGAAGCTGAAGGAGCACTTCCGGGATCAGGTGGGGATGTACAAACAAATCCTAGAGAAGGAGATCCATATGGCCAAGGCCCAAATCAACACTATCAGTGCTCAACACATTGATTGGCAGGCCATATTGGACACATATGCCTTCACCCACCAAGCGGAAGTTAAGAACCGGGACCTGCAGATTCAGGACTTAACAGAGTATATGGAGTTGGCAAATCTTAGATATGCCAACCTTGCCATGTTAACAGCAAGGCACTCGAGGTTAGAGCTCGAGCAACAGGTAGCAACCACCCACATCAAATATGAAGTAGAATTTGCAGACCACAAGAAGCTGGTGGAGAAACTAGATGTTGCAAATTTTGAACTTGAGGTGGTAAAAGCCAACTACCAGGGATAGAAGGATGTTGCAACTAACTTGGCTTGATGGCTAATAGACCTTCACAAATACAAGAACAAAGCCAGAGCCTATGAGGAGGAACGACGGGTGTACGCAGCTTGGTATGTCAAGGCCAACCAGATGTTTTCGCAACTACCCTGTCCATGGGAGGTGCCAACTCCATCAAACATTGGCACATTAACATGGACGGTACAAGATCGTTGAACCAAAGAGGAGAAGCTCCAGGCCATACTTCAATGCCATCAAGCCTCAAAGAATGGAGCACAAGACAAAGGGAAGGCACCAATGGAGGAGCCACCGCCACTAGGAACTACATGAGTTCCACATTTTTGTAGTTGTAGCATATTTTGTGTGTTGTGTTTTCTTCGTGCACTGCGGCATCATTCCATTTTTTCCAGTTAATAATCCCATACCTATCCACTGTGTAATCACTATAACTCAAGGATGAGTTTTTATTCAGTCGTGGGGGTATGATGGGACGTGATATCGCATCTGCCGCGATATCGCATCCCCCGCGATATCGCGTATGTGATATCGTAGTCTGTTGTAATATCTGTATATAAGAAGCGACTCTCCCTTGTTTCATAACAATAGGTTAGATTGTAGCGAAACTCTGGTAGTTTGATCCCTCTAGAGATAGATTATTTTTCCCATGTCTGCCCGCAGTGTGGTGAATGTAATTGTACGACATCCTTTATTCGAGTGTGACGTACTTGGACATGCACATGATAGGCAATAAAGATCGAGATTACTTGATCATTGCAGCATTCAATTTGTTTATTTATTTAATTGTTATTTACTACTTTCTTAATTAGTCTCTCTTACCCTTAAACTCATGTTAGAACGCGGAATGAGTACGACTTGATTACGAGCATTTAAGTGTGAGTACTTGATAACCCAGTAGTGTACCTAGGATCTGCGCTTGGTAATCCCAGTAGTAGTTGTGCATGAAGTCCAAGATGTGTACGGATAATCAAGGAATGGATGCTCATCGCACTTAGGCTAGATTAGATTCTCTTACCCTTTTCCTCCTAGCTTAGTTAATCTTATTTTCCATTACCTTTAGGATTAGCAGTAGGTTAGAACACATCATACACCTCAGTCTGGACTAAACCATATATGACAAATATAATACTAGTCCAGGTGGGAAGATAGCGAACTGCGACCCAAGGCTAACTATCTAGGTGCCACAACTAGTCTGTCTGCGGAGTTCGACCGGATCGCATGTGAGAACGCTCATATTCATATGGTTGAGTGTAGGGGTATCTCGCCACTCATCACTAGCTTAAACATCTTATTTACGCATTTAATGTTTTATGCAATTTCCTTTGATGCTCCCAAGTAGTTAAGCTAAAGTAAGCTAGTTCAATTAAATAGCGATTAATTAAGCACATAAGTACGATTGCTTTAAGCATGTGCATGACTCTTGGTAATCCTAGCAAAACTTAACGTTTGGTAACCTAGCAACATTATACGTGTTCAGGATGTGCATGGAAAGTGGGATCAAATACTTAAGCTAGGATAGTTAAGTATTGATAAGTAATTAGATGAAGTTAATTTGATTATAAATCACGTTTCAACCTATTCTTAATCATAGACATAAAATAAAAAATAATAAAAAATCATGTGCCTCAATTATACTTAACCATACCATTGAGCTCCACAAGTATAGTTGAGAAGACAATGATTGTCATGATTAGATTTCATGTCTTGGAACCAATGTACTTAAGAACTTAAGGTCTACAAAATTTGACTAGATTGTGTGTGAACACTTGTGATTCATATAGTTGGGTGTAGGGGTATCTTATTGCTCATCATTGGTGCCATTGCTGGGGACCTTTTGTTGTTACATGCACTATCTAGGACTTAGTGAAAATTTATTCAAAATTTTTGGAACGAACCCTAGAGTCATATCATACTTTAAAATAACTACAATAGTTTTAAAGAAGCACATTGCATTTTTTATTTCCTAACATAAGATGTCTTTTTCTCACAAAAGCGATTCTCCACCCAAGTCTGATGAAGTACATTAGTAGGTGCCCCAACAATATAGAGTGGTATATGCTCATCTTGATAAGTACATACCCAGTTTCACCTTCATCTTACACTAGGATAAACTACTGTAGTGGCAAGGCATGGAGGGCAACATCGTGTTTCCACTCGATCGATCTGTTCCTATGATGCTCCAACAAACTCTTATATAATTAGGCCTCCAAGGACTTCATGTTGAGTATGTTGTGCAAGATAGTGACACCAGGGATTATCATCCCACTGATGCACAACATTTAAGGGATTGATAGCTAGATCAATGCTATGAATTCATGAAGGGGAAGTGGTTTAATGATTCCCCATACTTGATGTATCACAAATATGGTGGAGAACCCTTTTCTGGGGGTTTTCCATTTAGTGAAATTCCTCTCTTTAACTTTGGTGAAGGAGGTCAAAACCAAGATCTATAGTCCACGATCCGTAATCTAGGTTTTGGCAAGAATGGATCCAACAACAAAGGAGGATCCAAGGAGGAGAGTCAGGGTAGGGATGTAGACAAGAAACAAGATCATGATCATGGCCACGAGAATAGAAGATGGGGTCTTAGGCACTATGATGATGCTAGTCCTCCTTCATCATCCTCTTCTTCCTCTTCTGGCTTTGACCATAATTGTAGGGGGTGCGATCGTGATAGAGGTGATTGACAAGACGAAGATGATCGTAGGGACTGTCATGCAAGTCATGACTCGGGGTGCAGGCATTTAAGAGAGACTTGTTGCCACAAATGAAGGGGTAGTAGAGGGCATCATAGGCATCAGAATCATGGCCTCGATGAGCCTTTTCTTACTACTTGGAGTAAGCTAAACATTGTAGAGGTAGTGAGAATTCCTACAAGGCACATTAAGAATAGTTGGATCAAGAGGCTAGACATGGAAAATATTCCTTGATTTGAAGGGGGATATAACTCATATTCATAGAACCATCTCCAAGCTTTCCATGATGCATGTTCCTTGCAAAATATAGAAAATGAGTGGCAAAAGCTTAAGTTTTTCCCCAAGACACTCATTAAAAAAGTAGAAAATTAGTACTGGTCCTTAGAACCAAAATCTATTAGATGGCGGAGCACAATGCTCGAATTTTTCAATGACAAATATTAGATGTACTCCCAAGTGTCTAACTTGAGGAAGTAGATCCAAGAATGGAAACAAGGGACACATGGACCCTTTGATGTTGCCATGAATCGATACTATTTCTTATTGCACAGATGTCTTGACCATGGTTATTCTTAATTAGAGCAACTTTGCCACATTGTAAATGGACTTTGTTCAAAAATGAGGATAACTCTTGGCATCTATGCCCAAGAGTGATTGTTAGAATCAAGAGCCCATTAGATTCAATGGTCGATTAAGAAAATAGCAAAAGAAGAAGGAGAATTGAGGAAATGTGAAAGCATAGAGGAATACAACCATGATCCTTCCATTCGTAAGAGGAAGGTTTAATTCTATGATAATGAGGAAGAATTATCACTTGATGAGGTGGTGAATTAGAAAATCTTGTTACTTAAAAAATCTACCTCTGAAATTTTGGCAAAGGTTGATTAGTTATGGGACTCCATGAATAGCCAATTTCAAGCTATCTTGAAAATTGCTAAAGAGTCCAAAGAACATGGTAGTGATTGTGATCGCAAGAGGCACAAGAAAGCTAAATGTGCTAATCAAAGAGGTAAGGGCAAGATTTATATGGTAGAGGAAGTTATAAGAACTAAATCAAATGATGATGGTGGGTGTGACATCTATCATTATGAGCATCCTAAGGGATGTTGCCCTATTATGTTGCACTTATAGGAGTCTAGGATGTATGCCATGAATCCATTACTAGCACAAAGGTAAACACCTATCTGGTTACCTTATCCCCAAGGTAACTCTAGGAAGTTTCACTAGCAACAATAATATTATCCAAGTGGAACTCCACTGCAACCATACAAGTAGTATCATTAGTGGAAACAAACACAATCATGGGCACTAGCACCACCAAGGTAGTAATACCCTTACAGATAACCTGATCTGTATGGGTATTACATTCAACAACCCCTATCTCCATGTGACTCTTCCAGTCACATTTCTACTTTTCAACCTCACTACTACCCTCTTGATTATTTTCAAACTCATTTTCCACATGCAAGGAGGGATACCACCTTTTATCCTTATCCTCCTCCTATTCCTAAACATGTTCCTCCACCCTCAACACAACTACCACTTGCTCCATTTGTGCAGGGTGAACTTCCAGCTCAATCATAACAATGCAATGCTACTAGGGTCGTTAATCTACAACAGGTTCATCAATTGAGTGGTTTAGACACTAAATCATGAAAAATACCTTTATTTTGATCCCACAATCTATCTAAGTCCTCACATACACATGTGATTGGAAACTCTATTTCTCCATCTCTCTTTGCATCAAATTCCTTTAAGTCCCCTTTAAATCAAATCCCACCTCAAATCCATATTTTTATGCTCACTCATGTTGTATTTGATTGGATTTGGAATGGCAACCTTCCCAAGAAAATAGTTGATCCTGGAAGTCCTCTTATTTATTTGCAAATTGCTAGGAATGAACCATGTAAAGCTATTGTTGATTTACATTCTGGTGTCAACCTGATTTCTCATGAGATGTATACTACATGGGACCTTCCTCCTCTCAAGAAGAGCAATATTTGATTAGAATTGGTAGACCAATCCATCATTGTTTCATTCAAACTAGTGGAAGACATTGTGACCACTATCTTCCTAGTAATTAAGGTAGAGAACTATAAAGGGAACTTTCCAATCATCATTGAAAGGGCATGGCTAAACATCATTGATGCAAGAATGGACATTAGAGATCTTCTGTAGAAATATCTAAGGAAAATGCATTTGGAAAGATCAAGAAGAAGCAAGTTCCATGCATCACATACAACAATACAGGGTGCAATTGTGTGCAGAAACTCTAGTATATGAAATGAACATCCATTTCCACATGTAAGTAGTGTGCATTAGAAGTAGATTTTCAAAGGTGTCTATATGCAACAACCATAAAACAAGAGGACACCCAANCATCGTATTTATACTAACCTAGCCATGAAGCTAAGAAGGCAGTCGAAGAGGCGGTTGAACCCCAAATTGAAGTAGATTGTCAAGGAGGAAATAGAACAACTCCTCAAGGTGGGGTTCATCTAGCCCATCATGGATAGTAAGTCAATTAGCCCACTCATAATTGTTCCAAAGAAAGGTGGCAAGTGGTGTGTTTGCATCAATTTTCAGCTATTGAATATGGAAACACTTAAGAATTATTTTCTATTGTCATTTGTTGATTAGGTGTTAGACACCATATTTGGACATTACTATTACTATTTTTTGGATGGTTATAGTGGCTATAACCAAATCCAGATCGTGCTAGAGTACTAAGCCAAAACAACATTCACAAGTCCCTAGGGGACCTTTGCATCTTGCAAGATGCTTTTTGGTCTATGCAATGCTCTTGCCACCTTTCAACACTTGGTCTTAAGCATCTTTTAGTAGCAAATCAATAGTGGTATGGAAGTCTTCATGGATGACTTCTTCACCTATAGAGCTATATTTGAGCAAGCCTTGGAACACCTTGAGAAAATATTGAAAAGATGTGTGGAAACAAACTTGCGACTCAATTGGAAAAAGAGTCATTTGATGGTCTAGGAGGGCATTGTATTGGGGCATTGAATCTCACAAGCAAAAATTGAGGTCAACCCTAAAAAAAATAAGGGTCATCCATGGAATTACCCATCAACTAAAAATCATCAAAGATGTTTGGTCATTCCTTAGACACATTGGTTACTACTAGTGATTCATAGAAAATTTCTCTAAGATCGCAAAACCATTGGTTGAGCTAACAAAGAAAGATGCTCCATTTGTCTAGACCAATTAAAGTGAAAAAACATTCCAATAACTAAAGGAGAAACTTGTAGAAACTCCAATTCTTCAAGCACCTGACTGGTTCAAACCACTTCATGTTATGATGGATCCATCAAATTACATCTTTGAAGCTATGCTTATTCAGTTGGATGACAAGAAATCTCCATACTACATCCACTATGCTAGTTGAAGCATTGTGGGTGCATAA
Source organism: Gnetum montanum (assembly GCA_015680685.1). Lineage (NCBI taxonomy): Eukaryota > Viridiplantae > Streptophyta > Gnetopsida > Gnetales > Gnetaceae > Gnetum > Gnetum montanum. The sequence continues at coordinate 12,072 of MNCI01017888.1, read as the reverse complement.
TTGAACTACACTATCATAGAAAAAGAATTGATGGTAGTGGCATTTGTGCCAGAGAAGTTCAAGCATTATGTGCTTGAATATAAGGTGTTTGTGCACATAGATCATAGTGCATTCACTTCCTCATGAATAAGCCAACAGTGAGCCCCTGTATTATATGGTGGTTGGTGATCTTACAGGAATTCGATCTTATCATGGTAGATCAAAAAGGAATTAAGAATGTGGTTGTTGATCACTTGTCTTAGTTTCAATGGAACAACAAAGAGGAAGAAGGTCCACTATTTGATTTGTTCCCTGATGAACTCCTCTTTATTGAGGCTATAACTAAAAAATTACCCACTAAGCCTAAATGTTATGATGGAATTCTCACTTATCTTCTCACTCAAGAGATGCCACAAGGGTTGGACCACCAAAAGAAGCAATAGTTTCTTCACTAGGTAAAATGCTTCATGGAGATCAACAGACACCTCTACAAGGTGTGTGTTGATGGCCTACTTTGTTGGTGTGTCTTTAATGCTGATCAACTATACATTTTCCAAGATGCTCATGCGGGTCGTTGGGGGGGCCACTATGTTGGGAGATGCACGACCATTAAAATCCTAATGGCAGGATACTATTGACCAACAATCTTCAGGGATGTTCATCAATATATCTACTCTTGTGAATGTTGCCAATGAGATGGTGGAATAACTACTTGAATGGAAGGACCTCAATAGTGGATCCAACCATTGTAATCCTTAGATATCTAAAACATTGATTTCATGGGTTCCTTCATGCCCATGTCAAATGAAAAATCATACATCATAGTTGCTATTGAATATTGCACAAAATGGGCAAAAGTAGTAGCCATCACCAATTGTACATCTTCTACTATTGCTTGGTTTATACAATAGCATATTGTAAACATGTTTGGTATGCCATGTGCATTAATATTTGACAATGAAACCCACTTTATAGGCACCACCTTTGGGAAAATCATGCAACACTTGGGGGTTGAACATAAACCCCCCCCCCCCCCCCCCCCCCCCCAAGCCAATGGTCAAGCTGAGGTTGTAAATAGGAGAATTACAAAAATCCTAACATGTTTACAATATGCTGTTGTATAAACCTAGCAATAGTGGAAGATGTACAATTGGTCAAGATGTATGTACTTATAAACCTAGAGTTTTCAAATCAACTGTCTTACCATTAGGTTAACACTTCATTATTGAAATGCAACAATTAGTCACAGAAATTAGTTAGCCTTATATGTTTAAAAAAATAATTTTTAATGAAGCATTTTTTATATTTGGAGATCAACAAAGCATGTGTTTACTTTGATTTTGTAGTGTTAATACAATTGTTGCTAAAAATATTTTCATTTGTGTTACATAGAACAATGGCCATGAGCCTACCATTCTAGGAATGTGTAAATGCTATTTTTATTGAAAATTTGCCCAAAATGTGTGAATAGCATTTTTCATTCAAAATTTCATCAAAGAGCCTTCCTGATACTTCATTCTAATGGCATTTGTATATTGTTTATGACCACCTAGCTCAACGGAAGTACAATTTAACAAGTTTAATTTGTTGGGGTTGGTAGTATAATTTGAGATAAGATTATTAGCCAATGCTTCAAATGCAAGCATACTTTATGCATGTGATTGTAATTATTTTTGAAACCTCACAAGGATAGAAATGCAACATCATTAAGCCTTTGAGCAATGGAAACATTGTGCTTTACCTTTTTTCTTGAAGGTAGTGTTACTTCGTTTCTTCTCAAATTTGCTTAAGATGAATTTTTATGTTAAATAAGTTATTTACTTATTTTATTGAGATAAATAAATAATAAAAGATAATATTTTAAGTTATTGACTCAATGCCAACCTTTATTGACTAAATGTCCCACCTTGTCAATAAAATGACCATGTAACCTTGCTAACATGATTAATTTTTTTACCTTTTTAACATTGCAAAAAACATCCAGTTAAAATTAAATTTTTCAATAGTTAATGAAGGCTGGCTTTATTTGGTAGAGGTGTAGCTAGAATAATACAATATTAGAAAAATTATAAAGGAAGGGGAGTTGTTGAGGTACCCAGCAAAAGCTTCAAAATCTTAAATTTTTTTAAAAGAAAAGTGACAAGGTGTACATATTTCAGATTGGAAATAAACCTTTCTAACATGCTCAAAAGAAGGGGCTATAGTATCAGAGCCAAAACAATGAAGTATTAGCGTAGTGGTAAGACACTTGATTTGGAAGCTTCAAGTCATGGGTTTGATTCTTACGGGCAATGTTGAGTTATATAAAGTTCTAATTGAATTATATATCTTGGGGTGTACCTATGTTTCACTTATTTCGAGTTCTAACGCCCCCATAATATGAGAGCCAAAGCTCTTCAAGTGATAAGGAATAAAAAAATAGGCCAACTAAGATCTTTCAAATTACTAAACTAGCATCATTGTATGATTGTTTAGGCAATGTAAACTGAAATTAAACTTTTATTGCATTCCACTAGATCTATTGAACAGTAAAAATATATGTATAGACATGCTATAAGTTTTAAAAACATCATTAAAAAAATGACCAAATATTCTCAGCAATATTGGGAGCAAATCAACCAAATTCTAATCCATCTTTTTTATTTTCTTTTTCTTGTATGCAACTGCATCTAGAAAGTAATCCATGTTTCACATCCAATATATTTTAACTATTCATCCATACGTTTTCTTAACAATGCAGTTGTTTTCCAAACATGCGGGTAAACTGGTGGCTTCACGGCTAAGTTCTCACAAGTCCAACCTTCATGAGGAAATCTCCCTTCTTCAAAATACTATCAATNAGAATTCATAGAATCTGAATAGTATCAGAGAGGCATGACAAACAGATAATGCAATTAAGATAGTTCTCTCCTGTTCATGGAAGACGAGAATGATTTAAATATGATGAACACTTGAATGATTGTTGTTCTTCATGTGTGGTTAAGCGGGTAGGCAATCATTGTTTCTGGATAAGTTTGATAATTATCCGAACTCGGATATGGTATTTTTAGGCGATGCTAGAAAACTGCATCTATAATTTCATTATAATTCTGAGATTTGTCCTATCTATTTTGGTGAGAATTTTGCTGGTAGTGCATCGACCTACTTTGTTGATGCTCTGATGAACCATTTAATTCCTTTCCTTTTATATCTTGTTCTTCTGTTTCTTTACCACTTATCTCTGCGCAGGGCAAATTATTTTCAAAAAATATGTTTAACTACTTGTTTTGATAAATGCTGGATTTGATTGTCATAATTACGGCTTTATCCTCTACAGTTTGAATCAGACTCCCTAGGTCTTCTTCCGCAACTCTTCAGGTCTGGCATTTAATTACTAGGCACTCTTAACCAAGTCAAAAATGCCTCGTAACCAACCAAAATAAAAACATATGATGAAATGAATAATCTTTATTTCTTTAGTTTTCTTTTTCTTTTTCTTTGTCCTTCTACGAAGATGACTTATTCCATGAATTTTTTGCAGAGTATAATACTAGTTATGACAAATTGAATATTGATTTTAAGAGCATCTTCATATTGACCGAATCATGGTGTCATGTAAAACATGTAAAATCATGCCTATTATGAAATTTCACATTAGCGTGTCAGAAGACCTTTGTGACGCCAAAGATATATATGAGAGGAAAGCTACAGTAATGGCCCCTTAAATTAACTACATTATCGAGGACTGGCTAAGGACAAATTCTGTGAAACACATCTCAAAGGTATCCGTAGGAATATAAATTTTTTTAACAAAGAGAGAAAAATCCAGTGCCTTCAATACGTTAAGAACAAAAATAAACATATTTCATCATTTCAACAGAGGGATGCAATACCAACAACTTCTTCCTGGGTCATATTTTATTTAAAATCCAAGAGGCGAGAGGTAGCCCAACTCTAAGACGTGTGAGCCTCGATTATCAATATCCTACTTTCAGGCACATATAGATTCTGTTGCTTAGGCATGCAACGCAGAAACAGAGATGCAAAGTAAACAATTCTTGCATTAAGTTTACTTGCATAGCTGTTCCTGCTGCTATGTAACACTGAAGATTGCAATTTAGTAACACAAGCCAAATTTGCTGCAAGAATGCAAATGATAAATGACAGCATGTGCACTTGGATTTTGCATGGCTGTAATCAATTGGTCTACTTGGTATTTAAGTACCAATAACCCTACAAAACTACACCCCATTACTGTCTACAAAAATCTATCTCAAACGTATCTGCAACCACACTTTTGAAGATCATTACTGAGGAAGAATTGAGAACTCTACTTGGTATTCAAGTACTAATAACTCTATAAAACTACACCCCATAATCTCTTACTGTTTATGAAACTCCATGTGGAACATCATGGCAACTATCAACCTGCCAAAGTTCCTAGTGTGTGAGCTCATCTTTGCATACAAGAGAAGTGGGACATTTCGTTTGCTCTCAAAAAATGGAAAATACAAATTTGTGAGAACTCAAAAATCTCTTCAGCAACCCAAGTTTGTTACGGCGGTAGGATAAAAAAACTACTAAAACTTCTTAAACTAGTTTGACCTTTCAGTATTTTTCTTATCTCAGGGTGAAAAAGTGAACACGTTGAAGGTTGGCATCAGGTTGAATGCAGTAGGTTGACTGTAGTATATCACAAGTGTGTAGTCAGTTACACATAAGCTTCGACAGTAGCTAAACTGCAAACAAGGCTTTTAGTAAATGTGACCAGATCTTGCATTGCATGCTGAGAATGATATCCTACAGTAGCTAGCGTAAGAATTGTCAAATAATTTGCAAATGAAAACGTGTAAAAACTGTACCGAAAGAATGTCAACGGTAAGTGCAACCATTTTATTTATGTGAAAATGTAATGGAGAAACTGGTGCTCGTGAATAATTACAAAATGTAATTCTCTTCTACTAGGTACAAAAATGGAAATCAACTGGCAAAGTCACTGAGTAGGCTCAAGCACGAGGAACAAATTTTAGCCTCACAGAAAATAAGATTCATCAGAAATTGCATGTCAAATGGGAAGTTTGTGTACCTCCATTATGAGTACAGTTACAGGAAAATTTCATTGTAGGAATTTCAAGTTGCAGAATATTCCACCCTAGTACTCATTTAATATCAACTTTTGTTTGCATACTTCGAATTTGATGCTGCAGAATATTCCGCCCTAGCTCCAATATAGATTTTCATGCACGGTCACAAGCTTAATTTGAAGTTGAATACCATCTACAATTTAAAAAATCTGATTGGAAAAATGTTTCTGTCATCTAGTTTCACAGGATTAACACTTTCCCTGAATTGACAATATTTTATTCCGGCTCCGTGAACGTCTATGAGAATGTTCCTGCGGATAAGGTAAGGTAAGAGATTGGATGCTGGTGTTTCTGCTCTGGTTCTGTGACGTTGGCTGTGTTTTTTTTGTTTGGTTAAATGTTGCGGATTTTTCCTCAGGCAAGGAAGGGCTGTAATGCTGTGTTTTTTTTTGGTTTTTTGAAACTTTCACTTAGGTGAAGTGAAAAGAAAAAAAAAAATTTAAAAAAATTGTTTAGGTTCTTTTTATTTAGGTTGGGGGAGAACCTGATGATAATCAGGAACGTGGATGAAAGAAAAGAAACCCCAGAAATGTAGATGATAATCATCGTATGCCATCATTGCATGTGGCAATTGTATTTTCAAACTCTCATTAATATATGTAGTAAACGTTGTGAACCCACAATTCGTGTGGGATAAAAACTTGTTTAGTTGTGTGCGCGCCATAACGCAGACGCAGGAGCAGGAGCAGAAGCGGCAGGCAGGCAGGCACCGCCACAGATTAGCAAAGTGGATGAAGTGACGCGCGGGGTTGCGTTGCATAACAGCAAAATACGTTACGTTAGCTAACTTAACTTGCCTGAACCAAACAACAGGTTTTCAGCCAGTCATGATGCTGGACCACGGCGTTATGCCGACCGACGACGGGAGGGAGTACGGATACCGTTTAAAGTATGAAATTTGCAGAAATTTTAATACTTAATCACAAAGCATGGTGTAGGAAAACATTGATGCCACGAAAAACAAAAAAGGAAGCATACATGGTATACACTTTTGCTCTGATATTGTATATTTCTTGCGATGATGGATTTTTTCATCACCATGTTAGTCATAAGAGAACCAATATTTGAATTCAAATTGCCTTTTATGTATTCTAATTAAAACACTTTCTTGCCTTTCTACATTTAACCTTAATCTTGTTAACCAACATGCATATATGTTTAGTATTACTTCAATATAGGATAAAATTTAATTAATTCATAAAGTCACCATGAACCTTATAAAATGTTAGAGCAATCTTATAAAAGAAGATTAAAATAGATGATGAAAAATGAAGTATCGTGCTCTCCCAAAATGCATTCATAACTATTTGATGGGAAAATGTACTTGATTAAATTTAAATTTTATTTTGATAGAAAAAAGATTTTTTCTACTAATCAATTTGGGCAAAATATGTTAGTATTAATAATTCCAAAGTCCATTAATCATGAAACTAAAATAATAGTTTCATTACATCTACATAGATTGGGAAGATTTTAAAGTAATTACTTTGTACAAAATGAGCAATAATGAAGCTTGAGTATAACAAATTGCATCATTAAGATATTGCCGTAGTACTAAGTGATGAGTGGTGAGGTACCCCTACACTCAACCATATGAAACGAGCGTAGCACGTGCGATCCGGTCGAACTCCGCAGACTAAATGCCTAAACGCCCCATGGAACACTTGGGGTTAATCATTCGTTGTCTTCCCAGACTTACTTGTTGTTGTCACGGTGTATGGTTAAGTAAGTCCGAGGTATATGATTTTTTTGGTATTTTCAAGTTTATCTCCTATGCTATGAGGGTGAAGGGTTGAGAGACTAACTAACTCTAACTAAAGTCCTAAGTCTAAATTAACTAGCGTCGGCATCCGTTTCCACTTACCGTACACACCCTGAACTGTGCAACTGTGGCTACCAAATGCTAATCGTTAGGATCACCACACGTAACGCACGTGCTCGAAGTGGTTGTACTGAGGCACCTAGTTAGCCTAGGTGTGATAAGCAGCCGATTCCTTGACTAGCCGTACACATCCGTAGATGCTCGTAATCAAGTCATACTCGTGCGCACTAACAACAAGCAATAAATAACAATAAATAAAACCATGTACTGCAAGGTTTATCCAATCAAGTTCGTCTTTATTACCGTACACAACTTGTGTTCAGGTTACAAAGTTGCTCGAATAAAGAGCCGTTCACTCTAGGACTCCTACTGCGGGCACATGGGAAATTAATCTAACTCTGAAGTGTTCAAACTGCCAGAGCTTCGCTACTTCTAGCCAGGATTGGGAAATGAAGGGAGTGCCGCCTCTTATTTATAGATTTGGCTGCGGACCGCGATATCGCGACTTGTGCGAATCGCGTCTCATCATACCCCCATGACTGAATGAAAACTCGTCCTTGAGTTCCTTACAATAATATCGAGAAGGTATGGAATTATTGAGGGGAATGGAACTACTGAGATAACATGTGAATAGATCATTATTACAAGACTTGACAAAACTGGTGTTCATGATAACAAGGGTGAACACCTTATTACAATGACATCAGGCCTTTGTTCACAACTGGAGAGAAAGAGAGAGATAGAAAGAAGTGTTGCTGCTGCCAACGCCACGATTGCACTTTCGTTGTCCATCCATAAGCACGCCATCGATCTTGCTCTTTACATAGCTGCTTCAACGTTGCTCCATTCCAAGTGTTTTGCTCCAGCTCCAGATCCAATTCGTTGTTTGCATGATCGCCATCTGCACACACAACACAATCATATATTAGCAAGTGTAAATGAATCATTATGTAATTAATACCTTGTTGCGATGTAAGTCCATTGGCTAGGTTGTGATATGGTTGATATGGACCGGGGAAGATGTTACTGATAACTACCAAAGGTGTAGGGGTTAGGAAGAAAATCAAAAACTTCGGGGTTAGGAGAAAATCGAAAAAAGCGGGCCCCATACCCCCATGACTAATCGCGAACCTTCAGTAGCGTTAGAATGGAGAAGGAAAAAGGAATAAGAAAGAAAGATAGATAAAAAGGGACAACTGAAAACATCAATGAAATGGATGTAAAGATGGTAATGAACAAAATAATAATTAATTGCAAAATGTTAGGGGAAAGAAGTTAACTAATGCTCCAAATAGGAATGTCAGTGGGTCCTCCCCAAAGCAGGCTCATGCCGTTAATGCCCTAACAAACCCACATTCAAAGAGTCCGTAGGCTCCGAGAATGTTGGTTAGAACAAGAGTTAAATTCGTAACCACAAGCATTTACCAAAAAGAAAACAATGTATCAACCAAAATATATATACTAATGATACAATCGGCAATGAGGTGAACCATGGAGAGAAGGATGGAGAGAAGATAATGGAATGGAATCCCAAGGACAAGGTGGTGTACAGCCCCTCGTGTGTTTTGTGATTAATGTCACTTGGCAAATCTCATTCCAACTCTAGTCTCAAACCAACCACTTCCAGTGACTTCGCATCAATGCATTCGGTGAAACCATCCACTTGGATAACAAGGATGCATCTTCAAAGAGCCACCACCATTCTGACGAAACAAGGGAGAGAATGGGAAGTGAGAAGGGCCTTAGTTAGAGGGAACACTTTAGTTGCATAACCAGTGCTTGCAGCCCAAATTTTATTTCATCTAAGGGGTGTGCTTTGAATTCTCACTTAGTTGTGTTTTTTTTTTGTGTTTTTATGCGTGAGAACCACACCATGCAAAGACTTCTTATTTTTATTGTCTCAGCTTCCGATAGTTGGGTAACATCGGAACGGTAAGAAAACTCAAGAAGAAAACATCCAAGCACTTAAGAGAATCATCAGCACAAAAGCATCAAGTTCCCTTGAAGTCACACCCTTTTCAATCCTTGAGTCCTTCCTTAGTTTGAGAAATACCCAGTCATCGATTCGTTAAAGTTCTTATTAGAAGGGAACTGTACATTTTCAAGCCAAGAGAAACCATAAAGATTGGTGGATAGATGGATGAAGTGATCTCATTGCCTACCATATCAAGAGAAACATACCTTAGTATCAACATTGTGACTTAAAGGTAAAAACCAAACATTAGCAATCAATAAGAAAACAGTGCATACCATCATGCCGAACACTTATTAGGTGACAAACTTACAGGGTGGATACACACACACACTCACACAAAAAATGTAAAAGTATAACGATGTTGTAAAACAAAAAACTAGAAAAGTTAAAGAAATTTGTAAAACAAAAATTAGAAAAGTTAAAGAAATTTGTAAAACAAAAATGTGTAAGACAAAAACGTTGTAAAACAAAAATGTGTAAAACAAAAACTTAAAAGAACTGAGGGCCTCATATAATCAGCATAGGTGGCCATCTCCCCCATGACTGAGTTGTAAGGGAGAGATCCGAAGTAATGAGCATTTGTTTGAGTTTCATAGAAGTGCCCAACTTCTCCCAATTGATGATCTTAGATTCAGGGGTGAAAGTTGGCGACGCTCATGTTCCAATGTATAGATGCTTGCGTTATGGGCATGGGTTTCCTCAGTTCGTTCCATGCATATTTTTCTGCTCCTTCTAGTAGCTGTCAACCACGGGGTGTCTACTACTTCTTGTGTGGTTGCTACATACAGGCATCTTTGTTGCAAGGTTTCAAGGGCACACCTGCTACATGGAGGAGATGAGCATCCCTCCATGTCATCACCCGATGAATCATTGTATGTGATGCATGGAACTTTCCTCTTCTCGATCTTTCCACATATGTTTACCTTAGAGATTTCCAAGGAAAGATCATGGATCCTAAGGCATGCATCTACTGTGCTCAGCCATGCTCTTCCCATTATAATTGGGAAGTCCCCTTCATTGTTGTTCACTTAGATCACCAGAAAATCAGCTGGGTAGGACCAACCACACATAGTGATAATAATGTCCTTCACCAATCCCAAGGGAATGGTGATGGACTGGTCTGCCAGCTCTAGTTGAATGTTGCTCTTCTTAAGTTGGGGCAGGTTCCAGGCATGATACATCTTTCACGAAATTAAGTTGACTCCAGAACCTGAGTCAAGAAGAGCCCTATGTGGTTCATTTCCGGTGATCTGTAAATAGATTAAGGGGCTCCCGGGGTTAGTTAGTTTCCTGAGAAGGTGGCCTACCTTGATCCAGTCAGTTATGGTATGCGTTAACATAACCGTATGCGTTATCCCCTGTTGGACTGAAGGGTGCTCCGAAGTGTTAGATGGTGGAGGCGTGTACATGGCCTCAACCGCTTGTTGTTGCGAGAGTTTTTCTAAGCTTTTGGTTCTAAACTAAGGTCTTCTCTTTTTACAGTTGTCAGAACCATCAGCAGGTTGGATATTTA
>MNCI01017886.1:9047-36524 GCA_015680685.1 Gnetum montanum | reverse complement strand
CTTGATCCATGCAATATATTCAAGCCGAAAAAGAAGCTAGAAAATAGATGAAACAGGTGAAACGCATATCATGTATTAAATGAGTTTCAGTGAATCTTCCTACTTTAGTGATCAAATGCAGAATGGGTACATTCAAACTTAGCAAGTTTCTAATTCTAAAACCAAGGAACCCAATGTTCATCGGAACTAAAGAATATTAATTGAACTAAGGAGCAGTCACTGTACATAAATAAAAAGATAAATGCCATTATGTTTCTTCATTCAATGCAAATGCAATGGCCATCGATTTAGATTTTATGATATTTTGTTTATTTGACTATTTTATTTGTGTAAAGACATTTTCTAGGTTAACAAATATGTGCTTGCATGGTAAGGGCTTTCATGTCATATCTTCAATACGTAGGCAACTTTGGGTTGTAGGAAAAGTTCTCCATAAAACAATTATAAAACTAGTGCATTCCCACAAATCCAAAAAATATATTCCATTTCAATATTGTTAGAAATGTTCATTCACTATTTTCAGTACATTATAAATTATTTACATTGAGAAAAAATGCACGTGGCATGTTGACTATCCATAAAGTTGCTTTACAATTGACAATCCATGAAGAATATGTTTTCTCATCACAGGGTGGTGTTAAGTGTTGATGCACGATGCGTTAGCGCTAGTATGATCGCACCCGTCGAGTGCACGACGCCGCCCCCACTTAAACTTATGCTGCGCAAAGCAATGGCAAGCACAAGGAGAGAAAACTAGGAACCAAAAAGGAAATGGGAAAAGACGGCTCCAGCCCTGAGCCTGCGACGAAGAACAGCTAATAAAGCACAAGCACCATCCGACCATGAAGACGAAATGAGAAAAGCGTAGCAAAAAAGGAGGGTGCAACCCCATGACTTCCAGAGAGGTTACCCATTCCAGCACTACTCTAGCCCAAGCGCGCTGAATTACGATGTCTTGATCAGATCCGTTGCGTTAGCGCATGAACAATTGCATTTGTCAACTGCATGACGCTGCGATCGCCTAAGCTTGCGCCGGGCAGCCTCATGCCATGCATAAAGAGAGAAAAGTAGGAACGGGAAGCGAAATGAGCAAGGACTTCTCCGAGCATGCACCTGCGACAGAGAAATGAAAAGGCAAAGTGAACACCCTCGAACGATACAGACGTACAACAAAAGCGAAAGGAAAAAAAGAGGGTGCAACACTAGGACTTCCCGAGAGGTCACCCATCCCAGTACTACTCTAGCCCTTACGGAGTTCTCATGGGATCCGATGCGTTAGTGCTTGTATGATAGCACCCGTCGAGTGCACGACGCCGTCCCCACTTAAACTCGTGCCGCACAGAGCAATGGCATGCACAATGAGAGAAAACTAGGAACCAAAAAGGAAATGGGAAAAGACGGCTCCAGCACTGAGCCTGTGACGAAGAAAATCTAATAAAGCGCAAGCATCGTCCGACCATGAGGAAGAAATGAGAAAAGCGCAGCGAAAAAGGATGGTGCAACCCCACGACTTCCCGAGAGGTCACCCATCCCAACACTACTCTAGCCAGAGTGCGCTGAATTACGGCGTCTTGATCAGATCCATTGCGTTGGAGCATGAATAATTACATCCGTCAACTGCATGACGCTGCAATCAGCTAAGCTTGTGCCGGGTAGCCTCATGCCATGCATAGAGAGAGAAAGCTAGGAACGGTAAGCGAAATGAGCAAGGACTTCTCTAGGTGTGGGCCTACGATAGAGAAATGAAAAGGCAAAGCGAGCACCCTTGAACGATACAGACGTACGAGAAAAGCGAAAGGAGAAAAAGAGGGTGCAACATTAGGACTTCCCGAGAGGTCACCCATCCCAATACTACTCTAGCCCAAGCACGCTTAATTACGGAGTTCTGATGGGATCCGATGTGTTAGCGCTGGTATGATTGCACCCGTCGAGTGCACGACGCCGCCCCCACTTAAACTTGCACCGCGCAAAGCAATGGCATGCACAATGAGAGAAAACTAGGAATCCAAAAGGAAATGGCAAAAGACGTCACCAGCCCTGAGCCTGCGATGAAGAACAGCTAATAAAGCGCAAGCACCATCCAACCATGAAGACGAAACGAGAAAAGCGCAGTGAAAAAGGAGGGTGCAACCCCACGACTTCCCAAGAGGTCACCCATCCCAGCATTGCTCTAGCCTAAGCGCGCTGAATTACGGAGTCTTGATCAGATCCGTTGTGTTAGTGCATGAACGATTGTATTTGTCAACTGCATGACACTGCGATCGCCTAAGCTTGCGTCGAGTAGCTTCATGCCATGCATAGAGAGAGAAAACTAGGAACGGGAAGCGAAATGAGTAAGGACTTTTCCGGGCGTGGGCCTGCGACAGAGAAATGAAAAGGCAAAGCTAGCACCCTCGAACAATACAAACGTACGAGAAAAGTGAAAGGAAAAAAAGAGGGTGCAACACTAGGACTTCCCGAGAGGTCACCCATCCCAGTACTACTCTAGCCCAAGCACGCTTAATTATGGAGTTCTTATGGGATCAGATGCATTAGCGCTGGTATGATCGCACCCATCGAGTGCACGATGATGCCCCCACTTAAACTTGCACCGCGCAAAGCAATGGCATGCACAATGAGAGAAAACTAGGAACCAAAAAGGAAATGGGAAAAGACGGCTCCAGCCCTGAGCTTGCGATGAAGAACAGCTAATAAAGCACAAGCACCGTCCGACCATGAAGACGAAACGAGAAAAGCGCAACGAAAAAGGAGGGTGCAACCCCACGACTTCCCAATAGGTCACCCATCCCAGCACTACTCTAGCCCAAGCGTGCTGAATTACGGAGTCTTGATCAGATCCATTGCGTGTGCGCATGAATGATTTCATTCGTCAACTCCATGACGCTGCGATCGCCTAAGCTTGCGCTAGGCAGGCTCATGCCATGCATAGGGAGAGAAAACTAGGAATGGGAAGTGAAATGAGCAAGGACTTCTCCGGGCATGGGCCTGCGATGGAGAAATGAAAAGGCAAAGCGAGCACCCTCAAACGATACAGACGTACGAGAAAAGCGAAAGGAAAAAAGAGGGTGCAACACTAGGATTTCTCGAGAGGTCACCCATCCCAGTACTACTCTAGCCCAAGCGTGCTTAATTACGGAGTTCTAATGGGATCCGATTCATTAGCGGTGGTATGATCGCACCCGTCGAGTGCACTACGCTGCCCCCACTTAAACTTGCGTCGCGCAAAGCAATGGCATGCACAATGAGAGAAAACTAGGAACCAAAAAGGAAATGGGAAAAGACGGCTCCAGCCCTGAGCCTACGACGAAGAACAGCTAATAAAGCGCAAGCACCGTCCGACCATGAAGACAAAACAAGAAAAGCGCAGCGAAAAAGAAGGGTGCAACCCATGACTTCTCGAGAGGTCACCCATCCCAGCACTACTCTAGCCCAAGTGTGCTGAATTACATAGTCTTGATCAAATCTGTTGCGTGTGCGCATGAACGATTGCATTCGTCAATTGCATAACGCTACGATCGCCTAAGCTTGCACCGGGTAGCCTCATGCCATGCATAGAGAGAGAAAACTAGGAACGGGAAGTGAAATGAGCAAGGACTTCTCTGGGCATGGGCCTGCGATGGAGAAATAAAAAGGAAAAGCGAGCACCCTCGAATGATACAGACGTACAAGAAAGGAGAAAGGAAAAAAAGAGGGTGCAACACTAGGACTTCCTGAGAGGTCACCCATCCTAGTACTACTCTAGCCCAAGCATGCTTAATTATGGAGTTCTAATGGGATTTGATGCGTTAGCACTGGTATGACTGCACCTGTCGAGTGCACGACGCCGCCCCCACTTAAACTTGCACCGCGAAAAGCAATGGCATGCACAATGAGAGAAAACTAGGAACCAAAAAGGAAATGGGAAAATATGGCTCCAGCCCTGAGCCTTCGACGAAGAACAGCTAATAAAGCACAAGCATCGTCTGACCATGAAGATGAAACGAGAAAAGCGCAGCAAAAAAGGAGGGTGCAACCCCACGACTTCCTGAGAGGTCACCCATCCCACCACTGCTCTAGCCGAAGCACGCTGAATTACGGAGTCTTGATCAGATCCGTTGCGTGTGCACATGAACGATTGCATTCGTCAACTGCATGACACTGCGATCGCCTAAGCTTGCGCCCAGCAGCCTCATGCCATGCATAGAGAGAGAAAACTAGGAACGGGAAGCGAAATGAGCAAGGACTTCTCCGGGCGTGGGCCTGCGACGGAGAAATGAAAAGGCAAAGCGTTCACCCTCAAACGATATAGACGTACGATAGAAGCGAAAGGAAAAAAAGAGGGTGCATCACTAGGACTTCCCGAGAGGTCACCCATCCCAGTACTACTCTAGCCCAAGCGCACTTAATTATGGAGTTCTGATGGGATTCGATGCGTTAGCGCTGGTATGATCGCACCCGTCGAGTGCACGACGCCGCCCCCACTTAAACTTGCGCTGCGCAAAGCAATGGCATGCACAATGAGAGAAAACTAGGAACCAAAAAGAAAATGGGAAATGATGGCTCCAGCCCTGAGCCTGCGACGAAGAACCCCTAATAAAGCGCAAGCACCGTCCGACCAGGAAGACGAAACGAGAAAAGCGCAGTGAAAAATGAGGGTGCAACCCCACGACTTCCTAAGAGGTCACCCATCGCAGTACTACTCTAGCCCAAGTGCGCTTAATTACGGAGTTTTGATGGGATCCGATGCATTAGCGCTGGTATGATCGCACCCGTCGAGTGCACGACGCCGCCCCCACTTAAACTTGCGCTGCGCAAAGCAATGGCAGGCACAATGAGAGAAAACTAGGAACCAAAAAGGAAATGGGAAAAGATAGCTCCAGCCCTGAGCCTGCGACGAAGAACCCCTAATAAAGCGCAAGCACCGTCCGACCAGGAAGACGAAACGAGAAAAGCGCAGTGAAAAATGAGGGTGCATCCCCACGACTTCCCGAGAGGTCACCCATCCTAGCACTACTCTAGCCCAAGCACGCTGAATTACGGAGTCTTGATCAGATCCGTTGCGTTGGCACATGAACGATTACATTCGTCAACTGCATGACGCTGCAATCGCCTAAGCTTGCGCTGGGCAGCCTCATGCCATGCATAGAGAGAGAAAACTAGGAACGGGAAGCGAAAGGAGCAAGGACTTCTCCGGGCGTGGGCCTGCGATGGAGAAATGAAAAGGCAAAGCGAGCACCCTCGAATGATATAGACGTACGAGAAAAGCGAAATGAAAAAAAGAGGGTGCAACACTAGGACTTCCCGAGAGGTCACCCATCCTAGCACTACTCTAGCCCAAGCACGCTTAAATATGGAGTTCTAATGGGATCCGATGCGTTAGCAGTGGTATGATCGCACCTGTCGAGTGTACGAGTCCGCCCCCACTTAAACTTGCGCCGCGCAAAGCAATGGCATGCACAATGAGAGAAAACTAGGAACCAAAAAGGAAATGGGAAAAGACGGCTCCATCCCTGAGCCTGCGACGAAGAATAGCTAATAAAGCACAAGCACCGTCCGACCATGAAGACGATTTGACAAAAGCGCAGTGAAAAATGAGGGTGCAACCCCACGACTTCCCGAGAGGTCACCCATCCGAGCACTACTCTAGCCCAAGCGTGCTGAATTACAGATTCTTGATCAAATTCGTTGCATTGGCGCATGAACGATTGCATTCGTCAACTGCATGACGCTGCGATCACCTAAGCTTGCGTCGGGTAGCCTCATGCCATGCATAGAGAGAGAAAACTAGGAACAGGAAGCGAAATGAGAAAGGACTTCTCCAGGCATGGGCCTGCGATGGAGAAATGAAAAGGCAAAGCGAGCACCCTCGAACGATATAGACGTACGAGAAAAGCAAAAGGAGAAAAAGAGGGTGCAACACTAGGACTTCCTGAGAGGTCACCCATCCCAGTACTACTCTAGCCCTTACGGAGTTCTCATGGGATCCGATGCATTAGCGCTGGTATGATAGCACCCGTCGAGTGCATGACGCCATCCCCACTTAAACTTGCGCCGCGCAGAGCAATGGCATGCACAATGAGAGAAAACTAGGAACCAAAAAAAATGGGAAAAGATGGCTCCAGCCTTGAGCCTGCGACAAAGAACAGCTAATAAAGCGCAAGCATCGTCCGACCATGAGGACGAAATGAGAAAAGCACAGCGAAAAAGAAGGGTGCAACCCCACGACTTCCCGAGAGGTCACCCATCCCAGCACTACTCTAGCCAGAGTGCGCTGAATTACGGAGTCTTAATCAGATCCGTTGCGTTGGCGCATGAACGATTGCATCCGTCAACTGCGTGATGCTGCGATCACCTAAGCTTGTGCCGGGCAGCCTCATGCCATGCATAGAGAGAGAAAGCTAGGAACGGTAAGCGAAATGAGCAAGGACTTCTCCGGGCGTGGGACTACGACAGAGAAATGAAAAGGCAAAGCGAGCACCCTTGAACGATACAGACATACGAGAAAAGCGAAAGGAGAAAAAGAGGATGCAACAATAGGACTTCTCGAGAGGTCACCCATCCCAGTACTACTCTAGCCCTTACGGAGTTCTGATGGGATCCGATGCGTTAGCGCTGGTATGGTCGCTGTAATGACAGAAAATGTCGGCAGCTGGAAATACCGATCGAGGTTCCGTGTATACAGTTTTAACCACGGATCCGCATGAGGGCTATGCTAGAAAAAGCAAATCCGTGGTGCCCTGAATGGTCTTGTCGATCAGACAGGGACTTACAGGTCAGTAAAACGATGAAAATTACGGATCTTTGCATGCTGCAATTTTATTCGGGGGATCGTGAAATGGGAGGAAAACGACGTGGATGGACTGCTACGATGATAACGTCGAACACGCCGAGGAGACGCTAATTAAGAGAGAAACGCGTGATTTTCAAAGATCTATGTTTCGATTTTTGAAAGAATGTATGTTACGTTACAATGGGAGAGACCTCCAATAACTTGATGCGAAGAATAAGCACAAAACAACAAGGAAACTGTCCAGACAGAAGTCCGATCTACCTCGTAGGCCAAAGCTGGGATGCAAGGATGGTCAGGCTCTGAAGTCTGCCGAACAACTGTTTCTGACCGGTAGAGTCTGCAAACTGGGCGAGACGATCTCACAATCCCTGTTCTACTCCTTTGCCTCGAGTAGGTTCTGCTCAGGGCAGCGATCGTTAAGGGAGAAAGATCGTATCTTCTCCGAAGGAATGATTTCTCCTATTGCTAAGGCTCAAGCGCACTGTGCTCTGTTCTTGCTGAAGGACGGTGCTGTCAACAGTTGCCAAAAGGTTGCTCTCTGTTTCTCTGCTCAAGATACGCTTCCTTGCTCAGAAAATGCTCTTGCCCCTTTGACTTTTTGCCAAAAAAAGTGATAAATGCTCTGGTGCTCAAAAAATGTGTCTCTGCTTCTCTGATTTGCCCCCGCTTTGTACCTTTGTCAACTGAGGTATTTATAAGCTGCGACGCTCCATGGAAAAGGCGCAACCCTGATGACGTGGGTCTCGGATATTTCGGGTCCCGTTGACTTGATCATTTTAAGTCAGACTGTGACTACGCACAACACGCTCATTTGCGTGTTGTGCGTGTGGAGAACAGGTACATGTTGAGCGTGCTTCAATTGCTTTCAGGCTGTATTACACTCATTTGCGTTGTGTTGCGTGTATGAGTGTAATACGGTATAAAAACAACATGCTCAAAATTGTCTTACGCTCACTACGCAGCTGCGCATAACAAAGCATAGATAATGACTAATTTACGCTCACTACGCAGCTACGTGTAACGAAGCGTAAACAATGTCTGGCCTTAGTGACGAAATATGCAATGATACGCACCGCCGCGTAACAAGCGTAAAGACAAGTTATTCATGCGCCAGGAGAAAAAGTGTCAAACTTTGTGCTTCTCTGGACTCTGCCTTTGACTATTTTGGAGCTTATTATGCTCATTACACTGTCATGCGTGATAGAACGTAAAATTGTCCTTGAACAAAAGACTTACCAAAATACACAAGAAATCGCATATCATGCTGCTTAAGCTTCTCCCTATGCTGAAGCAACTATCCTTCTGATGCCAGACTATGTCGAAACACCATCACGCTGAGCGTCATTATGCTATGTCGCGTGATATAGTGTAAACAGTCGAAAGCATAGAAAGATTAGGAATCTGCATAGGAAGTTGCGGACTTGATGCTACGCGCCTCTTGGCATTTCTCTATCTTATTCCCCCCTCTGGAATGCTGAGATGCACCCTTGCCTGAATTGTGAATCTTTGCCTGAGGTCGACTCGTGATTTTTAATGGTGTTTCAATGGCCCCTCTTTGTGGACGGTTGGAGGGCTTACCCGAAAGACGTTGACAAAGAATACGAAACACCGGATCGGTAGAAGCAAGAACAGCGTCCATCCATGGCTACTCAAGGATTTCCCTGTCATCATAGAAGAGTAAAGCTAGAGGAAATGGGAGATAGAAGGATATGGCTGGAAACAGGTTCGGGGAAGATGCAAAATGAATTATGATGGTAGGGGCATGAAATACGCTCGTACGCACAGAAATGGACACTGATGTCAATAGGAATGCTTTTAGACGAGCATAGCGCGTCAGCCTGAGGTTTCTCTGTCACTGATTTATAGCAAGAATGCGTGCAAAAGGAGCGTTGTGCATCACTTTCTGCGATGTCTCTACTAGCGTGAGTGCGGAAAATGAATACTTGCGTATGTAGGTTTTGCGTATGGGAACCGGGTGGTGGGGATGAAGGAAACAAGAGTTAAGGGTAGGATTGTGCGAGGTATAGGCATGCAAAGCTAAGTGGTCGGGCAAACTTAAGCAGCCATTTCAACACGCTGTTGTACTTCACCGCTCAGATGGACGCACCTTTGGACGACATTCTCCAAGGCAAGTAACCTGCAACCACAAAAGAAAACAGAGGACACCATTGCTCATGAACAAGGGGCGAGGTTCTTGAAACAAACGTCGTTTGATGTGAGATAGAGAGAATGGGCTGTAAAGAAGATGCTGGAGCACGTGGGTGGAGCCGCCAATCCTGACGATTGGCTCTGCATATCTTCGCCAAAAGGCATCAGACATAGTGCATCTAACTGGCTGTATGAGGAACCGGCCAAATGAATCTGCGAAGCCAGCGTCTAATAGCGATGATTGGCGAAGATTCCCGAGGCCGTTGCCAACGAGGATTTCTTCAGGGCTCCAACTGGCGAGGCTGAACTCTCAGAGGTACTACCACTACGGCGGGCGCTGTGGCGGCATCTCCGAGGGATCAGTAAGATGCCTCTTTGCTTATCCGAGGAATCAGTAGGATGCCGGTGGGGTGGTGACGCTGGGACTGTCTCAGCATCCCATCCCGTTGGCTGTGTAGCTATACAAAAATGATCACGCTCGATTGAACATGGTAGCGATCTGTACATCTCAGTTTTTTTAAGTCCTGGTAGACTGCCGTTACTGGTTTTAAGTCTCAGTAGACCATGGTCCCAGTTTAAAGTCCGGGCAGACGAAGAAGTGCTAGTTTTACGTCGTAGCGGACGGTGGTATGTCTGATTTATGGTCTCAGCAGACCATGCTGTGGATGTCAGTTTCGCGTCATGACCCACGGACAGATCTGTGCTGGTTTTACGTCTCAGCAGAAGGCTAGTTACCCGTGCTAGTTTAGCGTCACAGCGGACGCGTGCAGGAGATGCCAGCTTTTCGTCTTGGCGGACCTGTATAACATTGCCAGTTTTATGTCATAGCGGACGGTTACCACCTGCCAGTTTAGCGTCGTGGCAGACGCGTGCAAGGCATCTCAGTTTTACGTCGTGGCGGACGATTAGTGCCAGTTTTACGTAGTAGCGAACGTCTGGTGCCAGTTTTACGTCGTAGTGGACGAGGGTGGTCATACCTGATTACTCACGCTGTAGATACTACTAAATGTAATACCGCTTCAAGTACACATGATTTACAGGATTTGCTAATTCGTTGCCGTTGATGTCCGCTAGTCTGAAAGCTCCGTTGCTATATGCGTCGACCACCGAGAAGGGCCCTTCCCAATTCGCCGAGAATTTGCCTGCCGGTTCACGCATGGCTTTGAGGACTAGGTCTCCTTTCTTGATCGGACGCTGCTGAAGATTGTGATGATGCTTTTGTCTCTGTTTATCTTGATATTTCTCAATCACATCAAGAGCCTGTATCCGCTTCTCTTCTACTGAATCCAAATCCATCATCTAAGCCTCAATGTGTTGAGCTTCATTTATAATGGTGGAGAGGACCATTCTCAGAGAAGGAATTTGCAATTTGAGAGGTAGCACTGCTTCAGATCCATAAACCAGACTATAAGGCGTACTACCTGTAGCTGTCCTACATGTGGTACGGTACGCCCATAGCACATAGAGGATTTTATCATGCCACCGTCTCTTGTTACTGTCGAGCATTTTCTTGAGCAGATTGATGACTATTTTGTTTGATGCTTCAGCTTGACCATTTGCCTGTGGGTAATAGGGGGAGGAAAAAGACTGTCTAATGCCTAGGTTATCACAGAAGGATTTGGTATCCGTGCTACTAAACTGTGGCCCATTGTCGGTCACAATAGTCATCGGGAGACCAAATCTGGTAACTATGTTGTCCAAGATAAAATGGTAAACCTGTTGGGATGTGATTTTCCGCAGGGGGACGGCTTCTACCCACTTCGTAAAATACTCAGTAGCGGTAATAATGAAGCTATGCCCTACAGAATATTTTGGCTTGATGGGTCCTATGATGTCCAGTCCCCATTGTTGAAATGGCCATGTTATCTGCATTGTATGCAATTTTGTGGGTGACACGTGGATGAGGTTTGCATGACGCTGACATGTGTCACAAGTTTTAACCTTTGTTAGGCAGTCTTTTTCCATGCGTGGCCAGTAGTATCCTAAGCGACGGATTTTTAGGGCCATAGCCCATGGTGCTACGTGGCCACCGCACAGTCCTTCGTGAACTTCGCCGACTATGTATTGCACTTGGTCTTTGTCAACGCAGGTAAGCAACATGCCATCAAAGGAGCGTCTACAGAGAGTGTTATCTCCGATAATGACGTATTGCCTAGCCCGCTTAAGGATTGCATCTTTCTGTGCACGCGTTAATGCAGATGGTAGCTCACCCTGTAAAAGATAAGTTTTGATATTATCGTACCACTCAGGCGTGCTTTCCTCGAGCAGAGCAGAGATTTGCGCCGCCTAAATGATAGGATCTGCGCAGTCTATAATTAATGCAAGGCAGGTGTTAAACAGGTGTGAAGGCACGTGTAAAGCCAGGATGGCCAGTGCATCAGCCAGCGTGTTGTCAGTCCATGGGACGTGTTGGGCGTCAAAGGTCGTAAATCGCTTCAGAAGATCTTTAGCCTGATCGCAGTAAGGCTGCAAATGTACAGCCTTGCAGGCATAGACTCCAGTGATTTGATTTATGACAAGCATCGAATCACCCCTAATTGCTAGGTGTTGAACATCTAGTTCACCAGCAGTTAGTAATCCCCTGAGGAGCCCCTCGTACTCTGCCACATTGTTCGTACAAGGGAAGGTCAAGCGGTAAGCGTGTAGATGCACATCCTCAGGCGATAGTGTAATAACAGTGGCAGCACTGCCACCTCTGGCAGTTGAAGCTCCATCAAAGTACAACGTTACTTCAAGGCTTGTTGAGACAGGGCTTAGACTATGTACATGTTCGTCCGGGAACTCTGGCTCTATGGCTGCTTGATTGTTAATTGGTGAAGTTATTAACTGGTCAGCTATTGCCTGGCCTTTCATGGATGATTGGCCAATATAGTGCAGATCGAATTCTGCCGTGATAGCCTTCCAGCGGGCTATTTTACTACTCTCATATAAGCTATGCGTAATGGCTCTAAGAATGTTGTTTTTACAGATGACGTTAACTTGACTACGAAAAAGATAATGCCTACATTTCTTAAGCGTAAAAACTAATGCTAAGCAATTACGCTCGACGTCGTTGTACCTCTTTTCGTACGCACATAGAGCGTGACTCAAGTAGTAGATGGGCACTTCCGACCCATCATCCCTCTTTTGAGAAAGTAACGCTGCTATTTCTACGTCCGAAGTTGCGAGGTAAATGAAAAAAGGCAAATCCCTTTGTGGCGGGAAAACCGTCGGCAAATGTTGCAGTTCTTGTTTTAAACTATCAAACGCATGCTGGCAATCGTCGATCCATTTGAAATTAACCCCCTTTTTCAGCAAGTGTTGCATAGGATGTAACTTGTCGGTTAACCTCGAAATGAACCGGCATATAAACTATAAGCATCCCTGCAACCCGCGTAATTGCTTGAGGTCAGTGGGAGGTGTTAACCCAACAATGGCTTTGACCTTATCAGGGTTAACTCATATGCTGGTTTCTGATACCACAAACCCCAGCATGTGTCCAGTTTTAACTCTGAATACGCACTTCTTTGGGTTAAGCCGGAGCTCGTATGTGGAACATCTTTTAAGGACTAACTCCAGGTCTCTTGAATGATCCTCCGACTTCAAAGACTTGACAGCTATGTCGTCTACGTAATCATTCAGCCTTCCTAGGAGGTAATCACTGAAGATGTATGTCATGGCCCATTGGTACGTTGCTCCGGCGTTCTTTAGACCAAAAGGCATCATGGTGTAGCAAAAGGTGCCCCAGGGTGTCATGAACATTGTGGTCAGTTGGTGTTCTGGGTTAATGCGAATCTGGTTGTAGCCTGAAAAGCCATCCATGAAGGACAGAAGTGCATGCCCAGCTGTTGTATCCACTAGCTGGTCAATACTCAGCAACGGGAAGTTATCCTTGATCGTGGCCTTGTTCAAATCCCAAAAGTCTATGCAAATGCGTATACTCCCGGTCTTCTTTGGCACGACCACAATGTTAGATACCAAGTCCGAGTAATCGACTGCACGAATGAAACCAGCCTGGTAGAGCTTGGTGATTTCATCATGCACGGCTAGCACGATTTCTGGCTTGATTTTGCGTGCCTGTTGCCTAACTGCTTTGATCTGTGGGTCTAAGATGATGTTATGTTGGATTAGCCTAGGATCTAGTCCAGGCATATCCTCATATGACCATGCGAAGATAGTGATGTTGTCTTGCAGGACCTGTATTACGGCATCGTGCGTTTCTCATTCTAACAAGGAACTGACTTTAAGCGTTTTAGCATCACCCCTATGCGTAACGATAGAGACCTCATCAAGGGGATCTTCGGTTATGTCCCTGGCCTCCAAGTCTAGCGTGCGCGTCAACTGTTCTAGCCATTCCGGGGACATCTCCGACGCAGCTATAGTTACGTCTTCTAAGGGGAGGTTAACGTCTATAAACGCAGGATTGAATTCCCTAACTACCTTTCCGTATGGGCCGGTCAGAGTTAGAGGTGTTGTCAGTGTTGCATCCATTTGTTTGTCCTGCAAAACCGCAAAGTACGTAAATGGTTAGGAAGAACATGACATGATGGCTAGCAAACGTGGCAAGCTAACAGAATTTTGAATTTTTCAATGAAGTTGTAATCAATGCTACCCGATTACGAGGCGATAAGATGTGGTAGTTTAACGTCATTCCGGACAGCGGTGCGTGCGATGTCAGTCGCATTGATGCCCAGATTTTCGGGTTCCATTTTAGGAAAATCCCACTGAAATCGGAGATCAAGTCGGTGATCCTCGCGTATAAGTAAGTGGTTTTTCGACGAGAACAGGTTGTTGGCTATTGTGAATTTGAATTCATAACCGTTTCTGATCGAAAGAAGAGCAGAAGATTAGAGCGTGAAATCTTGTGAAGATTTGCAAGCGTTAGGCTGTGAAGAAATTCTGAAACCATCGCAATGGCACCGAAGACATGGAGGAAGAACGCGAAACTGGCCAAAATTGATGAAGTACAAGAAAACCTGAATCGTGTTTCGCAGGCGCTGGTCGATGTTTGCGACCTGACGCCTTTGGACTGGTAGGCCATTCTTCCTGTGCTTATGTTTGTTCTTAATGTCTATTTTTTTTTGTCTCTTGCGTGAATGTGAATGTCAAAATTGCGGACCTCGGGTTAATGCGAGGGTTTGTTGAGGTTGCGTCTATCGCCATTGTCAGGGATGAACCTTGCATCATTGCAAGGGTTTGGGTGATGTCGGCCTGGATAGCTAAGTGTAATTTATGAGTTTTCTGCGTTTAGTGATGCAAAAATGTAAACGTAGACGTTATATGTGTATTGGTTTTCTGTACAGAATTGCACTAAAGCCCACTTTGATTGTACTGGATATCATCGGGGTTCTGTGTTGTATAAACCCCATCGTTCCCAATGTCCCTCCCCCGCACACGTGGTTGCAAGGGAAGGCAATATGGTTTTGACAGGGTGCACTGGAGTTCCTGCAGTTCTTGCTGCATAACTTCAGCATCATCGTATGGTCTGATGTGTCTGATGACATCGCGGGTGCCCTGTTAGAGCACCTGCTGATGGGTTCTGCACGAAAAGTTTTGGCCTTTTTGACAGATGGGGCCATTGACACAGGCTGCCCGGAGGATCGGGAACTTAGCACCCGGGGGTTACGGAGCTTGCACTGGATCTGGGGAATGGCTCAGTTCAACTGTTATCACGCATACAACACGCTGTTCGTGGTGCGCCATGTTTCGATGTGTTTCCATAACCCACTAGGCATAGTGTACTACGCCAGCGGGTAAGCGAATTCTAGTAACTGTCTGTGTTTCTGTTTTGGTTTATGTCTGTTGTCGGTGTGGAATATAGGGAAAATGGCGAAAAATGTAAAAGAAGCTTATGCTATATGATACAGGTTCTTTATCCAGGACAACAGGTTAGTTGGAGATGGGGATGTGTTATCCTGGGCCGAAACGGCGATAATGGCGTTTACCGCTACTAGCAACGTACGCGCCGGCGTTATAGAGCAGATCAGCTTTGACATGCGTGAGTACCCCACCTGTTACGCCAGGGTTTTTAAGAGTTGCCAACAAGTCGGGTGGCTACACGATGACTGGACCTTGGATCCGCCCCTCACCATCGAGGACGTGCAGAGGGAACTCCCGCCATTTCCATTACCATTTGGCCCCGATAAGGCGGTGGTGTAGTTGAGTACTGCGTAATGTTAT
Source organism: Gnetum montanum (assembly GCA_015680685.1). Taxonomy (NCBI): domain Eukaryota; kingdom Viridiplantae; phylum Streptophyta; class Gnetopsida; order Gnetales; family Gnetaceae; genus Gnetum; species Gnetum montanum. Next base: position 21,448 of record MNCI01017886.1, on the reverse strand, counting down.
TGTAGATTTTGGGCATTGCGTAATAGAGCCTTGATTAATTCGTGCTTCATGTTGCGCAGTTAAGGAATCTCGAGAGATTACCCTTACGACTTCCGGCCGCGAGGCGAGCGCTGTCCTCTTCCGCTACGGCGACATCAAGGACACACAACGCTGGCTCAGCCACTCGGCGGCCCCAGTCACGGTGACCTCCAAGATCCGAGCAACAGGGCTGATGCACCTATTTTTGGCTGTGACTCCTGATGTCCCTACCAGCGAGATGCTAACCCTGGTCAACTCCTTTAATGAGAAGGCCGAGCGTTTCTGGACGCGCGTACAGAATGTGCGCGTGAGTTTTGACATCGACGCTCAGCTCTTTGCGGACCTCTTTGGTGTCCCCTCATACGGCCCTCCCATAAGCAAGAAGGTGAAGAGGACCGAAGCTTTCCAAAATTGGCTGAAGGAGTGGTTAAGGGTCCCAAAGGAAACCAAAGGGTTTCCCTGTGAAAAATTCGAGATGGGCACCGCCAAGACACTTTATCCCCTTTTCCGGGGCTGGGCCTTCCCCAAAACCCTCTCGCAGGCGAAGTTCTTTTCCGTAGAACAGACCCGTATCATGCAAGAGGTTCTGGAGGAGGGGACTCAGTTCAATTGGGCAAGCTATTTTGCCAAGGGACTGCGTAATGAGATGATCAAGCTCCGCAAGAAGCTCGAATCCCGTTTCAACGTGCATTACACATTCTTCATAGCTTGCCTCCGATGATTTGCTAAGTTTCTGGTCATTCAAAGGAATGGGGTCTGGGTGCAGCAAGACCGAGACCAGCTATCCAGACCTTGGATTGGCCACATTCTTAGTACTACCCGTGGGTAGGATCCACCGGAAGGGAACGGGGAGTCATTGTCTATAACGACTAAGGGTCTAGCAGCTTCGCAAGCGCGGGGCCTCGATAGTGTAGGCGGGATAATGCCTACCTACACTGGTGACGGCTCGCGAGGGAAGCGCATGGCTGAAGAAATCGTAGAGCCTGCAGCTCGGTGGAAAAGGCTCCACCTGGCTGAGGCCCCTGAGGGTGACGCAGGCCGGACTGTGGCGATTACAGTTCAGCGGAGTAAGCCACCGCCTGGTAAGCGTGAAAGAATTATATTACGCAATGTTCATTCAGATGTTGTACGCAATGGTATACTAAGGTGCTATGACATGACCAATAAAAATGACGAAAGGACTGACCCCTAAGACGGGGGCGATAATAGTAAGTCATAGGGAGGGGGCCTCAATTTTGGAGGGAGAGGTCCCGACTGTTAGCATGAGCCGTGTACAAACTCGGGTGTGTGAGGAGGCCCCAGCTACTGGAACCAGTGACGCACAGACTCAAGTGTGTGAAAGGGAAGGGGATACGGGAGATGTTGACAAAATCGCCACTATCACCAGTAGAGGTAATAGGTATTTTAGCGTGTGTGTAGGATTTCTGTAAATGAGTGAGGTTTCTAACGGAATTACGCTACAGGTGAAGAGGACACGCCCACGTCTGTCGCTGTGAGCAGAGCGTGGAGGGACTTCCCTAATAAATTTGCCTTCATGGAAGGCATCGTTAGCGACATGATCAAGCGCCTGGAACTCGTCGAACCTGGAGCGGGTACGTTATGGTTGTAGTCAATTTGTGATATTACATAAGGGTAATATGTCATCGACGCTGATGATTGTTTCTGTTAGGAGCTCACCTCCGATGGGATCCCACTGAGCCCATTGATTTGGACATAGTGGAGCTCCCATCCAATGAAGCAGCTGTGCCACGCCACATTTATGAAGAAATGCGTAAATGTGCGTTACGCTCGACACGCTCCTTATGGGAGAGTAAGGACGTTAATGAGAATCTGTGGAAAAGGTTGCAGAGGTCGGAGCAGAAGGTTGAATCTCTGAAGAAAGAGGTCGGAGACTTAAAATCGCGATGCGACTTCCTACAAGCGCGAGCATCGGGGAATGAAGACTGGCGTACTGCTGTTGTCGATTACTCCCAATATTGGTCAGCCATCAAACACAGCATACAGACCACTCGCACGTTAGTCAAGCAGCGAATGCAGGTAGAACTCCTGGCTTAGAAAAGCCGGGACTGGAGGGATTATTGTACAAGTGTACAAGAATGGGGGCAAAAGGAGAAGGATCACAAGCACTTGTACAAGCGGGAAAGCATTGCTTACCGGAGGCTCTACCGAGATCTTGCCGTCAGGGCCTGGTCCTTAGAAGTCTTTCAGGATGTCATCAGTGCTTCCGATGCCTTCAAGAAGTTCGAGGAGCAGGTGACCGTCAGCGCGTCCCCCGAAAGGACGATGACTTTCCCTGGGGGTCAGGCTTCAATCCCTACCTTCTTCCCGGACCCACCCTGCTGGAGCAGCGTGGAGAAAGGGAAGGTGAAGGCCGAGGCAGCCCTGGGAGAGGATGTATGGCCAGATCTAACGGAGGAAGAGATCATGAAGCGCCTGTGGGCTGGTCTGGACAAGCTCCCCTTTGCTGCGGAAGCAAGGCCGTCACAAGTAAGTTTACGCGTGACTTAGTTTGCGCTTTTGATTGTGATGCTAAGCCATGTGTAACTAATGTGTTGGCTGTGTTCAAATACCAGCTGAGGATAGGGAAGATGAACAAGCTGAGGAGTTAGCGGAGGGAGTGGCGGAAGCAGCGGAAGAAGCAGAGGAAGAAGGTAAAGAACGCAACAATGAGGAGCGTCCTTCCATGGAGCCGGCACCGGAACGGGGACCTCGCAGAGAGGACACTCTTCGTGAAAGAATCATTCCTAGAAACAACGGCCCATTGGAGGACGATCTGGACTTAAGAGATACCAGTGATAGTGGCAGTAGGGGAAATGCGTAATTATAATTTACGCATAGTTTTATTGAATGTTGAGTGTAATGTCATTTTACGAATGACTAGGAAGAGGTGTTATAAAACCTGGTGGATGCGTTAAATGTCAGTTACATATATTTTTATTCTTTCTTGGGTTTTGCCTGTAGAGTGTGAGCGTAATTGTTGAAACATTCGCCTAAGTGATAATGATAGAACATATTCCTAGTTTAAGGCCGTTGCGGGCCAGATGCGTAATGTAAAGAAAGCATAAATGATGATTGTAGATAACTCCGGATGACTAGTTTAAGGCCCCTGCAGGCCGACTGCGTAACTACGTATAACAGTATGAAGAGGTTGATTTTGTATAACTAGTTTAAGGCCGTTGCTGGCCGACTGCGTAAATTGTAACAAAAATGTAATCTTGTATAAATTCGTGAAGTAATGTGAAAGTGTAACTAACGCAAGTACGATTAAAACACGCAAAAAGATGCAAAGCGTAAACTTAGAAAGCAAATACAGCATAAAAGTATGTTGAAAAAAATAAAAGAAGCTGCTAAGAGGGGAGTGTGTTGACTTACACGAGAATGGTGGTACACGCAGAAGACCATTTTTCAACCGTCGATACGCAATTGTCTCTTAATGGCCTTAACGTTGAGCGCTGCGTAAGGGCGAGGAGGCTTGTGGTTTGACTCCTCTATGCTGTCATCCGGAAATGGCAAGTCGGCCCAGGCTAGACCATTGTCGTTGTTATCGATTTGTTCGAGGGCTTGGAGATAGAACTGATCGTCAGTTGTTTCAATCTCCGAACCCCATTCCTCTTCGATGTTATTAACGGTCCTGGGGGTGACCTCGTCGCCGCTTATGATGACCTCCCCCCCAGCGTAGGGCAGGTGTATCTCTTGGTGTATCGGCGACGAAACCGCCCTCAGCTGGGCTAACCATGACCTCCCTAAGATCAAGTTGAAACCAGGTATCTCCTCGATGACTAAGAATGTGGCTTCGGTTGGGAATTGATCTCCCGCCACAAACTCAATACGCACCGTTCCCTTGACTTGAACCCGTGCTCCGTTGAACGATTTTACGTAGGCTGTCGTCGTGGGGGTGATCTGGTCGACCAAGCCCAGCCTATCCACTCTGGAATAAGGAACGACATTAGCAGCTGCGCCATCATCTACGTGCACCCTCCGGATCCGGTACTGGCCGACCCAAATGGTAATGAACATGGGCTCAGTCGTTACTTGACCTTTCTCCGGGTCGTCTTTGACAGACTTGTCAAGAAAGGTCAGTGAGGTAGGCTTGGGTTGTTCAGCTTCGGAAGGAAACATGATAGCGTGTATCACTTCCTCTTCTGCTGGTAAGTTGGCATCCATTGAAATGGATGACAACATGCGTACCATAGCCTCACGGTGTTCTCGAGACGTCATCAGCAAGTCGTACAAGCTCAGCGTTGTGTTCTTTTGCTTAAGAGCTTGTTTGACTTCCGTGAATGCACCAAGGAGATCCTTCTCTCGGCTGGGTTGTTTATCCCCCTTGTCTTCCTCCATTCGGCCCAAAAGATGGATCTCTCGAGGCGGAGCGGTGTCAGTGGGGGGGTTGTTCTTTCTCCTGCCAAGAGAAGGTGGCTGCATTTCTGTGCCTTTAGCCTGCTTCTGAGGCACAGAAAAAGGCACAGAGGCCAGGGGCCTGGGCTTAGGGAAGCCGAGCGTAAGGTGGTCTTTTGTAACATTAACTGTAGTGTCCTCCTCATTTTGCTTAGGAGGCGATGACTGGTTATTTTGACCAGAAGTCTGCCCCTGCATGAGAGGTGCAGGCCATGGTTTCGGCACCCTGATAATGAAGGGCACTATAGGCGTGGGCGCGGATGGAGCCGCGGCTTGAGTGCTACCGCGCGACTAAGGGCGTACCTGGGAAGGTGCCCGTATGATGAAAGGTGGCCGTGAGACCTCACTGGCTGTCACTGAAGTAGTTGGCCCCCTTGGTGAGCTGGCGGGCACGTGCAAAACAAAAGGTTGTTTTGGCGGCTCCTTACGCTCACCGTTCGTACTCACCACAGTGATTGTATAAGGATCGTAGTTTGCGTTCAGTGGGTCCTTATATACATGCAGTGTTTGGTTTTTCGGACACGTCGGGTTACTGCTATCTAATTTTAGATGACCTTCGTCGATCATGCATTGAATGTCGTCCTTCAACGCCCAGCAGTAATCCGTGTCGTGACCACACATCTGGTGGTAGTCACAGAAACGGTCCAGCTGAAAAGATATCGGAACTGCTGGTTCGTTAGGTAAGGCTAAAGAAGGATCCTTCAGTAGTTCATAGTGACGTTTGTGATGCTTCAGGGCTTCCTCGAACACCTTCTTAGGTTGAATGTGTCCTGCCACTAACAGTTGTTTCAGCAATTCAGAATGCTTTACAGGTAAAGCCGCATATTTTGAACGATCTTTACGCTTAAAATTTGGCTTTGGCTAGGGGGGACCTTCAGGGGCAGCTGTGGTTTGGCTGGTGCCAGCACCAGCCGTGGCCTTGAGAGGCGCTGTCGTGGGTGCCTTCTTGTTCTTGTTCTTTGCGCTGTCAGTCAGCGCGGCTACTGTCGTTGTTGCCGCCTTACCCTTGTCTTTGGCCTTGTTGTGTGCATTCTTATAGGCGACATACGCCGGGTCTTTGCTGGCCTCTGCAGCATCTTGGATGCTCCTAACTTGTGTGAAGGCCTGATGTAAATTACTTGGGGAAAGGTAATACAGCTTTGACTTAATGAAGTCATTGACTGCTCCCTTGAACATAGCAAGCATGTGTGAGTCCGCGATCGGCTCGCGGATCTCGTTCAAGGTGGCATTCCAGCACTGTATAAACTTTTGGACGGGCTCGAGTAGGTCTTGTTTCACCCCCATGAGCTGATCCAGCGTGACTTCCGACTTCAGGTTGTATTTGAAGCGGGTCACAAACTGAGTCAGCAGCTCTTCCAAGGTTGAGATGGAAGAGCGTGGGAGGGCTCGGTACCAGTCCAAAGCTTTCCCTGTTAACGACATCGCAAAGACTCAGATGATAGTGTGTGGCCACTGTTGAAGCAACAAGGATTTAGATCTAAACGTGACAAGGTGAGCATTGGGATCTCCCTCCCCATTGTACTTGGTAAAATGAGGCAAGGTCATCCCCGGCAGTAACAACAGCATAGGGACCGCTGAACTGATCGGATCATCCTGGTAAAAGTCCATGATCTGAATAGTATCAGATCCAGCAGCTTTAAGGCATCGGACCTCCTCAGTGAGGGTCTGTATAAGCTGGAAGGCTTGGTCCAGACCCATTAACGGAGGTGCCTATGCAATAGGCGCAGGAGGTTGGACCGGGAGGGCGGCGCTAGGAAAGGGAAAAGACGGGTAGGATCGATCAGCCGCTGGCGGGGCGGGGACCCCGATAAGTGGGGGAGCTTGTGAAGACCACCACCCGCTGGTCTGCGCAGGGGGGTTGACCGCTGCCTGCCGTGCAAGATAAGGATGTAAATACTACGGTACCCCCTGCGGAACATATGTTGCTGGTGCGACCGAGGGTTGCACGCCGTGCACCACAGATTGGGTCTGTTGCGCCGCCGGGTTGGCCCATTGACCAGCAGCAGGCTGTTGGATGTAAGTTGGTGGCTGGACGACCGGGGTAATCTGTTGGGTCAGAGGGGGCGGATACAACAAGGTTTGCGCCAGGTGTGTCGTAGATATATTGTGAGGCTGCATCTGATGAATGAAGTGGGGCGGAACGGTCGCCGGGACCACCACTGGGATATTAAGTACACGTGGTGACGACACCGCCCCCACGTCATTGTGGGGGATTTGTACTTGCAGCCCAGCTGGTTGTGTAGCAGCCTGTGGAAGGACAGGGACGTGCATCTGTGCCGTCGGGGCCGTGTTAAGAGAGGCGGCCTCTCCGTTGAAAGGAAGGAGGGGATTTACATACATATGGGGGCTCAGGGTATGGAACGAAGGTTCCAAAGTATGGAACGAATGTTCCAACTTGGCCTCAAATTCATCCTCTTCTTCTCCGTGCTGGGGCTCCACCACAGCTTGTGAAGCTTGGCCTTTGGCCATGACCAACTGTGTGATAAGTTCACGTTGGTGTTCAATCAAGGGAATTATGTCGTAAGCTGTTGGCTTAAAATCATAGCCTCCTCAGTGGAGCACCTCGAAGTTTCGTTTTGCCTCAAGCTCGGCTCGGTTGAGAGCCAGCCTTGCCTGGATCTTAACGCATATGAAATTGTATTCTTCAGGGGTTATAACCATGAAGATAGGCTCTTTTCCCTAGAGCCTCAACGAACGGCGCAATGGTCCCTGAGATCCCGTTGCACCAGGAGCTGGTCCTGTGACCGACATAGGATTCACAGGTGCGACACCCAGATTGGTAGGGACCAGGGCAGTTGTGTTTGTGTATAAGGAATCCATTGATCAATGAAGTGAGCGGTAACTAGTAATCGGATCTAGGAAATGGCTGGCAACAAAAGCACAAAAAGGCTTTCTACTCTGTAGGATTTCAAAGAAACTGTTCTTGCGACCGATCTATACCACGCGATTAACCGTAGACTTCCTTAGAGGTATTACGTCTATAGTTTTAGGGTATGGATCACTACTAGGGCTACCCGAAATATTCGGATCGGAGCCTAAAGGACCCTCCTTCTAGCGCCAGGAAACTGTAACGACAGAAAACGTCAACAGCTGGAAATACCGATCGAGGTTCCGTGTATACAGTTTTAACCACGGATCCACGCGAGGGCTATGCTGGAAAAAGCGAATCCGTGGTGCCCTGAACGGTCTTGTCGATCAGACAAGGACTTATAGGTCAGTAAAACGATGAAAATTACGGATCTTTGCGTGCTGCGATTTTATTCGGGGGATCGTGAAATGGGAGGAAAACGACGTGGATGGACCGCTACGATGATAACGTCGAACACACTGAGGAGACGCTAATCAAGAGAGAAACGCGTGATTTTCAAAGATCTATGTTTCAATTTTTGAAAGAATGTATGTTACATTACAATGGGAGAGACCCCCAATAACTTGATGCAAAGAATGAGCACAAAACAACAAGGAAACTGTCCAGATAGAAGTCTGATCTACCTCGTAGGCCAAAGCTGGGATGTAAGGATGGTCAGGCTCTGAAGTCTGCCGATCAACTGTTTCTGACCGATAGAGTCTGCAAACTTGGCGAGACGATCTCACAATCCCTGTTCTGCTCCTTTGCCTCGAGTAGGTTCTGCTCAGGGTAGCGATCGCTAAGGGAGAAAGGTCGTATCTTCTCCGAAGGAATGATTTCTCCTATTGCTAAGGCTCAAGCGCACTGTGCTCTGTTCTTGCTGAAGGACGGTGCTGTCGGCAGTTGCCAAAAGGTTGCTCTTTGTTTCTCTGCTCAAGGTACGCTTCCTTGCTCAGAAAATGCTCTTGCCCCTTTGACTTCTCGCCAACAAAAGTGATAAATGCTCTGGTGCTCAAAAAATGTGTCTCTGCTTCTCTGATTTGCCCCCCCTTTGTACCTTTGTCAACTGAGGTATTTATAAGCCGCGACGCTCCGTGGAAAATGCGCAACCCTGATGACGTGGGTCCCAAATATTTCGGGTCCCGTTGACTTGATCATTTTAAGTCAAACTGTGACTACGCACAACACGCTCGTTTACGTGTTGTGCGTGTGGAGAATAGGTACATGTTGAGCATGCTTCAATTGCTTTCAGGCTGTATTACACTCATTCGCGTTGTGTTGCGTGTATGATCGTAATACGGTATAAAAACAACATGCTCAAAATTGTCTTACGCTCACTACGCAGCTGCGCGTAACAAAGCATAGATAATGACTAATTTACGCTCACTACGTAGCTGCGCGTAACGAAGCGTAAACAATGTCTGGCCTTAGTGATGAAATACGCAATGATACACACCGCCGCGTAACGAGCATAAAGACAAGTTATTCATGCGCCGAGAGAAAAAGTGTCGAACGTTGTGCTTCTCTGGACTCTGCCTTCGACTATTTTGGAGCTTATTATGCTCATTACGCTGCCGTGCGTGATAGAGCGTAAACTTGTCCTTGAACAAAAGACTTAGCAAAATACACAAGAAATTGCATATCACGCTGCTTAAGCTTCTCCCTATGCTGAAGCAACTATCCTTCTGATGCCGGACTATGTCGAAACACCATCACGCTGAGCGTCATTACGCTATGTCGCATGATATAGTGTAAATAGTCAAAAGCATAGAAAGATTAGGAATCTACACAGGAAGTTGCGAACTTGATGCTACGTGCCTCTTGGCGTTGCTCTGTCTTATTCCCCCCTCTGGAATGCTAAGATGCGCTTTGCCTGAATTGCGAATCTTTGCCTGAGGCCGACTCGCGATTTTTAATGGTGTTTCAGTCGCACCCGTCGAGTGCACGACGCCGCCCCCACTTAAACTTGCGCCGCGCAAAGCAATGGCATGCACAATGAGAGAAAACTAGAAACCAAAAAGGAAATGGGAAAATATAGCTATAGCCCTGAGCCTGCGACGAAGAATAGCTAATAAAGCGCAAGCACCGTCCGACCATGAACATGAAATGAGAAAAGCGCAGCGAAAAAGGAGGGTGCAACCCCACTACTTCTCGAGAGGTCACCCATCCCAGCACTACTCTAGCCCAAGCACGCTGAATTACGGAGTCTTGATCAAATCTGTTGCGTTGGCACATAAACGATTGCATTCGTCAACTGCATGACGCTGCGATCACCTAAGCTTGCGCCAGGCAGCCTCATGCCATGCATATAGAGAGAAAACCAGGAACGGGAAGCGAAATGAGCAAGGACTTCTCTGGGCCTGGGCCTACGATGGAGAAATGAAAAGGCAAACCGGGCACCCTCGAACGATACAGACGTACGAGAAAAGCGAAAGGAGAAAAAGAGGGTGCAACACTAGGACTTCCCGAGAGGTCACCCATCCCAGTACTACTCTAGCCCTTACGGAGTTCTGATGGGATCCAATGTGTTAGCGCTGGTATGATTGCACCCGTAGAGTGCACGACGCCATCCCCACTTAAACTTGCACCGTGCAAAGCAATGGCATGCACAATGAGAGAAAACTAGGAACCAAAAAGGAAATGGGAAAAGATGGCTCCAGCCCTGAGCCTGCGACAAAGAACAGCTAATAAAGCGCAAGCACCGTCCGACCATGAAGACGAAACGAGAAAAGCGCAGCGAAAAAGGAGGGTGCAACCCCACGACTTCCAGAGAGGTCACCCATCCCAGCACTACTCTAGCCCAAGCGTGCCGAATTACGGAGTCTTGTTCAGATCCGTTGCGTTGGCGCATGAACGATTGCATTCGTCAACTGCATGACGCTGCGATCGCCTAAGCTTGCGCTGGACAGCCTCATGCCATGCATAGAGAGAGAAAACTAGGAACGGTAAGCAAAATGAGCAAGGACTTCTCCGAGCATGGGCCTGCAACGGAGAAATGAAAAGGCAAAGGGAGCACCCTCGAACGATACAAACGTACGAGAAAAGCGAAAGGAGAAAAAGAGGGTGCAACACTAGGACTTCCCGAGAGGTCACCCATCCCAGTACTACTCTAGCCCTTACAGAGTTCTCATGGGATCCGATGCGTTAGTGCTGGTATGATCGAAATCGTCGAGTGCATGACGTCGTCCCCACTTAAACTTACGCCGCACAAAGCAATGGCATGCACAATGAGAGAAAACTAGGAACCAAAAAGGAAATGGGAAAAGACGGCTCCAGCCCTATGCCTGCAACGAAGAACAGCTAATAAAGCGCAAGCACCGTCCGACCATGAACACGAAATGAGAAAAGCGCAGCGAAAAAGGAGGGTGCAACCCCACTACTTCTCGAGAGGTCACCCATCCCAGCACTACTCTAGCCCAAGTGTGCTGAATTATGGAGTCATGATCAGATACGTTGCTTTGGTGCATGAACGATTGCATTCGTCAACTGCATGACGCTGCGATCGCCTAAGCTTTCGCCGGGCAGCCTCATGCCATGCATAGAGAGAGAAAACCAGGAACGGTAATCGAAATGAGCAAGGACTTCTCTGGGCGTGGGCCTGCGATGGAGAAATGAAAAGGCAAAGCGAGCACCCTCGAACGATACAAACATACGAGAAAAGTGAAAGGAGAAAAAGAGGGTGCAACACTAGGACTTCCCGAGAGGTCACCCATCCCAGTACTACTCTAGCCCTTACGGAGTTCTCATGGGATCCGATGTGTTAGCGCTAGTATGATTTCAGCCGTCGAGTGCATGACGTCGTCCCCACTTAAAGTTGCGCCGCGCAAAGCAATGGCATGCACAATGAGAGAAAACTAGGAACCAAAAAGGAAATGGGAAAAGACGTCACCAGCCCTGAGCCTGTGATGAAGAACAACTAATAAAGTACAAGCACCATCCGACCATGAAGACGAAATGAGAAAAGCGCAGCGAAAAAGGAGGGTGCAACCCCACGACTTCCCAAGAGGTCACCCATCCCAGCACTGCTCTAGCCCAAGCGCGCTGAATTACGGAGTCTTGATCAGATCCATTGTGTTAGCGCATGAACGATTTTATTTGTGAACTGCATGACACTGTGATCGCCTAAGCTTGCACCGGGCAGCCTCATGCCATGCATAGAGAGAGAAAACTAGGAACGGGAAGTGAAATGAGCAAGGACTTTTTCGGGCATGCGCCTGCGACGGATAAATGAAAAGGCAAAGCTAGCACCCTCGACCGATACAAACGTACGAGAAAAGCGAAACGAAAAAAAGAGGGTGCAACACTAGGACTTCCCGAGAGGTCACCCATCCCAGTACTACTCTAGCCCTTATGGAGTTCTCATGGGATCCGATGCGTTAGTGCTGGTATGATCGCACTCGTCGAGTGCATGACGCCGTCCCCACTTAAATTTGCACCGCGCAAAGCAATGGCATGCACAATGAGAGAAAACTAGGAACCAAAAAGGAAATGGGAAAAGACGGCTCCAGCCCTGAGCCTGCAATGAAGAACAGCTAATAAAGCGCAAGCACTATCCGACCATGAAGATGAAATGAGAAAAGCGCAGCGAAAAAGGAGGATGTAACCCCATGACTTCCCGAGAGGTCACCCATCCCAACACTACTCTAGCATAAGCGCGCTGAATTATGGAGTCTTGATCAGATCCATTGCGTTGGCACATGAACGATTGCATCCGTCAACCGCATGATGCTGCAATCGCCTAAGCTTGCGTCAGGCAGCCTAATGCAATGCATAGAGAGAGAAAACTAGGAACGGTAAGCGAAATGAGCAAGGACTTCTCCGGGCATGGGCCTGCAATGAAGAAATGAAAAGGCAAAGGGAAAACCCTCGAGAAAAGCGAAAGGAGAAAAAGAGGGTGTAACACTAGGACTTCCTGAGAGGTCACCCATCCCAGTACTACTCTAGCCCAAGCGCGCTTAATTACGAAGTTCTGACGGGATCCGGTGCTTTAGCGCTGGTATGATCGCACCCGTCGAGTGCACGATGCCGCCCCCACTTAAACTTGCGCCGTGCAAAGCAATGGCATGCACAATGAGAGAAAACTAGGAACCAAAAAGGAAATGGGAAAAGACGGCTCCAGCCCTGAGCCTGCGACGAAGAA
>MNCI01017882.1:303462-314450 GCA_015680685.1 Gnetum montanum | reverse complement strand
TGTAGTGTGACCTCCAAAACTTGCAATTTTGGGCTAAAATCTGGAATTTTTAAAGGCTGGGACCCATAGTTATCAATAGTGGACCTTGAGGACAACTTACACCCTTGAAATTAAGTCATTTTGGCTCAGTTTTGGGGCTCTAAAAATTGGTGACGCTGATCCTTACGCTGTGCAACGTTTGCACAATGTACTTAGCCAAAATTGCACTTTTTGACCTTGAAACTGATGATTCTTCACACCGACACTTGCCGTCGTGATCTGTGGGCCCCAAGGGGACCTTACTTGCTCCATGGTGGGATGCTTGAAGCCATTTCAGAGGCTCTGAAGTTTTCTGGAAGTGTTGCTGAAATTTTTGTGGTGTTTCAGTACCTAAGAACACATTTGTGTATGACAATAAAGACGAACTTTCTGATAAACCTTGTAGCATGTGGACTAAGCTACATAGTATTAAATTATTGTTAAATGTTTAAATGATTTCTTATACAATTAATCTCTCTCAACCCTTTACTCTCCTAGTTAAGTGCATTTAGTACGATCACTTCAAGCACATGTGTAACGCTTGGTAACCCAGTAATAAGTAGCACTTGGTAATCCTAGTAGCATTGCACTAGTTCAAGGTGTGTGTAGAAAGTGGGAATGGAATGGCAAGTAGGAGTCTCAAAGTGAACAGATCTTTATTTGAGCAAATTGTACCTGAGAACACATTTGTGTACGGTAATAAAGATGAACTTTCTGATAAACCTTGCAGCATGTGGACTAATCTAAATAGGATTAAATTATTGTTAAATTTTTAAATGCTTTCTTAGACAATTAATCTCTCTCAAATCTTTACTCTCCTAGTTAAGTGANTCTTAGACAATTAATCTCTCTCAAATCTTTACTCTCCTAGTTAAGTTAATTTAGTACAACCGCTTCGAGCACGTGTGTAATGCTTGGTAACCCAGTAACAAGTAGCATTTGGTAATCCCAGTAGCGTTGCACTGGTTCAAGGTGTGTACGGCAAGTGGGAACGGATACTAGTGCTAGGACGATTAGAACTTAGTTAGTGAATAGTTAGTCACTTAGTCTCTTCACCCTTTCCTCCCAGCATAGGCGTTAAAAAGATAAAAGTTATAAAAATCACATACCTCAAACTTACTTAACCATACAACCATGATAATACAAGTAAGTTTGGGAAGACAATGATTGATTAACCTTAAGTGTTCCATTCAGGTGCGTAAGCACTTAGTCCTTGGAGTTCAACCAGATCGCGCGTGAGACGCTTGTATTCTTATGGTTGATTGTAGGGATACCTCGCCACTCATCAATCTTCAACTATCCCCATTCAATGTCTTTCTCCTATTGTGATTTAGCATGAGGAGGTTTTCTTAATAATTACTCTAACTTATTTGTTCCTTTGACATAGGTACTTATAACCTTATCCAAAGATTTAATGTAGATGTTAGATTCTACTTCTCCTTTAATGATTAGCCTCTAGATGCCTTATTGTCTAGTGGTTGTTGCATATAGACATTATTGTACATAGATGTCTTCTACACATCAATTGCATGTTGTAATGGTATCATGTTTTGTAATATAGATTTTCTACACATAATTGCACCTATTAGTATTGTATAAGATACATGGAACTCTACGTCTTTGGATAATTTCATCTTATATTCCTTGCAAATTTCCAAGGACAAGTCTCTAATTTCAAGATTAGCAACTACAATACTAATCAATGCTCTTTCCATAATTATAGGAAATTCCCCTTATTATTTTTTACATGTATAACTAAAAAATGAATAGGATAAGAGCAACTACTTATGTTTGTGGTTACATCTTCCACTTGTCCAAGTAGAATACCAATTGATTGATCTGCTAGCTCTAATTTGATGTTATTCTTTTTTAGAAATTCCAAGACATACATATATCTTGTGAAACAAGGTTCACTCCTAACCAAAAATCTAATAGATTCTTGCATGGTTTATGTCTTATGATTTGTAGATACACTATGGGAATTCTAGGATCTATTCTCTTCTTGGAAAGTACTCTTTCTTTGATCCAATGGGTTACTGTCTATGCAAGCATGATAGTTATTATATCCTTCTCTATAGATGTTGGAAGCATAGTGTTTTTCTAAGGATTGTGTATGGATGGGATAGAGGTAGATGAAGTTCTTGTCATTCAAACATTTTTTGGGCTTGCCTGAAACAAGGGGCATTTCTTGGATCTTGGCTCACTTGTTATAATATCCTCTAATGTAATGACTACCATGGTAGCACTTTTTTATTATGGTTGTGCTGGTTGGTCTCCTTGCATGACTGGTGGTAGTACTAGTGATAGTGTATTGGGAGCTTAACCAACTATTGATTGGTGTGTGTAAGAATTTGGATCCATGCATGAGGTAGTAAAACTATGGTACGATGGTGAATAGTAGGGTGAGGAAGTATGGATATAAGTGTTACCAAGAGAGATCAGATGTTGATTGTAGTATCCATAGGGATCAAGATGCCTATATGGATAATGTTTTCCTTGGTAGTGACATTTCCCATGCTTATGATTGTTTCCACTACCACTAGTATTACTCTTGCAGTTGAGGATAGGCCTTAAATGTACAATTGTTGGTAGGGCTATCAAAAATAACCTTGTCCTCTTCTTCTTCTTCTCTTTTCTTTTATTTAAATCTTGTTCAATCTTTTCCTTTACTATTTTTAGTGCTATAGTGAACTTTTCATCTATGAAATCCCACATGTTCTCTACCTTGATGACAATGTCATTGACTAATTTTGAATTGGTAGAGTATTTTGTTGGATCATGTATTTCAAAGTTTCTTCTCCTTGTGATTCACATATTCTTACATCCCTTTTTTTTATTGCTAGATCTTTGTTATAGTCTTCAACTAATTATCGTTTCCTTAGCTCTCCTTCCTCTTTCTTTACTTGGTCTATGAGTCTTTAGATTCAATAAGTTGTCATTTCAAATAGTTTGCCTTGGGCATATACCCTAAGAGTCTCTCTTTTCTTGTTTCTTAGCTCATCAATGATGTGTTAGAATTGTTTCCTTTGAGAAAATCTGTTACCTAGGCACCCATTCAATAAGGAATAGTATTTTTCCATTGCTACATCAAGGGATTCATGTATTTGCTATTTTCATCCTTGGATCTATTTTCTCAAATTTGACACTTTGGAGTAGGTTTGATACTTATCATTGAAGAATTCTAGCATGGTACTCCATTTCCAAATTGATGTTGATTTCAAAGACCTATACCAGCTCTCAGCTTTCTTTATGAGTATTCTAGAAAACAACTTTAATTTTTGCTAATTATTTTCTATGTTTTGTAGGGTGTAGGCATCATGGAAGGCTTGGAGATGGTGTTGTGGATTTGCAGTGTATCTACCTTCAAATTTTGAAATGTTGTTCAAGTATAGTTTCTTGATGTGATTATCCCTTACATGCATGATAGGAATGTACATAGCTTCCCTAATGTTGATCATGTTATGAGGGGCTAATAGGGATTCTTTGTAGTCTTTAGGTCTGTAAGCTCTATTATAGTAATGACCCCTATGATGCTCATGATGTTCTCTCTTCTCATATTTGATAGTTTCTCTTTTTTCATCATGGTTATCTTCTTCTTCATTAGGATGCCTTCTTCTATATGCATGTATTTCTTGGTCTTTCCTTCATTCTCCATCATGATCAATAAGTCTTCATTTTTTCTTGCTAGAATTTGTAAAGAAATATGAGGAAGAAGATGAAGGAGTTTGAGAATAGTGTTGGCTAGTTGTCCATCTATGATTCCTTAATTCATTTCCTTTGAATTCAATGGATGTATTAGGTCTTAAATTGCTTCCAAGTCTGGAGTCTTCCTTATTTCTTCCCAAGGATTTCTATAAGAGTTGAATGCAATTTTATCATGATGGGATCTTCAATGTGGATGACTAGTATTTTTGAATAAGACAGATGAGTTTGAAAGAATTTCTTAGTTTGGAATACAAAATCTTCTTTTTCTTCTAGCAAAACTATCTATGGTACCTTCTTCCCCTTGTCTTGTTCATAGCTTGCCTCCATGATGGAATCCCTTCTTTCTTGAGCCTAGTCATGTATTTGGTGATTTAATATCCTTCTTGCACATGGTTAAGGTTTAACCTCATAAGGGATGCTTGAAGCATTGATGGTGCTAAATATTTTGATAGCAAGACAATATTACCTTGTAGATCTCTCCATCTGAGTTGTTCATTCTAGTAAAAAATAAATGTGAAGGCAAGATAATCAGGATCAATGTAAGCATAGGAAATCCTATTTTTCATCAGTGCACTTCAATATTTTTCATTATAATCCTTATCATGACTTTCATTAAATTCGATAACAAGTGAAGATTTTTATTTAGTTGTAGAAGCCATGTTAAGTGTTTGATGCTTAACTGTGTACTTTTGTAAAAATTAATCTAAGTGTGAAAAATGTAGTTTGTGGTGCTTGATAGAAAAAATTTTGTAAAATCAACTAACTAGAAAACATTGACACATCCCTGATAATGATGTTAATTATAAGTGATTGGGTATTCAAACACTTAACCATACAAGTCACAAGTGTTCATATGTAATAAGATCATACTTTGTGAATAGATAATGTAAGTATACTAGTAGTTGATGTTTAGTTCACGATCATTGTCTCCTCACTTAGAGTTAGTAAAGTGCAAATTGTATGGTTTAAATCTTAGTGAGGTATATTGATATTTTTTTAGCTTTAATTACACTAAGTGCCAACATAGTAAAACTAATTGTACATTCTATGTCTAGAAAATATAAAACTATTCTATCCTATTGACACTAAGTAATTATTCCTAGTTTGTCATACACGTCCTAGGATGATGCAATTGTTACTAGGATTACCATGTAATTTCACTACTGAGTGAATCATGCGAAGTCTCTACTAGGCTACCAAATAGTTACACTTTTCATTAGAAACTAGTTGTACTTATTCTGCCTTAGTAAAAGACATTGGAAAATTAAAGGACTTAAAAAATGTAAATGACTTAATGAAAGCAAACATGATGAAAAGCAAAAATTAAGTTAAGTGAGATGCTACAATGATGAAAAATATCTTAATATTTATTTCTATTCATGAATTATTTTTAGGAATAATCCATTCGAATAAAGATTCTGTACAACTATTGTTCACCACACTATGGGCATTCACTCTAACTCTAACTCTAAGTCACAAAAACAAACTACAAGAGTTTTGCCAAGCGTTAGCCAAAAGCTATTGTTTTGATGCGATGATGGGTTGGTATTTATAGGCATGACTATGGCCCACTACATCACATCTACAATGACATATGTAGCGCTATGATAGTGTAGGCTTACATAGAAAGGTTTTAACATTTGGTAATCCTAGTACTATGCCATTTAGTACACCCAACAATGAGCACTTGGTAACCTAGAAGTGTTAGCATAAGTTTAGGATGTGTAATACAAGTTGGGAATTAATCCTTAATTCTTAGGTTAGACTAGATTTATTCTTTGCATTGAGGTTAGGTAATTTAGATTTTTTAATATCTTAATAATAATTTAGACATGGTCATTACAACATCAACATCATATACCTCAATCACACTTAATCATACAAACTAACCCACACAAGTTTGATTGGAAATATAATAACCAGTGATTAATCATCTCACTATCTAGATATCCATGCTAGTCTATTCCATGGAATTCAACCAGATTGCCTATGAATTAAACCAAGTTGGGTGTAGTGTCTACTTTTTTTTATGCATGAATTGACTTTAGAACTTCTTATCAATTGTCGATAAATTTGAGGCTATTTAACATAGGCTCATAACTCCAACTTTCTAGATTCCTTTCCTACTTCTCTAATATTAAGTTAATGTACTTAAGTGCTTTTGTAGCATATTAATGTTTCATAGGTTATTTAGCTCTGGTTGTTGGAGTTTTGGAACTAGAATGTAATTACATGAACTCCTTTCTTTTGCTAGGATCTTTTAGTATAAATGTTTTATTATTTAGGGGTAATTTCTAATTATTATTTTATGATTAATATATGTGAATCATAGCTAGTAGTCATTATAGCTTATAATATGTATATTCTAACTTCTTAGGTCAATGATTTCCACTTACTATTATGATTTTAGACCATTACCTTAATGTTTCTTCATCATTTGATGGAATATAATTGTTACTATGATTTGTATGTTAACTCATACTATATCAAAGTTCTTCATCATCATGAGTTTTGATTCAAATCATAATTTAATAGGAATTTTTTCCTTAATCAATCTTATTTAAAAAATAACAGTTTTAGTAATATCAATGTCTAATATATAAGTTAAAGATGTACAATCATCATGGTTTACATAACTAAGTAAATAATATATTAGTTTCTATATGAAAAGACATGTTATTTTTCATATTCTAGTTTGTTATACTTGAACCTAATTAGTTCATTTATGTTATAATCATGGTTATAGAGTTATAATCTATTAAAGATTTAACTTAACTTTATTGTAAATCCTCATTTGTTTATATTAGTCTAATCATGAGAACCTCAAGTTTTTAAAACTGGGCTAGTTGAGTTAAATTTTTCCTATAAGAGTAACTATGAAGTTGAACAATTCATGGTTATGATTAGTTGGATTTCTTTAATACTGCTAATTTCTAGGGAAAAAATTTTATTTGTGCATCCTCAGTGCAGAAAAAACAAACCAAATTTATTATGAATTAATATACATGTATGTTTAGATACTTAAAGTTTTACTTATGCTTTGATTTTGTGGTTCCCTTGTTATTTTTTTTGTGATTTTACCCTAGTTATTTTTGCCAAGGTTTCACATGTCATCATCCTAACAAAATAGGATTAACTATATGAGTCATTTTCGTCATTCACCTATATGAAGAGCTAAATCTTTATTCATTCACAGTTTTTTCACATTGATGAGTAGCAAGGTACCCCTACACCCAACCATACGAATCACAGGCATTCATGTGTGATCCAGTTAAATTTCATAGACTATAATTACTAAGTATGCTAGAGTTAAATAATGCATCTGTGTTGTCTATTCATTGTCTTCCCAGTCCACTTTTGGAATGCAATTGTATGGTTAAGTGTGACTAAGGCGTAAGATTTTTATTATTTTGTGTTTTTATGGAATTACTTGCCTAGAACAAAGATAAAAGTGAAAGTAAGAGTGATTAATTGCTAAACAGACTATGATCTAATCTAGCCTAACACAAGTAACCATTCCCCCTTCCCAGACACATCTTGAACTTTGTGTAAACACAACTGAGCTATCAAATGCTAACAATTTTTGAGCTACCAAGTGTCACATGTATGTTCGAAGAGGTCATGCTTGTGTATTTTAATAATTTTATTGATTGATCAAAATTAATTACTACATTAATCACATTAATGCAAATTGCATGAAATATAAATGCATAGGAAAGAAAGTCTCAGGTGCTGCAAGGAATGAATCAAAGAGTTCATATTTATTGCCAACACAATGGTGTGTTCAAGTACATCAATGCTTGAATAAAGATCTATTCACACTTAGATCTCTTGTTGCAGGCACTTGGAAAATATTCTAAATCTCAAATGAGAAAACTACAAGAGTTTTGCTATTTGACTGCCAAAAACTTACTCCCAATTGTGTGCTTGGGTGCTATATTCATAGACCTAGGAGTAACCTTGTGATATCGAATGTATGATATTGCATCTTGGGCCACGATATCGCGTCCACCCCGATATCGAAGCATATGAAAAACATGATTTATCATACCCCCATGACTGAATGAAAACTTATCTTCGAGTACAGAAGAAGAGAGGAACAAGGCATTTACAAGATACATTAAGGGGTGTGGACTTATTTGACTGACATGTAGAGTGACATAGAGAAAATAGAAAAATACAGAAGTGCCCGAGCATACAATATTACAATTGTGTACAAAATTGTGTGTTCATGACAATAGGAAAGAACAATAATGGATCCAAAGGACATCCAACCTATCTTGGCAATAGAAGAATGAGGGAGAGGTAGAAGAGATCCAATGGTCATGAACAATCTCCCATGAGTGATATGGTTGCATCCTCCTTGGTGACAATAGTCCCACTTTCAGTCCATGCTTCCCATTGCAATTAGAAGAAAACAAAGGATTAGTATATATAGTGTAATAGATGATGGTTGAATACCTTGTCTCGTTGGTGATTTTATCTAGCCATGTTATCATTGTGATAGATTGGTTGCTTGATATTGTTAGTGGAAAGACAGAAAAATGAGTTAAGTAAGATAAGTGATCCATAAGACTTAGAAAGAGCTTAACACAAGGAATACTGGAAAGAGGATATTCACAACAATAAAAAGGAGTTCATTACAAATAGTTTTGAATCTGTGTACAATTGGATGACATGGATGGGGTAAATAAAAAGAATTTGATTGTAACAATGTTTAAGGATAAAGAACTTAACTTAATCCAACCAAAAGATATGCAAGTGTGTCCTACCCAAAGCAGGCACATGCCTTTTATGCCCTTGCATAACTTCAAACCAAGGAGTTCATGGGCTCCATGTATGATTAATGATTATGGAAAGTTAAGTACAAAAACCCAAAAGTAATTGATTGAGAAACTTGACATATCAAACCAGAACATTGAATCAAAATATGAAAATCGATAGTGAGGTGAGGCATGGAAAGCATAGATGGATGATAGAGAAAGTGGAATGGAGTTCCTAATTATGGTTACATAAAATCCCTTGTGGAGTTTGTGATTAATTAACTTGGTAGGATCCTTCCTCAGTCTAGATCAAAACCAACCACTTTTAGTGACTTCACATCAACATTCTAAGCAAGTCCATCCCTTGAGACACAAGAATGCTTCCACAAAACAACCACAATTCAAAATTGGAGAGAAGGTAGCAAGTGAGAATGGGCCTTAGTTAGAGGAGATAAGACAAGTCTCATAACCAGTGCTTGTAGTTCTCTTATTTTGTCTAAGGGGTGTGCTTTGAATTTCCATGTTTTTTTGGATGGGAACCACACTATGCAAAGCCCATGCATTTTTTACATTTATTTTGTCCAAGGGGTGTGCTTTGAATCCTCATCTTTTCTTTTTGTGAGAGGAGCACACCATGCAAGGCTTTATTTGACTTCCTATTGTGAAATGATGTGGAACGGTGAGAAGCTTACGAGAACACTCATTCACATAGAAAAAAAAAAAAGCACAAAGAATACCGCATCTCTTTGAAGCCACACCCTATCCAAACCTTTGATTCCTTTCCAATTCTAGAAACTACACAAGTCACCAATTTATTAAAGTTGCATTAATGAAGAAGAAATTACGTGCTTCCAAAACAAGAAAAATCATAGATTATGTAGATGGGTGGATGATGTGGACTCACTACCTATTACATGAAAAGAAACCATGTCCTAGTCATCAATAACGACATTCAAAGTCAGAAACCAGACATCAACAATCGAATTACAAATGAAATATACCACCATCGAGTAGTGCATCACCATTGTACTTGCCACCTTATTAGCAGAAAAAGTAGAGAAACACATCAAACACAAGCAAACATAACCATAAAAGAAAGTAAAAGAGTAGAAAATAAATATTGAATATATTAACGATTGTGTAAATTAAAAACTAAGAGAAGAACAATAACCTTAAAAATAAAAATATGTAAAACAAAGAAGATGAAAACAAAAATTTGTAAAACCAAAAATGTGTAAAACAAAAAAGTAAAAAATTAAGGAGTTTCCTAAGGTATTAGTATGGGTGGCCATCTCCCTCATGACTAAGTTGGAAGGGAGAGATCCAAAAGATTGAGCGTGGTTATCCATTTGATGAGGTGTTTGTTGTGTTGGTTGGCTTGGGCTCATGGAAAGGTTTCATTTGTTGAATGTTGACTAGTTGTTTCTTATCTGGATTTTCAGGTTTGTAGATGATCATGGCCCCATATGGAAAAGTCCCCTCAATGATGTAAGGTCCTTCGCACAATGTTTGAAATTTGGTCTGTTGGAGTACATGTGCAAGATTCCAATAGAGAACCTTGTCTCTTGGTTGAAACTTGAATTTTCTTATTTTGATGTCTTGGCATTTTTTGTTGAATGTCTTATGCATTTTGTTGGATGATAGGGCCATTAACTAATTTTCATCTAGTAAGTTAAGGATCATCAATCGTTCTTTCTATACTAGACCTAGATTTACATCAAGGTCATAGGCTGTAGAAAGTGTATGCAACTCAAATTGGATGGCCAATGTTGGTAGTTTTCCATACACAAGCTCATAGGAAGAATAACCTATGGAAAGCTTTCATGTGGAGTGATAGGCCCAAAGGGCATCATTTAATTTAATGCTCCAGTCCCTTCGGTATTTTCTAATGGTATGTGTTAGGATTTTTGTAATCTCCCGATTAGTGACCTCAGCTTAACCATTGGCTTGGGGGTGATATGGTGTTGTGAGTTTATGTTCAACCTCCAAGCACTACATCAATTTCTAGAAAGTGGCACCTGTAAAATGAGTTCCATTATCAGAAATTAACGCATGAGGTACACCAAACCTATTTACAATGTTTTGTTGTACAAATCAGCTGTTGCTTCTACCCACTTGGTATAATAGTCAATTACAACTATTATATATGCCTTTCTATTTGATAAAGGTGTGATGGAACCCATAAAGTTAATGCCCCAAATATTGAATGGCTTGAGAGGTTGTATCCATTGTTGTGGCCCCTTCATTCGAGATATCATTCTATTGGCGACTGTTTGGGACGCGACCATCAATGAGTGTCCTCGAACAGGATTTAGGTGCCTGCTGGTCTCTAGCAACACCAAGGCCCAAATACCTCCAAATAGACTCAGTAGTTAATGTGTGTATGTGTGTGTGCTGTTGCGGCGTGCGGTTGTGAGAAATGTAACGATTACGGTGCGTGTAAACTATAAATGACTTACTTTAAAGAGATTCAGCCAACTTTGCCAAGTACTGTGAGTTCTT
>MNCI01017882.1:206018-293937 GCA_015680685.1 Gnetum montanum | reverse complement strand
CTTATTAAGAAAACTAATAAAAAAAGGATTAGAAAATCCAAAAGCTTCATTGTTTAGCATACAAGAATCTAGCATCTTTTTGAAACTTTTTTATTTTTTTTGTTGTTATTTTATTTTAGTTTTAAGTGCAGGGGGTTGTTAGTATTGGAACTTGAAACTTTTTAAACAATATTTACTGCTAAGACATTTACTCATATTATAAGGGACCACCACTTGTAGTGATGGTAAGGTGCTTGTTTCTCAAGTTGTAATATTTGGGTTCAAGCTTTAACACAACCACTTGAAAGAGGTTAGGCTTCTAAGCTTATTAGATGATGATTTGGGTTTAAGCCTTAACACAACCACTTGAAAGACTTTGTTTTCTTTTGTAATGAAGAAAAATAAAAAATGAAACAAAAACTTACTGTAATGAAAATTAAAAAAAAAATAAAGAAACAAAAATAAAATTTTCATCAAAAATATAAACACAATTTTAAAAAAAAATCTTGGAAGACTATACAACAAACACATTTTGCAACCTTTCTACTAAAAGGATGTTAAGCAAGGTGATAACCCATGAGAATAGCTAATGCTTAATAAGTGTTTGGTAACAACTTTACAAGTTACTCTTCTATTTTCCGATTTACATTAACAATGAGATGCTAGCCTAGTGGTAAGACTTTTGATTTGAAAGCTCCAAATTACGTATTTAATTTTGGTTGGCATTGTTGAGTTCTAAAGTTTTAATTGGAGTATATGTCTTTGGGGTTACCTATATTATAGTTATTTTGAGATGAAAATTTATATTATAGTTATTTTTATAGCATTGAAGGTATTTTCATCTCAAATTTATAGTTATTTATATTAAAATGGCTTTTTGGACTAGACATGCTTTTTAGGTAACCTAGTGATCCCTAGTTTGACTTGAAAAATACTTTAACACATCTCAAATGATTGCCAATGTAGGTAATGACTCCTTGTACACTGATGCAATTATGGTATCTATAGCATGAGATAAAAATCCTTTCAATGTCTTTGAGATGAAAATACCTTCAATGTTGTAATTTTTTCAGTCTTGTGGGTCTAACACCACCCTTACCCCCTACCTTCACTTGAGATGAAAATACCTTCAAGGCTATAATTTTTTTATTTTTTGGGGGTTCAACACCACCATGACCACCCCTGCCTTCATTTGAGATGAAAATACCTTCAATGCTATAAATTTTTTTCCTTGGAGTTTGACATCACCTCCACCCTCCACCTTCAATGTTGTAATTAATGAATGATAGATTTATGTGACCTTTTGCCTACTAGGATTATCTTATTTGCAACACTTTGCTCTAATATCTATAATTCATGTGTTTGTTGCCATAAAAGAAAGAAAATTTGGAATATTTAATCCAATGATAGAATGTTTTTAAGAAATATGGATGACAACAAGGTTTGAACTCAAAACCTTTATATACTAAGTCAATATCATTAAAACATGGTCACTCACCAAGTTTGAAAATTTTATCTATAAAAAATATATATGAACAAGGAATCCGTTTTTCTCAACTTAGCTTTTTAAGTGTTGGCTTGTGACGTTGTTTTGTACTCGGCCAATTTCCTAAAGTGGTTAACATGAAATTTAGAAATTCAGAAAAAAAAAAAAAAAAGATCAACGCGCAACCAAATAAACTTTCTAAAATTCAAAAAGCCCACTGATAGTTGGGGTGAATATTATGCAAACTAACAACGCGACATGAACAATTTTTGGACGAACTTCTTTAAATTTAAATTCTACACCGCAGCGAAGCAGATTAATAATCAGTACCAGGCTTGCAGCCAGTTGTGAATTTGAGGCGGTTTGAGCCTATATTTTACCGTTCTACTCAACAATTGAAGTCTTCAGTTTTTCAAAACGGGTAACAATACGGAGCCCGTCATGGATACTGACTAATAGTTAATGTCTGCAGTTTCATGCTGCCATTCATGGATCCTAAATATAAGATATTGTTGCACCTATATAACCGGTCAAAGTTACAGCAAACCTCCAAAAAGTACATGTTGTCTTTTGAATCTGCCTTCAAAAGTTTTGTTTTGTTGCGAGGCGTTGTGTTCATCATGGCTCAGGAACGTCATGAGAGAAGCGGCAAAAATACATTGAAAAGAAAGTCGTTAGCTGAAGGCTATGATGTTTTGTTGGAAAGTTATACGGTAAGTTACAAATAATTTCCTACTATTCTTCTTCTCATGATTGGTAGGTTTCTTGGGATTTTGAGTGGTTACCCATAAGCTTTTATTTCAACTCTCAGCCAAAAAGCTCAACAAGCATTAACTCTCCCTGAAAAGGAGGTGATCCAGCCGCACAATGAAGGCAAGTAGTATCCAACCCACAACATGTCACCACTGCAAAATTGTGAATAAAGGAGGAGTTATTAGCTCGAATTGTTGTGGTTTCTCTTTTAATTACCTTTCCGTTTAAACTTTAGCCTCCAATTTGAAGGAGTGTTAATTAGATTAACTCAATTTTTATAATTTCAATTCAGGTTTCCCAACAAAACAGATGCTCAAATTATGGAACAATGTCCCCTATGTTGTGGATACTGCACCTGCAAATTATGCTTAAGGAAATTGGTTAGTGTTGCATTGAGTGAGTTTTTTTAAGGCTGTTCAATACCGTCTGTATTGTTTGATAATTTACTTTTGCACTTGCTAATGAATTTTATAGGCAGGAAATACAAACAAGCTACGCAGACGCTACATTTTTGGCTTTTGCCATACAAAATCTGTATCCTATTATTCGCAGATTTAACCAAATGCAACAGAATGAGTTAAACGTAGAGGCTCTTCATAAAGGTAAGTGTATTTATTTGGTAAATAGTTTTCAAGCAGTGGCTTGAAGTTTTGGTATAATTATGTTCTATCTGTGCAGGAGTACCAGTACAAGAGTACAAAAGAGCTGCGTGTTCCTGTGCTCCCTTCTGGATAAAAAAAGAGTTACATGGTAAATAATGCAAGTTAAATTTTTCCAATGCAAAAATCTAAGCTTAGGTTCCATGGAAAAAGCATGAAAAAGCATGAAGTGATACCTTACATTCCTTAATGTTTCATTTTCGTAGGGATAATACATATTGCAACAGTATCATTGTTGACTTATATAAAAGATGCACTGATTGTTCATATGATCTATGTATAAAATGCATTTAAGATTTAAGAACTAAATATGGACCCTCAAAAATCATAATAAACTCCAAAGGCTTAGTTCTCTGCCATTTATGCCAGAATGTGCTAAGTCTGATATTAATGTTGAATAAGATTTTTAACCTTTTTGCAAAGGTGAAAATGTTGAAAACTACAGATTAGAAGAATAGGTCATAATTCATAGTAAGAAATGATTGATACACCCAATGTTGAAAAAGTCTAAGTCAAATCTTGAAGAAAAACATCTAACCAAACATCTAACCAACCTTCTTTTAATGATAATGATAATCATATCTAATATTCAATTGCATAGCAAGCCAAGAATGAAGATAAATACAGAATATTCAAAAATGTTTAGGCTGAACGGCAACTAGTCATACTTAGAGATTGTTTAAAGGATGACTCTAGCTTAAGTTGGGATCTCGTGGTGATGATGACGGGTTGCAGAGATAAGACCATTGACAGAAGTAGAACAATTCATGTGGTTGACTGCTACACATGAGAAATCATAATGACATCTCAAATTTCTTTTGTGTGCTTTTTTTATCCTTTCATTCTTTTTCTTTGATGTAACTAATTGATGATGAAATTATTTTGCAGGAATCCATGAACATTAGAAAATTCTTTCGTGAATACAAAGATGGGGCTACAAAAGATGCAAGACAAGTCCTATACAAATTAAATGATTGACCACCTCAGGAAGATTGAGATGACAAAATTTCAACAATAGTGAATTTTTCAAAGTCCTGCCATTTCCACACTACTGTCATCCCATAAGTAGTCTCAATATTGCAAAAAGCAATGTTCTTTCTAGCTCCAAATCTTGGTCCCAATATGTGCATTGCTCAAGGCCTTGAAAAAAATTCTGGTTACGATGATTCTGTAACCCATCTTCATCTTGATGTATTAGATGCTTAGCTCAACATCTTTAAACTCTTCTATTTGATAAATTTTTAATGTTAAAAAAATATCATTTTATTGTTACATTACTTTGCTTTTCTATGTGAAGAGTTTTATTATTTTTGTAATCTACATGAACTTCTATTTTTGGTGGTTTTTGAGTTTTTTTTTTTAAATATATATTTGGGGATAAGTTGAGGTAGTAGCAAAGCCTCTACACACACTTTACCAATAGCACATGTGTTCTCATTTCTTTCCATTTGTTCTATCTTTTATGTTATCTATTTCAAAAACTTTTGAATTTTCTTAACTTGTCATTGCTTAATTTGTGTTGTAGGTAAACCTACTTAAGCATGTTAAAAAGATTGGGAACATGAATAACAAAAACTATAATAAAAAATTCAAAGACCAAGTAGAGCTTTTGGATGACAACACTGATGATGGTCGAGGTGGCACAATATGGGACATTTTCAGAAGACAAGATGTGCCAAAATTGGAGAAGTATCTCTGCAAGTATTAACAATCCTTCAACAATTATAACAAACAAGTTGAAAATGTAAGTTTGGCTTATCTACATAATTTTGCATTATGCGAGAACTATGATCAAACAATATGTTGAACAAGTGAGTTTTAATCAAATTCGTGAAGGTTGTCCATCCCATACTTGATCAATGTCTTTATCTAAATGATACTCACAAGCAAATGCTGAAGGTGAAATATGGTAAGCAATCTACTCTTAACCTAAGAAAGCTTTCTTGGATTTAACAAAAAGAACTCTCAATTAATATTTGATGAGTGGCAAGGTACCTCTACACTCAACCATACGAATACAAGCATGTATGCATGATCCATTCGAACTCCGTAGATGGACTGGTTGTGGCNGAGGTGAATGATGGGATCCTAAACTAATGTTACTCCTAGAGATGATGGAAAATAATTTTAACTTAAGCTAATAGGCAATAAAAAGCGAAATCTAAACTAGCCTAAGTGTGATGAGCATCCCTCCTTAATCATCCGCGTGCATGTTGGACCTCGTGTACTACTTCTGGGATTACCAAACACACATTACTTGAGCACTCCTAGATACGCTACTAGGTTACCAAGTAGTTACACTTAAATGTTTGTAATTAAGTCGTACTCATTCCGCATTTAACAACAGGAATAGTAAATGATGATAAAGAAATATTAGCAAAGAAAACAATAAATAACAATTAACAATTAAAGTAATTAAAAGCTAAGTGAATGCTGCAATGATGGAGTAATCCCAATCTTTATTGCCAATCGTGTGCATGTCCAAGTACATCACACCTGAATAAAGGTTCCGTACAATTACAATCATCACAGTGTGGGCATGCACTAGGGGAAAGAACTAAAACTAACTGAAAATTGACAAAAATACTCTACGTTAAGACTTACCAACTACTCCCTTCCTGTGCACCCAAATGTTGTATTTATAGGCCTACACAGGACTCATGATATCGTGTTTTCAATATCGTTATCCAGGCTATGATATTACGTACTCGATATCAAGGATCCGCTATTGGGGCCTAACAAACCATGATTCATCATATCCCCATGACTGAATAACAACTCGTCCTCGAGTCAAAAAAAATAAGAACGAGTTCAATTTATTACATAGTGAATAGGTATGAGATTATTGGCTAACTAGGAATTACTCATGCAGCAGTGTGGGATTAAACGAAACAAAATTGGGACATAGACAAAAAATTACAAAAAGAAAAATTTTTTGAAACTCATGTGGTTCCTAACGGTGGTGGCTCCTTCATGGGTCTCTTCCCCTTATCTTGTGCTCCAGGCTTTGGAAATGGATGTCTCTGAAGAAGCACCTAGAGTTTTTCTTCTTTGGTCTGGGGATCCTGTGTCGTCCATGCTAATGCTCCAATGTTTGATGGAGTTGGCACTTCCCATGGGCACAGCAGTTATAGGAACATCTGACTGGCCTTGACATACCAGGTTGCAAACAACTGTTGTTCATCTTCATAGGCTCTGGCTTTATCCTTGCATTCTTGATAGTCTGTAAGCTATCAAGCCAAATCCAATGCGACATCTTTCTATCCTTGGTAACTGGTCCTGACCACCTCTAATTCAGAATTTGCTACTTCTAATCTCTACAATGTCTTCTTGTGTTTGGAAAATTCTATTTCATATTTAGTGTAGGTGGTTGTTACTTGCTTTTCCAATTTTATTCTCGGGTGTCTTGCTGTCAACATGGCTAAGTTGGCATACTGCAGGTTTGTCAACTTCATGTACTTCGTGAGATCTTGTATCTACAGGTCCTGGCTTTACAGTTCTTCTTGGTGGATGATGGCATAAGTATCCAATATGGCCTGCCAATCAATGTTTTGAGCACTAAGAGTGTTAATATGGGCTTTGACCATATGGATTTCTTTTTCAATCACCTATTTGTACATTCCCACTTGATCTCTGAAATGCTCCTTGAGCTTCTCATGTCACTTGGCCTCATTCTATCATGCGCTTATTTCAATCACTATCTTTTGGTGGATCATGTTTATCTCCTTCATTGAGATAGTTTTGTTCTCTCTGGCCAAGCGATTCATATCTTAGTTGACCCTTATTAATTGTTCTTGCAATTGTTGAAAATTTTCTTCGAGAACATTCTTTTTTTTTTCTACTGTGGTCAATCAGAGATTTTCGGCAACAAGGTGTTTATTTTCTTCTTGTGAGACCTTGAGTGCTTTGGCATGTGCATACATTTGATCTTATGCCTTGGAAGCATCCCAATCAACCTTCTCTTTTTCCTACACCACTTTTTTATTCTCTTCCAACAATTTGGTTAGCTGCTATGTCCAAAAGGGTTATAACTAGTCTGCAGGGATGAATTAGAATGGATCCCACTATGCAACTTGCAGGGTGACGAGCTTTTCTGGGAGTCTTTTTAACTCCTCCTTTACATGTTCGGCCCTAACCTCTACCATGATGAGCTTTCCTTTTGTAGAGATGAGGTCTGACTGTGTTACTGTGACATCTTGAGAGATGTCAAATAAGGACATCATCACTTGTTCTATCTACAGCAACTGATTTAGAACATCCTCATGATCTATAGGAGTCATTGAGGGATCAGCTAAGTTTTGAGCATCGCGTGCTCTTGTAAAATCTACCAGTGGCACAACAGGGACATTAAATGATTCTTTGATGTGATTTGCAACTACTTCTGCTGCTCCTACTGCATCTTGATACTACATGACCACTATTGTGGTGCCTTCACTAGTTTCTAATTACACTTGAAAAGATGCAATGTTTCCAGAGATTTGTTGTGACTAGTTTGATTACCCTCCTCTTATTTGGATTGACACCTCACCCCATGCATGATCAATTGAGACTGTGGATCATGTGGCATCATCAATAACCCTGAAGAGATTTGCTTTATCGTGGCTTCCCCAACTAATCGATTCCACGATGGCTCATCAACAGTCAATAGTATTGTGGTGACGATGGTGGTTGGTCTTGTTGGCTTGTAGGTTGTGTGCTAGGCCCCGCTTCTTGTTATTGATTGGGCCTTGTTTCTGGAAGTTGGCTAGGCCCTGCAATTTTAGGTGTAGTGGGCCCCACTATCTATTCTTACTCAAGCTCCAGTGTCTCACCAACATTTTTCCTTAGGGCTGGTGTTTTCAGTAATTCAGTAAATGAGGCATTTTAAGCCTTTTTGGGGATGTCATTGGTGTACCCCAGAATTCCAGCATATCAGCATGGCTTCCTGATTAGGCAGGGAAAAGGCAATGTCAACTTCTCTATCTTACGTTCTTCAAACCGCCTTAAAATTTCTATGAGATATAGATGGCATAGGTTGGCATCAACCTTGGCCGTCAAGATGGCACTTCCTCTAGCCACATAGGTGGAAATTCTGTTCAATCTTTTTGTTGGGAAAATGTGATATGTGCCAATTTTGAAGTAGATCCTCTCTTCAAGTGTGAGCTCTCCATATGCTTTATCCTCCTTGCCATACGTTCTTCTTAACCATATCTTGCGTGCATCTGCATCAGAGTGGATAGGTGAGCAACCTTGGACCCTATATTTGGAAGATTCAACACTTCCGAAATGGCCTTGGCAGAGAAATCAACAAAAATCCCAACAATATCAACAATGGTGCTTTCTTCCTTATTGTACCAAAATTGGTATGTCTCCCCTAGGTACCAATCACCACTCCTAGAGAGAACAGGCGACAATGGAGATCCTTTAAGCTGGTCTCTAACTACCTCAGGGGAAAATTCAGTGAAAGTTTCAAAATTGAGTTTCACAATCATGGCTACTGACGTGGACCTTTCACGAATTTCCTAAACACATTCCAGAGAAAATGTGAGATGTTGTCCCTATTTAGGTGCCCTATCGTCTCCACCTTCAGCATGCCCTAATTGCATAGTAACAGGAGGTTCCTGATGAATGTTGAATGATTGTGCCTCCTGCTCTACATGTTCTTTGAGAGGCACTTGGCCTCTACCTTTCCTTGGCTATTTAGATGCACCTTGAGAGGATCCTCCTTATCCTCTTTTAGGGGCCATTTGCAATCACATAGGATCGATTATCAATAATGCTATTTACAAAATTAGATTAATACGTTACTCCTTGTCCTTAATAGATTCATTTCTTTCTTAGTGTGATTCAGAGTTAGAGATTTTCATGAAAATTTCCCTAAAATTTTTTATATTGGACCCAATTTTGATTAGGTGACTCCAAAAAATAATTTTCATGGTCTAGGTGAAGAAATAAAATTAGTTTGACAATTTTCTTAGCATTTTTAAGGTCACTTACCCTTGATAATATCCTTCAAGCAATGATGAATTTCGAAAAAACTATGTGTGACTTGAAGCATACCCTTCCCCCACGACTAAGTTAAACCCTCCAGGTTTAAGCAAGTTTAATCGAAATGAGAATTAGAGCGTTAAAGAGCAAGTTATTGATGTTTGAATGATAGTTGCACAAGCTAGAAAATTCATGGAATAAAATTTCAACAACTCCCCTTGCATGAATAGTGAAAAATGACGTTGATGTGTGTGGAGAGGTCCATATATATAGTTTTTATAGATGCGATATCGCGTACTTGTTAGCACAGACTGATATCGCGTCAGACCTGATACTGGGCACCCAATATCACATCCCTTCTAAAATAGGGTACTTGGAAAAATTGATAAATTTTCAAATTTCCAAGGCAAAAAATGAAGGATTTAAGGTTTATTTGAAAAATCTAGGGTAACATTAAAGAGACCTGAAGGCATCAAAAATGTAATGAATTGCAATTTTACAATTAAAATCATGAATAGGGTGAGAAAAAAGGACATGTAGTGGTGCACAAAAATGTTTGAATTAAAATGATGATAAAGAAAAGGATAACTTTAGCAATGCAACTTGGAAGGTATAAGATGTGATGTTGATGTGCAATGAGTGCAAATTACAAAAGTTACATAAGTGGGTTCTTCCCAAAGTAGGTTCCTACCTATCATGCCCTTACGTAACCACACCTTAAAATGTCTATAGGCACTAAAAGGGTTAAATGTAATTTGCACCAGAGTAACAAAACACACACATGTAAATACCATCGCGATGAGGTATGAATTCTGTGTGACACAAGACTTAGGTCAAAAATACATGGACAACGAGATGAGACGAATCATAGAAGGGATTGTAGAGATCGGGACATGAGGTAACTGACCCTTGGCACAATGAATACTGAGTGTAGGGTGTGATTAATGTGTCATTAACCCATCGCTCCAAAATCAAGACCATGTACATTCCTCTAATCAGTGACATTGCATTATTTCATCCAAGGATGAACAACCATAAGAGCACCATGATAGCAAGGCATACGATCACTTGGCATTTTGTCCAAGGAAGGAGTTTTATAAGTTTTTCTACAACATTTTCTTCTTTGATGTTTTCTTTTCTTTTCTTCTTTTCTTCTTCTAGCCACTTTGGCACTTGTCCTTTCTAATAATGAACCAGAGAAGTCACCAACCTTTAGGCATGGATGCATGTCTTTCTAGTGGAACCCTCAAAATAGCATTGAGTTTCTTTATTGAGTGCTTTTATTACTCTTACTCCCATTTTTCATTAGATCTACAAGGACCTTAATACAACCAGGCAGCATGATAGCACCTACAAATGTCACCAAAGAGCCCTTGATGTCACACCCTATTCATTCCCTCTTAGTCCACCATTTTTCACTCTAGGCATAATGAGCACAAAATTACTTTAAGTTTTAATGATGACAAGAATGTCATCATAGCCAAAGTAGAACCTCTTATTAATAGAATGGATGGGTGGATGTTGTGGCTCACTATCCAAATAATTAGTCACCTAAGAACTAATAGTATAGAACAACACCTCAACTGACAAGTCACATGAGTATTTTATTCATTGATGAGATTACTCTCAAAAAGATAAAACAACAAATTGGAAATGAAAAACTGGAAAACAAAAAATTGTAAAATCAAAGAAAAGGAAAAACATTTACTAATTCTGCTTGTTAGAATGGAGGATATGCCCCATAACTAAACTTTTGAGCATGGATAGAATTAATAAATGGAAAATGTGGATCCATGCATGTTGGAAATATTGGAGTCTAGTCATATCCAAACCACTAGGTGTCTTTTGATGTGGTGGCTAGAATGTACCCAACTTGGGATTCACACACTTGATTAAAGTTGGCATAATGGGGCAAATTATAAGATGTGGTCATGTGATAATGAGTTGACCCACTATGGCACTCGTGACCATAAGATGGTATGCAGGGATCGATATGTCTCCCTACATGGTTATATTCATTGGGCTACATGGTTGTTAGAGTGTTGATTAGTGGCCCTGATAAGGTAACAGGAGGCATTGAGTTTGAGGGAGAAGATGCATCACAACACTGGACTTGTGCTGAGTTGGTGGATGCAGTGGTTCCAGAACCATGTTGTCTCTTTCTATGGTCATACCTAAAGAAAGGATGCTTTTAACATTGTGGAGGACCTCCACTATTTTTGACAATAGTAGCACAAGTAACATTTGTGGGTTGGTGCTATAGTGCAAAACCTTCTGGCACAACTGGTGGAGATGTACAAGGAGGTGAATGATGAGAATATTGAGGGTGAGGAGAAGTGCAAAGAACATGAGGTGGTGATCTTGTTGGAGAGGACATGGGTTGATAGTACTCAGGAGAATGATAACAATGTGATGAAATAGAGGATGTTGACATAGTTGGAAAAACAAGATGCTAAACATAATAAGCACCTGGGTTCAGATGGTATGAACGGTGTGACTAGTTTGACAATGGCCTCCCCCATGATTGGGGTTTTTGCCACTATGGTTGAACCTGGTATTTCTGTATGAAATCTAGATGTAACATTCCTTCCCAATGCTCATGTAAATGTAACAAGATTTAGCATTCACCTTTGGGGTGATTGTACAAGAAAACATCACATTGATATGGGTGATTTTCAGTTGATCTCTTATCCTTATTTTTTTCAACCCTTCTTTTCGATTATCGCGTGGTGTCCTGTCTTGTTTCTCAGTTTAGCATGGTTCCACCTCTAATAATGTTGGCATATTCTCTGCATTTTTCATGTACCCATTCCATCATCTTATTGATCTTTGCCTTAATTTCATTTAGTGATTTTAGTATTGGCAAAGATGATTCCACCTCCTTGAGGTAAGTTGATTTCTCCTCTTCATGATCTTGGACCTTTACTAGTTTGAGATTTTGGTCTTGTTGAGAACTTTCAACGTTCTCCCATTTAGCTATTTCTCCTTCTTCTTTTGCTACCTACTTGATAAGCTCTTGGAATTGGTGGGTTCGTAGCTCATATAGTTGACCTGGGGCATACATCCCTAGGGTCTCCCTTGTTTCATTACGAAGCCCATCCATGATGCAATACATTAGCCTTTCATCAGGAAACCCATGGCCTGGGCAATTGTTTAACAATGAATAGTACCTTTCTAAGGCCATGTCCAAGGGTTCATGTTGCCCCTGTTTCCACTCTTGGATTTGTCTCCTCAAGGCTAACACTCTTACATAGGTCTAATATCTTTCAGTGAAGAGTTTTATCATTGTCGACCAACTATGAATTAATTTTAGCTTTATAGACATGTACCATACTTTTTCTTAGCTAACAAGTGTCATAGGAAAGAGCTTAAGTCTTTTCCACCCATTATCAATATTTTTTTATACATAGGCATCATGGAAGGCTTGTAAATGATGCGGATCTAAATCATAGCATTCTGAAAACTGGGGAAAGTTATTTAAATCAAGCCTGGGTAGACGCCTTTCCTTGCAATGCCTGTGGGATATTTGAGCAGCCTCTTCTATATGCATTAAGCTCTTAGTATCCAGCAAGGGTTCATCATCACTAGGTAGGTTATGAATTTTTGAGTTGGGATGATTTTATCTTCGTTCATGTTGGTGTTCCTAAATTTGCCCGTGGGCTTGATTTTTATTTCTATGTTGACCCCTTCAGAGATGGTCATCCGTGTCATGACCTGATGTCAAAGGAGTAGAGGAAGGGAAAGGATTGGAAGACTCATCATGACTTATGTAAGTCTCCCAATCATCCCTGGATAAATTCTTGTTAACTATTGAGAAGGTCCTAGGCCTTACAGGCCTCCTCATTCTATGGAATGTCCCATCCTCACTAGAGGTGTTAGAGTTGGATGAAAAGAGTCCTTGAGTACTGTTGGGGTGTTCATGAACATAGGAGACCCCTGCATAAGATTGAGTAATCCAAACTTCATCTTCATCATCATATATTTTGTTGGTTCTCCAATGAATTACCTCACTAGTTGTCGCGTTATCATAGTCTTGTGAGAGAGACATTGTTGTGAATTATGTGTGACTTATTTGCAATTACTTTCTTTCTAAAAGATATATCGTCAAGGCTTTGTTATAGCGATCTTGGATGATGCAACTAATCTAAATAACTAACATTTTCCCTGGCAATGGTGCCAATGATGACTGGCAAGGTAACCCTACACTCAACCATACGAATACAAGCGTGTACATACGATCTGGTTGAACTTCGCAGATGGACTAGTTATGGCATCTAGATAGTTACATGTTGATCATCATTTGTTGTCTTCCCACTTGGACTAGTATTTCCTTTATCACATATGGTTTAGTCCAAAGTGAGGTGAATGATGGAATCCTAAACTAATGCTACTCCTAGAGATGATGGAAAACAATCTTGAATTAAGCTAATAGGCAATAAAAAGTGAAATCTAAACTAGTCCAAGTGCGATGAGCATCCATCCTTAAACATCCATGTGCATCTTGGACCTCATGTACTACCTCTAAGATTACCAAGTGCACATTATTTGAGCACTCCTAGATACACTACTGGGTTACCAAGTAGTTACACTTAAATGTTCGTGATTAAGTCGTACTCATTCCACATTTAACAACAGGAATAGTAAATGATGATAAAGAAATATTAACAAAGAAAACAATAAATAAAAATTAACAATTAAAGTAATTAAAAGCTAAGTGAAGCTGCAATGATGGAGTAATTCCAATCTTTATTGCTAATCGTGTGCGTGTCCAAGTACGTCATACTCAAACAAAGGTTCCGTACAATTACAATCATCACACTACGGGCATGCACTGGGGGAAAGAACTGAAACTAACTAAAAACTAACAAAAAGAATCTACCTTAAGACATACCAACTACTCCCTTCCTGTGCGCCTAAATGTTGTATTTATAGGCCTACACAAAAATCATGATATCATGTATTTGATATCATTATCTAGGCTGCAATATCGTGTACCCGATATTGAGGATCTGATATCGAGGCCTAGCAAACCATGATTTGTCAATATTGATCTTGTTCAAAAATGTTATCAATGAACCATAGGGGTGGAGGTGTGGACATTTGAACAAGTTTAAGAGTGTGTGTTCATACCAGCAGGGTGTCCACATCAAGTAAGGAACATAAAGGTATTCATGTCATTCCCATGTAATGTTAATCCTTCTCATAGGCATTTAAAATGCAACTCAACTTTGCATTGTTTTCTTCAAATGCAATCATGTGCAAAGATTTCTATGGATTTTGTATCCAAAGAAAGTGCATTGGAGTGCATTAAAGTAGTAGATCACCTTAAAGATCTCACAGCCAATGGTAAAGTAGACAAGATAGATAAACTAGAGGTATTGTAATTATCATTTAACTAAAATTAGATAGTAGTGTACTTTTTTTTCAAATTTCTAAAATTATATTTCTAACTAATTCATGGAAAATAGGGCATGCACTTGATCCTCCATTTCATGAAACCTATTTTGAAATAACCAGTAGCTACAACAATTTTGTAGAGAGAGGCTGCATCTTTCACACATACTCATTTCCATCTTCTCTCTATTTTTTGACTTGAAATGAATTAGCAATCACAAGCTTCTGATGTAGTAGTTGATGCTAAGGCATATTTGTCTATATATAATTTGAGATTAATTCTTAATTGTAGATTCATTGTTTTCGATGGATTGTAATTTAAGAAAAATTTATGCATATATTTATGTTTTTTGTGAATGGATTAAATTTATGTGTATAGAAATTCAAGCTTACAAATGGAGACTCTTGTTTGCACTGGTAGTTAATGTACAAGAAAGATGGTGGTAAATCTACCCTTATCTTCATACATGCAACTATAAGATTAATGATATATTCATGAATTCAAAATCTTGCAATTATGACTTAAAATTATAAAATCTCTTTGAAGAAGTTGTCAATTAAAATGTTAGTGATTGAGATTCTCATTGCCCATTTTTAAGTGAGTATTGAACTCTCATTTTTCTTTGGTAGGGTATAGTCATAACCAACTATCATTATCAATGAAGATCACTAACAAATATTTACCCATCATTTTATGGTACATTTAAACATTTTAAAGTAAATATACATGTTTAATTATTTTTCTTAAAATAATTTTCCTTTAAAGCTTCTTTTAATCCACCAATTAACAAGAACATACTAGCATTATATGCTTGAATGGTAATTTTCTACACACTTTAAATACAATAGATGTGATCCATGTATGTAACTCTTCACACACCATTCCTTTTAACAACTCTTCCATTTATGATTCCACATTTGCATGTTATGCTTGATTAATAAAGGAAAACATTTAAGACTCTTTAGTAATACAATCCTAGCAATTAACTTTTACTTCAATTTTATATATTAAATGCTTCAATTTTTTTTTAAAAAAATGATTTTTACAGTTCAAAGTATTTCTCAAAGTGAAAATGCCAAAAAAAAAAATGTAAATGCCTTTCCCATATAAAATGGATGTTCCACCCCATCTAAAAACCTTCATGTAACCTTAAGCAAATTAGCTTGTGTATGTTACAAGGTAAATATTCCTAGCTAGATGCTTATAAATGCAATTTTTTCCATGTTAGCTAAAACTAAGCATATGCTTCTCTTTTTCATGATTGATGTTAAGGTATAAACTTGCTGAAACTAAATTTAGTAGAATTCATTCTTTCCCAGATGAACAAATGGTTAAAACTAATTTTTTTATCTATTATTCTTAAATGGGATGATCTAGTAGTGTGGAAAGCAAGTTGCAACTTTCTTAATAAAGAGCTTTAGCATGCTTTGGATTACTCTTGGTCTTCTAGTTAAGTAGTTTTTCTTTTCAAAAAAGGAGATAAGTCAAATATTAATAATTATTAATTAATTGCAATTAATTCAATTTTCACTAAGTTGTTGGATATTATTTGAGAGAAACAAATTAGTTCATAAGTAGAAATGCAAGGTTTTCATGTTCAATCGCAAGCAAGCTTCATGAGAAATCATTCTATCATAGATGATCTAATTTTGTTGCTCGAGATAAACTTTGGAAGAGATTGGATAGCATTGATATTCCTCAAGATCTTCTTTCTATTTCTAAAAGAATCTATGAGACTATTAACATTCTTATTGAAGATAATATTAGTGAAGAATGAAGAATTATTAATAGTTCAATAGGAGTTAAACAATTATATCCATTATCCCCTACTCTTTTTGGTATATTGATAGATGAATTGGGGGAATGGATGCAAAATGCCTCTAATCATGCTATGGCAGTGAATGGATTACTTTTGAACATGCTTCTATTTGCAAATGATGTGGCCTTGATTGCAAAATTAACTATTGGATTAATTTATATACTTGAAATCCTCTTTGACTATTACAACCATTTTGGTATGAAAGTTAATATTGATAAGACTAGAATTCTAGTTTGTAGTATTAGAAATCGAAAATACAATTTTTTTCTCCAGTAAACAAGATTAGATATTTATAAATCTTATAAATATTTGGGAGTTGAATTTTCCAGTAATTATAGTTGTAATATCCTTATTATACAAAGGGATTCAAGTGGCATGTGAGCTTATTTTCTCTAAGAAACAATTATAGAAGGAAATAAATTATTACATGGGAGATCAAAAGGAAATATTTTTATAGTCTTATTGATGAAAGTGTTAATAAGTCTATTGCATCAATGAGCATGTATTAATGCAGCCTTGTAGATGCATCCTTTGATGCATTAATGCACTCTAGTCTTTTGCCTATATTAATGCACATACTATCTACATTTATGACATCTTTGATCATTCTAGTACCCAGACTCTAGTAATTTTCTTCTATAGGACTTAGCCAAACTTTCCTTTGAGTGCCCTTAGTGTAGATAGAATTGATTGAACAAAAGTTTATTTGAGTGTATGATATACCTAAATACTTTGGCATTTTGCCAATAAAATTGAGATTTAGTCCCTCCATTACAACACTTGGAATAGTTTTACAAGACTTAATTTATAGGAGAGGAAGGCACCTCTAAAAAATGGTCTCTTCCAAAAAGTAAAAGACAACACAACTGACTCTTTAGAAAAGTAAAAGACAGAGGGGGCCTCCCGAGGAGGCATTTACTTTTATGGTGTGTTTGCAAGATCATCATTATGACCAAGAGAATCGCCACATTCTGAACTATTGGAAGAGTCAGGATATCATTCTTGCTTAGCTTGCCATCCTACTAGATGAATGAGATGCCCATACCCACCATTTTATCATAATATGGATACTCTAGGGTCCAAGTTGTGTAATTCTAAAGTTTGTGTTATAAGCCCATTTAGACAACAAGGCTCTTGAATATCATAGGGATTATGGGTATAAACATTCTAATAAAGAGCATATCCCCATGGAGCCTTTCAGTCAAACCTTCTTGAAATACAAGTACTTAAATAATAAAGTGGTGTGTGACCTTGGTTGATAGAATGCCAACCGTAGGATTGCTAATTGCTATAGTAGAGAAAATCACCTCTATGACTGGATAATTGATGATAAAGGCTTCTTGGATATTTTGGAGTATACCTAGGCGAATGACTGTATTTGGCCCACCAAGACTATAATAAATGGTTTTGAGGGTTTGGTGTAGTTGTGGGATTTATTCCAATAGTGTATATATGGCAAGGATTAAGTTGTCTTAATGGCCAATCCATAGAATGGATGTTAAATAGTTCTTAAAACTCCATGAGTTGAATTTCTACAAAGGTAGAAAGGTGGAGGTAAGGAGGTAGATTAGCATTATTTAGAGACAACCGTTCTCATGGATGTCTCCTTTCATCAAAAGCAGTTAAAATGGTTTAAGCGATTGTAGAATAAGGGCTAAATGCTTTGGAGGTTTCAATGAAATTTAACCAATTTGATGAATGCCGAAGTCGAACTTGATGTTGTTCAAGAATAGGCATGTATGTTTCATTGGTTCAACAACTTCTTGTCCTCCTGTAATATCGAAGAGTCCAACCCTCTACTTCAAAAAAACCTATACATAATATACAGAAACTTAAGCAAGCATTAGTACTCAAGAGAGATGAAACTCTCTTGTTAAGAAGTCTGCTAAGCTATTATTCTCATCATTAATATATTATGTTTTAAAACTAAAATTAGCAAGAAACAAATACCATCTTATTAAATGAGTGTGAGCGACCTTATTAAGATTTTTAACTTGTAGATATTTGTCAAATTTTTTTAAGTCACTTCTTACAATAAATTCTTTTTCTTGTAAGAGTAACCTAAAGGCTTCAATTCCTTTAACTATGGATAGTAGTTCTTTATGCATACTATGATAGTCCTTTTTATTTGGTAAGCAGTTACTAGAACTATATCTGCAAATGTAGATTACTCCATTTTTTTCTTCTTTTAACACTATTTCCCAATATTCATCAGATGAGTCAATTTCTAAGATTAGAGTTCCACCTATTGGTAAACATAATTGAGGTAATTTTTTATAGTGTTCTTTAATTTTTCTTACTGTGTTTGTGTGTTGGGTAGTCCATGCTATAACCTTGTTGCTAACTTGTTCATTTAATAGCGTGTGATATTTAGCTAAATTTTTGTAGAATCAAAACACATAGTTAACATAGCCTAGAAAGTGTTGTAATTGTTTCTTTTCTAACAGTTCATCAGGAAACTTGGAGATTGCTTCTAAGACATGGGATTGAAGTATTACTTTTCCATGGATAATTTCTAACCTAAGGAATTTAGTCTTTTCTTGCACTATTTTCATTTTTGTTGGTGAAAATACTAGTCCATTTTTTTTGGATAATTTCTAACCTAAGGTATTCAGTATTTTCTTACTCTAAATGTTAGGTAGCATCTTTACTCATTACTAAGATATCATCAATATAGATTATAATAAATGGAAAAGAGGAGAAAAATTTATCCATTATTTGTTGAAAAATGGAGGGAGCTATTTTGATTTTGAAGGGCAAAACAATCCATTCATACAAGCCACCTGGAATGGTGAAAGCAGTTTTCCACTGATCCTCTAAGTACACTTGAATTTGTTAGAAACCAAATTTTAAGTCAAATTTAGAGTAAATTTGAGTATTTGGCAATTTTTGGAATAACTCATCCTTATTTGGGATTGGATGTTACATAGATTTTATTAAGTCATTTAGAGGCTTATAATTAACAACTAATCTCTTTTTACCTCTAATTTGTTTCATCCTTTTATTTAAATAAAAGGTGGCACAAAAAAACATGCTTGTACTAGGTTGAATCAATCCTTTTTATAAAAGTTGATTTATTTCTATATCACATTCCTTTTTTTAACTCAGGTGACATTCCTATATGGTGTGCTTTTGCTTTGATTTTAAGATTATCTTTTAGATGAATATGGCACCCGTGCTATTTTTTTCATCAAAAAGTAGTTGGATCATCATATGCTACTATTAACATTTTTTCTTTCATTTTTTCAAATTGCTCCTCCTTTTTACTTACTTGGTTGACTATCCATTGGGTATTGCCAATTTTTGGAGGTACTACAATTTCAAACCTTATTTTATTTTTCGATAAGCGAGGATATTGAAAATTTCTTAGAATTATAGTAGTATTTGTTACTGTATATGGTTCAAACTAACTAAGGTTATATATACCAATTAAAAGGTCATAAAAAGAGAGATATAATTGAAATACCTTAAAGAAAATTATGGAATTATTTGGAGCTAAAATAGGAATGTTTCCTTCAAATTCTATGAGACATTTTTGGGTGTTGAAAGCAACATGCATTGTTTGTCTTGGTTTCCATAGAAATGGAGGTAGGATACTAGGTCTTCCTAAGGAGATCTCTACTTTGATATCTAGTAATGCGTCTATTAGGTATGGCCTAAAGGAAGGTAACTTAATCAAGAATGTACACATCAAGACCATTGGTTTTTTGTATTTTATTTTCATTTATTATGTTTACTAGTAGGGTTGTTTTATTAATTTCTTCTTAATAATAAAGTCTTTGTTCACTATATTCTTCAAGTGTTAATTCTTGAATTTCTTTATAGGCCTATTCCATGAATTTTTTAAATTTCTGAATCCTATGTTTTCTTTACATGGATTGATTTAACTCAGGTTGAAGTTGTTTAGGCTCTTTTTCTAAAGAATTTTTAGAATCGATTTCTTCTTCTTCTAAAATTTTTTCTAATTCCTCTATATCTTCTTTTGTAGAAGCGTAAGGTTGAGAATCTAGAAAAACTTGTCTTTCTTTTAAATGTCTTTTATGTAACTTTAGTTCCTTTTTCTTTTCTTCTAGTTATTTTTCTACAACCATCTATTTAGAAATGTTTTCTATAGGTGTTTTTTTAAATTTACTTTTTAATTGCCTAATATGATTTTCCATTTCTATGTAGGTTGGATTTTCTAAAGGGTTTTTTTCTTTTTTATGGTAACTATGATGACTACGAGATGAGGAGGGAGTCTATTCATATTATTGAAATAGCAAACATTAAAATTAGATGAATGTGAAGAATAAGAAAATTCATCTACCTCTCCCCCCATGGGAAAATAATTAAGTGATTCATAAGAGTACTCATCAGAAGTTTCAAGGACGATGTTACCATGTTCAAAAGGAACATGCTCATTGGAAACATATTCAAAATATTGTTTTGATAAGTTATATTTTTGAATAAAATTTACCTTTTTAGGATGTTGAGTTTTTTGAGGATACTGATTGGAGAAATGTAGTCCATTACACAGAAAACATTTAACATCTTTCCATCGCAATTTCTTCATCCATCATTTAAACATTCCTCTAAAGATTTTGGAGGGTCTCAGATTATACCTTCATTCCGATTGCTAATTTCTTGGTTTATAATATTTTCTAGGTTTATTAGATGTAGTCTGACGAGAATAAGAAGCACAATCCTTTTGTGAGTTTTTATATTTTTCTTCTGGAAAAATCTTTAAACATAAACTTTTATCTAATTTGTGACTTAAATTCCTCACTAAATTTTGGGCTTCCTGGTCATAATAGAATTCTATGTTTATTTTTGTAATGAATTGACATATGGCATCAAAACTCATTTCACTTAAATTTAAATTTTTCCTTTTTAATTCTGCATGGTATTTATTGTAGAACGATTGTGGTAAACATCCTAAAAAATGTTCCTTGGCACCTAATTCATGTGTAAATTTATCAAAATAGTATAATTATTCCATTTCATCCAAAAATGTATGTAAATCTTGGATTCTAGATAATCTAGATTTAAAAAAACTAT
The DNA here is from genome assembly GCA_015680685.1 of Gnetum montanum. Classification (NCBI taxonomy): domain Eukaryota; kingdom Viridiplantae; phylum Streptophyta; class Gnetopsida; order Gnetales; family Gnetaceae; genus Gnetum; species Gnetum montanum. Next base: position 272,842 of record MNCI01017882.1, on the reverse strand, counting down.
CTCGATATGCATGATCAAGATTGGCTTTATTACTAATGAATTCTTTAATTATTGCATTTATAAAGACAACCGTTGGTGCAGAAGTTAACATTCTTTTAATACTTGGTGGAATATGATTTCACCATCTTCATAGAATTCCCCTAAAATTATAGGTGGTATTAAAGATAGCCAATTTTTATTCTTTCTTTTCTAAGTAGATTTGAACATCTAGATATCCTTGGATATCATTGATGGTATCTTGACGACCTTTTAAATCTTTATTAATCATGCTAAGGTTGGATGTTTATCTCTGGATTTTCTAATTTGGATTCCTGAGAAGTCAATAGGATCTTCTTGATAGCTTGTGGCAATCTTCTTAATCAACAACTCTTCTTTTGTGTCATAAGAGGCTTTTGACTCTTAAGCAGTTGTTGATGAGTCATAATCTAAGTCTTTTATTGTATTAGCATTAATAGCTATTCCTTTTCCTTTTTTTTCTTAGCTAGTTCTTTTTGTTTTCTTTAGTATCTAGCTATATGGGATTTTCCCATGTGTCGTTGAGATCTAGTAAAAGGAATATTATTAGCAAATTTAAGCTAAGTTGAAGATTTTGTTCCTTTAGGAACCCAAACTTTCCTAATCTTTTTCACTTCATTTTCTATAAATGCTAAACTCGATGTATGCTTTTAACTTTCTCCTACTAATTGATCTATGTGTATATTAGCCCAATTTTGTAGTTTGATAATGTCCACTAGCTCTTTTTGTCCTTTGATAAACTTTCGTTTATCAATATATTCTCCAGTAGTTTCTGTTTCTTTAAGCAATGACTTATGTTGAGGTCCAAATTTATTGTTAGGAGATATAATCTTTTTTATCAATTTTTCTACTCCTTCATCTACTTTGTTGGTATTTATTTAAACGAAGCATCACATTCTTTGCAATGATACTAATAATCTATTTTTTCTATGTGTAGATGTTTGCAAGAAGGATCAAATGAAGATGTTTCCTCAAAATTAGAATTAGTTTTAGAAGAAGTACATTCTTCTATTTTAGCTTTCACTTTTTGTTCCGGTAATGTAGGAATTTCAACTAAAATCATTTCTACTGGTGTTTTAATGCCTAATTCCTAAAAGATTTTTGCTAGATTTGCTACATTTTTTTGTTTTTCAATGATATTTAAATGAGATAGTTCTTGACTTGATTATGGAGTAACACCAAGTAAAGGTGGTAAGATTGAGCAAGAGGAGGAATAAACTTCAAAAGGATCCCAATCTATAAACCTAGGAGATTTCAACTAAACTTGGTATCTTCTTCTTGAACAGGTTTGAGAAGGTTTCAAGTATTCATAATACTTGTCTTAGAGATTTGTTAAATCAGGATATTGGGTGTGAATTGGGAGTTCTTTTGTGTTAATATTCATCTCATATTCAATGTTTGTAGAGCCAACTTGTATTGCTTGTTCTCCTAAAGGTAGTAAAGTTCTAATACTGGTTGAATTAAATAATTTAAAGCACACTCTTATTCCTATGGTTGTGTAGATACTTTTTTCTTTCATGTCTATTGGAATATAAGCTATAATCATTAAGCTTTTACATAAGTTAGGATCATTGATGGATAAGGTGAAATTCAAAATAGTGATAAGAAGAGCATCTGTTGCAAATTTTCCTTTCACTTGCATAATTATCTCATCTCTAAAATTTTTAAATTGTTTGTCTATTAATGCAATCCAATAGGGGTTTTTCAGCCTATAGTTAAAGTGTGGGTGTATGTGGATTAAAAGTTCAGCAATGTGGACATATTTGTAACCCTTTTTGAATCCATTTTGCAACCTCCCCTAGTGAAAAAAATGTTAAGGCAACAAGATGCAAGCCAGTTCCTAAAATCTCAAGATCACATTTAGAAAGTCATTTGGACAAACTTGATGGTTTTCCTTCTAATATGTCTTTCAAAAAAAAAAAAAGATTGGTGCAATTTCGAAGAAAAATATTTTTTTTCTAATGATAGCTTTTTATTCTCATCTTATTCAAATGAAAAGCATTATACTTAATAATTATCAATAATGAAGTGATAGAATTTATTGTTGACCTACTAGATTGTACATCTCTAATGTTTCCTTTTGGAAGCCTATAAGGAAAGTAGAATTGTATACATATGCTACTTTCTTAGATCATTTTACTATTGACATTTTTCTCTTTAGAATTAATTTTTCATTTTTAAGCATGAGTTTTTTCATATGAATGCTGATATGCTCATAGGACCTAGTGGAAAATATAGTTTGAAGTGTGGAATATGATGACTATATGTTCCACAAATGAATTAGATAGATATTATCCATAAATCTATATTAAATAAGATGACATTATATTCATGTAATTTCTATTTAATCCCATGTTCAATTCATCCCCTATTAAGAAAATTCTCAAATGAGATGATAAATATCATCCCTATGATTTCCAACATTCATGCTTATCACTCCAAATCTATTGTTAGGAGATCAAGACATGTATAATTTTAGCAACACATATTTATTAGTAAAATAATTTAAGAAAGTTTCACAAGATTATGTTTGTTCTAACTAAGTTCTTTATTTCCTTTTAGCTTAGATCATAGATACAGGGCCCTTTAGATTCTTCATTTGGTATCGAAGCTAGTTAGTTTAGATCCTTGATAATAAATCTCTCCAATATGGTCCAAAATCATGGATTTTTATCTCTCCAAGTTCTTGTCTTCAATGGAGAGAATTATGAGTATTGAACAATCAAGATGCAAACATTTTTGATCTCACAAGATCTATGAATTTTTTTTGAAAATGGATTTAAAGATGTTGATCAAGCAACATTTCAATCCTTGGAGGAAAAACAAAAGAATAAAGTCAAGGAGCTTTGTAAGAAATATGAAAGAGCATTATTCATCATTTAATTTTGGTTAGACATGGCAATCTTTCCCAGAATTGTCATGCATTGAACTAGCAAAGCTGCATGGGATGCACTAGAGATTACATACAAGGGATCATCAAAAGTTCATGTTGTCAAGTTACAAGTATTAAGGAAAGATTTTGAATCTTTGTTGATAAATCGTGTTTTACATGAGCCTCAATATCAAGTACACGATATCAGGTATGTGATATCGTGGCCCAAGATGCGATATCGGGCATGCGATATCGCGGGGTACTCCTGGGCCTATAAATACAGCCCTTAGGCACATGATTTAGTAATAGTTTTTTTTTAGAGTCAAGTAGCAAAATTCATACAGTTTGTTCAATCGAGAGTTAAAATATTTTCCAAGTGTCGACAATAGAAGTTCTAAGTGTAATTGGATCTTTATTCAAGCATTGATGTACTTGAACATATCATTGTGTTGGCAATAAAGATGAGCTCTTTGCTTCATCCTTGTAGCACTTGAGACTTTCTTTCTTTATGCATTTATACATTGTGATTTCATGCAATTCACATTTAACATTATTCACTTATCAATTAATTTTTATTAATTAATAAATTAATCAAAATACACAAGCATGACCCCTTCGAACATATGTGTGACACTTGGTAGCTCAGAAACGATTAGCGTTTGACAACCTAGCAGTGCTTACATGAAGTTCAGGATGTGTCTGAGAAGTGGGGATGGTTACTTGTGTTAGGCTAGATTAGGCAATAGTTTTCTTAGCATTTAATTACTCTTACTATCATTATTTTTTTAGGCGATCAAATTGATAAAACATAAAATGATAAAAAATCTTATGCCTTAGTCACACTTAACCATACACGTGTTTCACGAGTGAGACTGGGAAGACAACGAACGAATAACACAAACTCACCATTTATCTCTAGCATACTTGGTAATAAAGTTTGTGAAATTCAACCAAATTTCACGTGAACGCTTCTGATTCATATGGTTGGGTGTAGGGGCACCTCACCGCTCATCATTGGCATTGTTGTCAAGGACTTTAGTTCTATGTGCACTATCTAAACTTAGTGAAACTTAGTAACCTTGTTGTTCAAACCCTAAAAAGGTTGAATCTTACAAAAAAAATATTATTACAACTAGATTAAATCTTAACTGCACACTACATATAGATTCATTAATAAAATGTCTTCTTCTCACAAGATTCTATCTCTGCCCAAGGCAGACTAAGTGCCTCAACAATGCCGGGTGGTATATGCTCATCCCAATTAGTATGTACCATACTTCACCTTCATCTTACATCCAGATGAAATGCTATGATGGTGTGACATGGAAGGCAACATTGTGTTTTCACCAAATTGATTTATTCCAACTATGCTCCAACTAATACTTGCATGACATGGACTCCAACATCTTCACAGGGAGTATGAGATGTGAGAACCCGATTCAAGGGATTACCATCCCACTAAAGCACAAAGGTTAAGGGGTCATTAGCTAGAGAAAAATTATGAGCTTTTGAAGGGCAAGGGGTCAAACACTTTTCCACCTCAGGCTTGGCCCATTGGATGGAGGCGAACACTTCTCTAGGGGCTTCTCCTTTGGTGACACTCCTCTTTTTGACTTTGGTCAAGGGGCCCTTAACCAGAACGTGTAATCTACAATTCATAATCCTAGTTCTAGTTGGAATGGATCCAATGATAAAAATGGATCTGGAGGAGTAAATCATGACAAGGGGACAAGTGGAAGTCATGATCATGGTTGCGATCATCGAAGAGAAGGTAGTAGGAATCAACACAATGCAAGTCCTCCTTTCTCTTCCTCTTCATCATCATCATCTTCTTCTTCTAGCTTAGATCATGGACGTAGAGGGCATGATCATGATGGAGGTGACTGATGGAACCAAAACAATCAAAGGGACTGTCAGGACAGTCAAGATCGAAGGCATGGGTGATCTAGAGAGACCCGCCACCATGAAAGAAGGGTTAGTAGAGAACTTCATAGGAACCATTACTATGGCCTTGATGAACCTCTACTTGCCACTTGGAGCATGTTAAACATTGCAGAGGCCATGAGTATTTTAACAAGGAATGTAAAGGATAGTAGAATAAAGAGGCTAGACATGAACAACATCCCTCAGTTTGAGGGAGGCTATGACGTTGATCTGAAAAATCATCTCCAAGCCTTTCAAGATGCATGTACTTTGCAAGATATTGAGAACAATTAGCAGAAGTTGAAATTATTTCCAAGGACACTCATTAAGGAAGCAAAAAACTAGTATCCATCCTTAGAACCAGAATCAATCAAGCAGTGGAGTATGATGTTAGAATTTTTTAATGACAAATATCAAACGTACTCTTGAGTGTCCAATCTGAGGAAGTAGATCCAAGGTTGGAAATAGGGAAATCATGAGCCCTTGGATGTTGCTATTAGCTAATACTACTCTTTGTTGCATAAGTGTCCTAGCCATAGATATTTTCAACTTAATCAACTCCACCATATTATAGATGGGTTGCAATCTGAAATAAGAAAAACCCTTAACATCTATGCTCAAGGGAGACTGACAAAGTTAAGAACTCACTGAATCCAAAAGTTAATTGAGCAAGTAGCTAGGAAGGAGAGAGAATTGAGAAACTGAGAAAGTGTAGAGGAATATAATAGGGATCCTTCCCTTCAAAAAAGGGGGGTTCAATTTTGCATTAGTGATGATGAGTTAACAAGAGTTGAGGTGGCTAATCAGAAAACCTTGCCACTCTAGAAATTTTAGCTTAAAATTACGATTAAGGTTGACTAATTATGGTACTCTATGGACAATAAGTTTCAAGCTATTTTAAAAATTGTTAAAGAGTCCAAGAAACAAAGTGGTGAGTGTGAGCATCAAAGGCATAAGAAAGCTGAACATGCCATATTCAAGGATAAGGATAAGATGGTTGTGATAGAGATGGGTGCAGATAGCAAATCAGATGATGATCGTGGGTGTGACATCTACCAATATGAACATCCCAAGGGATGCTATCCAATTATGTTACACTTGTAGAAATCTAAGGTGTATGCCTTACATCCATGACTTGAAAAAGGGCAAATACCCAAAAGATTATCTTATCCACAAGGCAACTCTTGATAGTTTTACCAACCACAGTAGTATTATCCAAGTGGAACTTCCCTGCAACATTATGAATTGTACCAGCAATGGCAGCAACCACAATCATGGGTGTTGGCACCTCTAAGATAGCAGTACCTCTACTACCAACCAAATCCCTATGGTTATTATGTTCAGCAAACTTCATCTCAATGGGACTTTTTTGGTCATGTTGTTGCTTACCAACCATAGCACTACCCTCCTAAAGTTTACTAACCACCATATGCAAGGAGCGATGTCACCTACTATCCTCATGCTCCTCCTATTCTTGCACCTACTCCTTTTCCTCCTGCATAGCTACTACCTACTCTATCCATGTAGGGTAAATTGCCTGCCCAACCACAACAAAGAAACACTATGAGGGAAGTTAATTTGTAACTGGTTAGCCAACCAAGTGGATTGAAATCACAATCAAAGAAAAGATCCTTCTTTTGACCTCATAGTCCACCAAAGCCCTTAGACACACCAATGGTTGGTGGCCCTACTCCTCCACCTTCCTCTACCTCACCTTTATCTAAGTCCCCTTTAAATCAAAATCCCTCTTGAATCCATACCATGATGTTGACCCATGTTGTACCTGATTAGATTTGAGCTGATAACCTGCCCAGGAAGATTGCTAGGAATGAGCTTTGTAGAGCTCTTCTTGACTTTGGTTCTAGTGTTAATCTAATCTTGCATGAGATGTACACTATGTGAAATCTTCCTCCCTTGAAGAAGAGTAACATCAGGCTAGAGCTAGCAAACCAGTCCATCACTATTCCATTGGGATAAGTAGAAGACATTGTAACCATTGTTTGTGGATGCTCACATCCTATTGACTTCCTAGTAATCAAGGTGGAGAACTACAAGGGGGACTTTCCAATTATTATGGGAAGGATGTGGTTAAGCACTATTGATTCCAAAATGGGAATTAAAGATCTTTTCTTAGAGATATTCAAAGAAAATGAATTTGGGAAGATCAAGAAGAAGAGGGCTCCATGTATTACGTACAATAATTTAGGGTGCCATTGTGTGCAGAAGCTATGGTCAGTGAAGTGAACATCTATCTCTGCATGCAGGTAATGTGCACCAAAAACAAGAAGGCACCCAATAACTAACAACTGATTTTAGTTGTAGTACATTCTGCATGGAACCTATTGAGGGCCTAACGTGTGATTTTGTTGCAAGTATGGATGAACTCAAGCAAGTTCATCACCATCTCTTTGAGGGAGTAAATGATGATATCAATTGGGGAGAGTTGGAGATTCCTGACAATTTCAAATAAGAACCCCTTGAATTAAAGACGCTACCAACTAGAATGGAGTATGTGTTCTTAAAAAATGAAAGGCTAATCATTATTAATGCCAAAATTTCTACAAGACAAAAGAAGATGTTGATGAATGTTGTGGAAAAATGGTCAATAGCCTTTGCCTAGTCATATTCTGAGCTCATAAGAATAGATCCAAGAATATGCTAGCACTGGATACACACAAACCTTGTCGTTAAGTCAAAATGACAGCTGCACTGGTGATTGAATTCCAAATTAAATAAGATTATCAAAGAGGAGATCGAGCAACTCCTCAAGGTAGGATTCATCTACCCTGTTGCAGATAGTGAGTGGGGTAGTCCACTCATGATCATGCCCAAGAAAGAAGGTAAATGGCAGGTATGCATCAACTTCCTACTGCTCAATATGACAACTTTCAGATCATTTTCCATTGCCCTTTGTAGACCAAGTGTCAGACACCATTTTTGGGCACAACTACTACAGCTTTCTGGATGGTCCTAGTGGCTATAACCAAATCCAAATCGCACTAGAGGACCAAGCGAAGATGAATTTCACAAGTCCTTGGGGAACTTTTACTTACTATCAAATGCCATTCGGTCTATGTAATGTCCCAGCCACATTTCAATGATTAGTCCTTAGCATTTTCCAACAACAAATTGGTAGTGGGGTGGAAGTATTCATGGATGACTTTTCTACCTACAGAGCTACATTCGAGCAAGCCCTGGATGATTTTGAGTAGGTGTTAAGGAGATGTGTTGAAACAAACCTCCAACACAATTGCCAAAAAAGCCATCTTATGATCCAAGAAGGCATAGTCGTGGGGGCACTATATCTTAAAAGTAAGAATCAAGGCAGACCCTGAAAAGATAAGGGTCATCCAAGGAATAACCTATCAACCAGAAATAGTTAAATAAGTGTGGTCATTTCTTGATCATATTGGCTACTACCAGTGCTTTATTGAGAACTTTTCCAAAATTTCCAAGCCATTGGTTGAATTAACAAAGAAATATGCATCATTTTTTTAGACCCCTGCATGTGAAACAACATTTCAACAACTGAAGAAAAATCTTGTTGAAACCCCAATCCTACAAGCACCTAATTGGTCTAGGTCATTTCATGTGATGATCGGTGCATCAAATTATGCTTTGGGAGTAGTGCTTATGCAAATGGATGATCAAAGATGTTCATTTTACATTCACTATGCAAGCCAGAGTATCACAAGTACACAACTAAACTACACCACTATGGAAAACAGGTTGATGGTGGTGGTGTTTGCCTTAGAAAATTTCAAGTACTATGTGCTTGGTTATAAAGTGTTCATGCACATAGATCATAGTGCCATCTAGTTTTTAATGAATAAACCAACGATCAGCCCCCGTGTCATATGGTGGCCTGTGATTTTGCAAGAGTTCAATTTCACAATGTTAGATCGAAAAGATGTGAAAAATGTAATCATCAACCACTTATCATGGCTAAGATGGGATGACAAGGAGAAAGAGAGCCCCTTATTTGATCAATTTCTAGATGAATCTCTCTTTGCATGGGCTATTAATGCATGAATGACTAATGAACCAAGATGGTCTGACAACATTCTTACTTATCTACTCAAGAAAGAACTGCTACAAGGGATGGACACCCAGAAGAAATAATAGTTTCTTCACTAGGTTAAGCATTTCATGAAAATCAACAGGAACCTTTACAAAGTATGTCTCAACAGGCTGGTACGCTGGTGTGTCCCTAACACAAATTAACTGTGCATTCTCTAGGATCCTCATGAAGGCCCTTATTAGGGCCATTATGCTAGGAGATGCATGATCATAAAAATCCTCATGGCAGGATATTACTAGCCAATAATCTTCAAGGATGCACACCAGCTCATCCGCACTTGTAATCGTTGTCAAAGAGATGGTGGAATGACAGCTTGAATGGAGGGGTCATAGTAATGGATTTAACCTCTTGATCCATTCGATATTTGGGGTATTATCTTTATGGGTCCCATTGCACCTATGTCAAATGGAAAGGCATATATAATATTTGTGGTTGACTATTGCACTAAGTGGGCAAAAGTAGCAGTTGTCACCAACTATACATCCACTATTGTTGCTCAATTTATATAACAAAATATCATAAATAGGTTTGGTATGCCTCGTGCATCAATTTCTAATAATGGAACTCATTTCACATGTGCCACTTTCTAAAAACTTATGCAGTGCTTGGGGGTTGAGCACAAACCCATAACACCTTATTACCCTTAAGCCAATGGTCAAGCTAAAGTCACTAATCATGAGATTACAAAAATTCTAACATGCACTATTAGCAAGTACCAAAGGGACTAGAGCACCAAATTAAATGATGCCCTTTGGTTATTCTCCTTATGAGCTTATGTACAAAAAACTACCAACACTACCCATTCAATCCGAGCTCTGTACACTCTCTATAGCCTATGACCTTGACATGGATCTAAGTCTAGCATAAAAGGAAAGATTAATGAACCTCAACTTGCTAGATGAAAATTGATTAATGGCCCTATCATCTAGCAAAATGCATAAGGCATTCAACAAAAAATGTCATGACCTCGAAATAAGAAAAGTCAAGTTTCAACCAAGAGACAAGGTTCTCTATTGGAATCTTGCACATGTACCTCAGCGAACCAAGTTTCAAACATTGTGGGAAGGACCTTACATTATCAAAGAGACTTTTCCATCTGGGGTCATGATTATATATAAACCTGATAGCCCATATAAGAAGAAATTAGTTAAAATCCAACAACTGAAACCTTTCCATGAGTCCAAGCTAACCAACTCAACAGACACCTCGCTAGATGGACAACCACACTTAATCTTTTGAATCCCCTCATTTCAACTTAGTCATGGGGGATATGGCCATCCATACTAACACTTTAAGAGGCTTTTTAGTCTTTCAACTTTTTGTTTTACACATTTTTGGTTTTACAACTTTTGTTTTTCATGTTCTTCATTTTACGTCTTTTTATTTTTTAGGTTATTGATCNTCTTTTACTTTCTTTTATATTTTCTTATGTTTGGTGTAATTCTCTACTCTTTTTGCTAATAAGATGCCAGGTACAATGGTAATATGCTACTCGATCGTGGTATGTATCATTTGTGATTTGATTGTTGATGTCTGGTTTTTGACTTTGAATGTCATTACTAACAACTAGGACATGATTTCTTTTCATGTAATAGGCAGTGAGTCCACATCATCCACCCATTCACACACTCTATGGCTTTCCTTGTTTTGGAAACATGTAGTCCCTTTTTCATTAATATAACCTTAATAAATTTGTGACTTGTATAGTTTCTGGAATTGCGAAGAAATCAAAGGTTTGGATAGGGTGTGGCTTCAAAGGGATGCAATATTCTTCATGCTTTTCCATTTTCCTATGTGCAAGGATGTTCTCATGAACTTCTCACCATTCCGTGTCATCCCACAATAGGAAGTCGAATAAGTCCTTGCATGGTGTGGTACTCATCCTTGAAAAAAAAAAGAGAGATGAGGATTCAAAGCACACCCCTTAGACCCAATAAAAGGGCTACAAGTACTGGTTATGGGACTTGTCTTATCTCCTCTAACTAAGGTCCTTTCTCACTTCCTACTTCTTCTCCAATTTGGAACAATGGTTGTTTTGTGAGAGCATTCTTGTATCTCAAGGAATGGATTAGTCTTAGAATGTTGATGTGAAGTCACTAAAAGTATTTAGTTTTGTTCTTGACTAAAGATGAATCCTACCAAGTCATTTAATCACAAACTCCACAAGGTAATTTATGTAACCATAATTAGGAACTCCATTCCATTCTCTCTCTCATCCAACTATGCTTTTCATGCCTCGCCTCACTACCAATTTCATGTTTTGATTCAATGTTCTAGTTTGGTGTGTCAGGATTCTTAGTCAGTTACTTCTAGGTTTTTGTACTTAACCTTCTGTAATCATTAATCATCCATGGTGCCCACAGACTTCTTGGTCTGAAGTTATATAAGGGCATAAAAGGCCTATGCTTGCTTTGGGGAGGACCCACTTGCATATCTTTTGGTTTGATTAAGTTAAGTTCTTTAACCTTAGACATTTTTACAATTGAATTCTTTTTATTTATTCATCCCATCAATGTCATCCAATTGTGCACAACTTCACAACTATTTTTAGTGAATACTTTCTTTTTATTGTTGCGAATTTCTATACCCTCTTTTTAGTATTCCTTGTGTTAAGCTTTTTCTAAATTTTATGGATCGCTTCTCTTACTTAACCTATTTGTCAATCTTTCCACTAACATTATCAAACAATCAATCTACTAGTATCACAACTTAGCTAGATAAAATCATTGACAAGATAAAGTATTCAACTGCTATGTGTTACACTTTATATACTAATATTTGATTTTGTTGTGATTGCAGTGGGGAGCATGGCTTGGAAGCAAGACTATCTTTACCAAGGATGATGCAATAATATCACTCATGGGAGATTGTTCATGACTGCTGGATCTCTTTTACCTCTTCCTCATCCTTCTGTTACCAAGAGGGGTTGGATGTTCATTGGATTTGAGGATGTTCTTTCCTATTGTCATGAACACCCAATTTTATACATAATTGTAATGATGTATGCTGGAGCACTTTTGTATTCTTCTGTTTCCTCTGTGTCACTTTGCATGTTAGTCAAACATTCATACCTCCTAATATATTTTGTAAGGGACTTTTTCCTCTTCTTTTGTACTCAAGGACGAGTCTTCATTCAGTCATGGGGGTATGATGAATCATGTTTTACATGAGCTCCAAAATGGGGTACATGATATCAGGTATGCGATATCATAGCCCAAGATGCGATATTGGGCATGTGATATCACGAGGTACTCCTGGGCCTATAAATACAACCCTTGGGCACACGTTTCAGTAGTAGTTTTTTTCTTTTTTCTTTTTTTTTGCAGTCAAGTAGCAAAATTCTTGTTGTTTGTTTACTTGAGAGTTAGAATATTTTCCAAGTGCCTATAGTAGGAGGTCTAACTATAATTGGATCTTTATTCAAGCATTGATGTACCTAAACACACCATTGTGTTGGCAATAAATATCAGCTCTTTGATTCATCCTTGCAGCACTTGAGACTTTCTTTCTTTATGCATTTATACATTGTGATTTCATGTAGTTCACATTTAACGTTATTCATTTAACAATTAATTTTGATTAATTAATCAAAATACACAAGCATGACCTCTTCGAACATACGTGTGACACTTGGTAGCTTAGAAATGATTAACATTTGACAACCTAGCAATGTTTACATGAAGTTCAACATGTGTCCGAGAAGTGGGAATAGTTACTTGTGTTAGGCTAGATTAGATAATAATTTTCTTAGCATTTAATTACTCTCACTATTATTATTTTTTTAGGTGATCAAATTGATAAAACATAAAATGATAAAAATCTTATGCCTTAGTCACACTTAACCATACACTTGCGTTTCACATGACTGGGAAGACAACAAATGGACAACATGAACTCACTGTTTAGCTCTAGCGTACTTGGTAATTAAAGTCTATGGAATTTGACTGAATCACATGTGAATGCATGTGATTCGTATGGTTGGGCGTAGGGGTACCTTGCCACTCATCATTTGTTCATGCTAGATTTAGAGAACATTGATCAATACATCTACCGAGTTCAACAAGTTTAAAATGGACTCAAAGCTTGTGGAGAAATGCTTGAGAAAAGGCATACTATTGAAAAGATCCTTTGAAATTGATGAGTGGCGAGGTACCCGTATGCTCAACCATACAAATATGAGCGTGTACGTGTGATCTGATCGAACTTTGTGAATGGACTAGTTGTGGCACCTAGGCAGTTATACGTTGATTGCAATTCATTGTCTTTCCACCTCAACTAGTATTTACTTTGTTACATATGGTTTAGTCCAGAGTGAGATGCATGATGTGATTTATAATACTATGCTACTCCTAAAGACAATGAGAAATAACTTTATTAATCTAATAAGGAACAAGAAATGAAATCTAAGCTAGCCTAAGTGCAATGAGCATCCATCCTTAATCATCAGTACACATCTTGGACTTCTTGTACTACTTCTAGGGTTACCAAGCACACATCACTCAAGCACTACTTGTTACGCCACTAGGTTACCATGTAGTTACACTGAAATATTTGTGATTAAGACATATTTATTCCACGTTAATAATAGGAATAGTAAATGTCGATAAAAGAAATATTAAATAAGAAAACAAAAATAAATAATTAAAAATTAAAACAAGTAAAAGCTAAGTGAATGCTACAATGATGGAGTAATCTTGATCTTTATTGTTAGTTATGTACGTGTCCAAGTATGTCACACTCGAACAAAGGTTTCGTACAATTACAAGCATCACACTACAAGCATGCATTTGGGAAAAGTACTAAAAACTAACTAAAAATTGACAAAGAGACTCGACCTAAAGACTCACTGAAGACCCCTTTACTATGTTCCTTAATGCTATATTTATAGGTTGACATAGGAATCACAATATCATGTATACAATATCGTATCCAAGCTATGATATCGCATACCTGATAGTGTGTACTTGATATCGGGGCTTTCATAATACCCCCATGACTAAATAAAAACTCATCCTCAAGTTAAAAAAAATGAAGAACAAGTTCATTTAATTACACAGTGGATAGGTATGGGATTATGAACTGACTATGGATTCCTTCATGCTATAGTGTGGGACTAGACAAAACAAAATTGGGGCACAACACAACACAAAATACAAAATACATAATTGTTTGGAACTCATGTGATTCCTGGTGGCAATGGCTCCTCCATGGGCTTCTTCCCCTTATCCTGTGCTCTAGGCTTTTGAAATGGATACTTCTGAAGGAGCACCTAAAGCTTTTCTTCCTCTGTTCAGGGATCATGTGCCATCCATGCTGATTTTCCAATGTTTGACGGAGTCGGCACCTCCCATGGAGATAGTAGTTGCGGAAACATCTGATTAGCTATGATGTACCATGCTACAAATATTCAGCATTCCTCCTCATAGGCTCTGGCTTTATCTCTAAATTCTTGATAGTCTATGAGTCATTGAGCTAGGTATATTGCAATGTTCTTTTGACCTTGGTAGCTAGCTTTTACCACCTCCAGTTCTAAATTTTCTACCTCCAATTTCTGCAATATCCTTTTGTGTTCAGCAAACTCTATTTCATGTTTGGCATAGGTGGCAGCTACCTACTTTTCTAGCTTCATCCTCGGGTGCCCTACTATTAACATGGCCAAGTTGGCATACTGCAAATTTGCCAACTCTATATATTCTATGAGATCCTAGATCTGCAGGTCCCAACTCTTTAATTTTGCTTGGTAGGCAAAGGTGTAAGTGTCTAGTATGGCTCGCTAGTCAGTGTTTTGAGCACTCAAAGAGTTTATGTGAGTCTTAGCCATATGGATCTCTTTTTTAATGATCTCCTTATACATCCCCACTTGATCCAGGAAATGCTCCTTCAATTTTTCATGTTTCTTAGCTTCATTTTGTCATGTGCTTATTTCAATGGTCATTTTCTGATGGATGATGCATACCTTCTCCATTGAGAGGGTCATGTTCTCTCTAGCTAAGTGACTTATGTCTTGGTTAACTCTTATTAATTGTTCTCGCATTTGCTAAAAACTCTCCTTGAGAACATTCATTTTTTTTTCAATTGTTGTCAACCAAATTTTTTTAGTACCAAAGAGTTTATTTTCTTCTTGTAAGGCTTTGAGTGCTTTTTCATGTGCATATGGTTGAGCTTGTGCTTTTGAAGCATTCAAATCTACCTTCTCCTTTTCCATTAGCACCCTTATATTCTCCTCTAACAATTTATTTAGTTGCTCTGTCTTAAATAATTCAAATTGATCAGTTGGAATAATTTGGGATGGATCCCGCTATTCAACTTGTAGGGCAACAAACTTCTCCTGGAGTCTTCTCAACTCATCTTTCACATTTTCAACTCTAACCTTAGCCATAACCAACTTTCCCTTCATGGAAATGAGGTCTGATTATGCTGTTGTGACATCTTAGAAGATGTCAAACACTAATTTCATTACTTGTCCTATTTTTAGCAAATGATCCAGAGCATCCTCATGTTCCACAAGAGTCATGAAGGTACCAACTAGAACTTGAGCATCACGTGCTCCTATGAGATCCATCAATGGCACAATAGCAACTTTAAATGACTCTTTGATGTGATATACAATCACTTTTGCTACTTCAAATACATCCTGGTGTGGCATGACCATCACTATGGCACCTTCACCAGTTTCCTATTATACTTGAAATGATGCAACATTCCCAAAAATCTATTGTGACCAATGTGACTTCCCTTCTCCTATTTGTATCAAGACCTCATCCCTTGCATGATCAATTGATGTGGTGGGCTATATGGCATCGTCAATCACCTTGAAGAGATTGGTCTCATCGTGACTTCCCCAACTAACCGTTTCTGCGATGACCCTGAGATGGCTCATCAATGGTCGGTAATCTTGTGACAACATTGGTGATTGGTCCTACTAGCCCATGGGCTATGTGCTAGGCCTTGCTTCTTGTTGTTGATTGGGCCTCATGTCTAGAAATTGGCTAGGCCCTACTATTTGAGGTGCAATGGGCCCAATCGTCTACTCCTATTCAAGCTCTAGTATCTCACCAACATCTTTTCTTAGTGCTGATGACTTTAGTAATTCAACATATGAAGCATTTTGAGCCTTTCTGAGGATATCATTAGTGTACCCTAGAATTCTAGCATGCCAACATAGCTTCCTGATTAGATATGGAAAAGACAATGCAAACTTTCCTATCTTGCATTCTTCAAAATGCCTTAATATTTCAATTAGATACAAATGGGGAAAATTGGCATCAACCTTGGCCATCAAGATTGCACTTCCTCTAGCCACATAGGTAGAGATCCTGTTTAGCTCCTTCGTTGGAAAGATGTGATAGGTGCTAATTTTAAAATAAATTTTCTCTTCAAGATTCAATTCATCATATGTTTTGTATTCTTTGCCATACGTCCTCTTTAACCATACTTTTCTTACGTCAGCATCAAAGTAGGTGGATAGATGAGCAACTTTGGGCCCTGTATCTGGAAGATTCAGAACTTCCATAATGGCCTTTATGGAGAAATTAATTGAAATTCCACCAATGTTGGTAGTGGTGTCTTCCTCTTTATTATGCCAAAATTGATAAGCTTCCCCCAAATATCATTCTCCACTTTTCAAGAGGACAGGTCATAGTGGAGATCACTTGAGTTGATCTTTGACTGGCTTCAAGGTGAATTTGGTAAAAGATCCAAAATTAAGTTCCACGACCACTGCAAAAAATGTGAACCTTTCCTGAATGGCCTAAATGCATTCTGGGGACAATGTAAGATGTTGTCCTTGTTCAGGTGTCCTACCTTCTCACCTGCTACTTGAGTAGATTGTGCAATAAAAATGGTTTCTCAATGGATGTTAAACGATTGTGCCTCCTGTTCTGCATGTTCTATGGAAGGTTCTTGGCCTCTACCTCTCCTTGGGCGTTTGGCTACATCTTGAGAAGATCCTTCCTCTTGTCCTCATTTAGGGGCCATCTTTAATCACACTAGAATCAATTGTTAGTAAGGTCATTTAACAAAGTTTAATTATCTTACACCTTACTTATTGCCTTTAATAAATTTTGAATTCTTACTTAGTGTGATTTCCAAGTTAGAAATTTTTCAAGGAAATTCCCCTAAAGTTTTAATGTCGAAACCAATTTGATTAGGTGACTCCAATAATAATTTACATGATTTAGGTGAAGGAAGAAAATTATTTTGGCATGAGTTTTTAACATTTCTTAGTAATACTTACCCCTATGATATCCTTTGAATGACAGAAAATTTTGAAAAAGTTATGCATGAATTCTACTGTACCCCTCCCCCGTGACTAAGTTAAACACTCCAAGTTTAAGTAGGTTCGATCGAAATGGAAATCGGAGTGATAATGAGCAAGATATTAATGGTTGAATGTTAGACTCTCAAAGTGTGAAAAATTGTGGAAGAAAATTGCAACTCCCCTCACATCAACAATTGAAAATGACTTCTACGTGCATGGGGGGTACATACATATAGTTTTGTGGACATGATAGTGCAAACTTGATATCACATTAGACCCGATACTAGATACCTAATACTGCGTCCTATTCAAAATAGGGTACTTAGTAAAATTAATGAATTTTCAAGTTTTCTTGGCCAATAATGAAGGATTTGAGGTAGATTTGAAAGGTCTAGGCTAGTTTCAAGTGGACATTAAGGCACCAAAAGTGTAATGAAGTGGAACTATACAATGAAGTTCTTGAATAGGGTGAGGAAAAAATACATGTAGTCATGCAAAGGAATATTTGGTTAAAATAATGATAAATGAAAGAACAAATTTGATAATGCAATACTTGGAGGGTATAAGATGATGTGGTGGTATGTAACAAGTACAAATTACAAAATTCACGCAAGTGGATCCTCCCCAAAGCAAGTTCCAACCTATCATGCCCTCATGTAACCACACCTTAAAATGTTTGTGAGCACTAGAAGGATTAAATGCAATCTACACCTGTGCAACAAAACATACACATGTTAAATACCACTATGATGAGGTATGAATTCTATACCACACAAGACACAAGTTAGAAATACTTAGACCATAAGATGAGAGGAATTATAGAAGGGATTGCGGAGATAAAGACATGAGGTAAATTACCTTAGGCACACTGAATCCAAAGTGTTGTGAATAATTAAGGTACCATTGGCCTTTCACTCCAAGATCAAAACCAAGTCCATACCTCTAATTAGTGACATCGCATTGTTTCATCCCGATGATAACCAACCATAAGAGCATCATGACAGCAAGGTGTACAATTACTTCACGTTTTGGACAAGGGAGGAGTGATTTGAATTTTTATGCAGCACATTTTTCTTGATCTTTTCTTTGCTATTTTTCTTCTTTCTTTTCTTTTTTCTTCTTCTGGCCACTTTTGTTCTTTATCTTTCTCAATGAGAATCCAAAGAGGTTGCCAACCTTCAAGCATGGGTGCATGTCTTTCCAGTGGAACCCTCTAGAATAGCATTGAGTTCCTTTATTAAGTTTCTTTATCATAACTCTTACTTCCATTTTTCATTAGATCTACAAGGATCTTAGTACAACCAAGCTGCACAACAACACATACAGATGTCACCAAAGAAAATCCACAAGTGCCCTTGATGTCACACCCTAGCCATTCCCTCTTAGTCCATCACTCTTCACTCTAGGCATAATGAGTACAAAGTTACTCTAAGTTTTAAAGATAACAAGAATATCATGGTACCCAAAGTATAACCTCTTATTACTAGAATGGATGGGTGGATGTTGTGGGCTCATTGTCCAAATAATTAGTCCCTTGTGACTCGATAGCATAGAACAACACCTCAACTGACTAGTTGCATGAGTGTTTATTCATAGATAAGATTACCCACAAAAAGATAAAACAACAAATTGAAAGATGAAAAATTAGAAAACATAAAATTGAAAACCAAAGAAAAAGAAAAACATTTAATAATTCTACTTGTTAGAATGGGGGGTGTCCCCCATGAATAAACCTTTGATCATGGTGAGAATTAATAAATGGAAAATTTGGATCCATGCATGTTAGAAATATTGGGGTCTAGTCATATCCAAACCACTAAGTGTCTTTTGGTGTGGTGATGGGAATGTACCCAAGCTGGGATTCACACACTTGATTAAAGTAGGCATAGTGGGGAAGATTATAAGATGTGTTCATGTGATAAGGAGCTGACCCACTATGGCACTTCTGACCATAAGATGGTATGCAAGGATTGATATGCCTCTTCATGTTGTCATATTCATTGGGCCACATGGTTGTTGTAGTGTTGTTTGGTGGCTTAGATAAGATAACAGGAGGCATTGAGTTCAAAGAGGAAGGTGCATCATAGTGTTGGGCTTATGTTGATTAGAGGATGTAGTGGTTTCAAAACTATGCTAGCTCTTTCTACAGCCATGCCTAAAGAAAGGATGCTTTCCATGTTGTGGAGGATTCCTACTGTTGTTGACAGTAGCAACACAAGTAATGTTTGTGGGTTGGTGCTGTGGTGGAAAACCTTCTAATGTCACTGGTGGCGATGTAAAAGGAGGTGAAGGATGAGAATATTGAGAGTAAGGAGAAGTGTAAGAAACATGAGGTGGTGATCCCATAGGAGAGGACATGGGTTGATGATACTCAGGAGAATGATAACAATGAGGTGAAGTAGAGGATGTTGATCTAATCAGAGAAACAAGGTGTTGAACATAATAAGCACTTGGTTTCAGGTGGTACAAAGGGTGTGGCCAATTTGGCAATGGCCTTCCCCACAACTAGGGGTTTTTCCATTATAGTTAAACATGATACTTCTGTACAAAATTTGGATATAGCATTCTTTCCCAATGCTCATGTAGATGTGACAATATTGAGCATTGGCCTTTGGGGTGATCATACAGAAAAACATTGCATTGATACTTATGAGTTGCAATTGAGCTCCTATCCTTATTTTCTTCAACCCTTCTTTCCAATTGTCGAATGGTGTTCTATCCTATTTCTAAGTTTGTCATCCTTTGTTTGTTCTGGTTGTTAAGGTTATCTTGCATGGTTTTCCCTCTAATAATGTTGGCATATTCTTTGTATTTTTCATGTACCCATTCCATCATCTTATTGATCTTTTCCTCAATTTCATCTAGTGATTTTAGTATTGGAAAAGATGGGGATGCTTCCACCTCCTCAAGGTGAGTTTATTTCTCCTCTTCATGATTATGGACCTTCATCACTTCAAAAGTTTGGTCCTGTTGAGATCTTTCAACATTCTTCCATTTGGCCATTTCTCCTTTGTCTTTTACTACCTGCTTAGTAAGCTCTTGGAATTGGTGGGTTCATAGTTCATATAGTTGACCTAGGGCATACATCCCTAAGGTCTCCCTTATTTCATTATGGAGCCTATCCATGATGTGGCACATTAACCTTTCCTCAGAGAACCCATGGCCTGGGCATTTGTTTAACAAAGAGTAATATCTTTCTAAGGCCATATCCAAGGGTTCATTTTGCCCTTGTTTCCACTCTTGGATTTGTCTCCTCAAGGCTAACACTCTTGCACAAGTTTGATATCTTTCATTGAAGAGTTTTGCCATTGTGGGCCAATGGAAAATTGATTTCAGCTTTAAAGACTTGTACCATACTTTTGCTTGGCCAACAAGTGTCATAGGAAAGAGCTTAAGTCTTTGCCACCCATAATCAATGTTGTTCCATGCATAGGAATCATAGAAGGCTTGTAAATGGTGTTACAGATCTAAATCATAGCCTCTTGAGAACTTGGAAAAGTTATTTAAATCAAGCCTAGGTAGATGGATTTCCTTATGATGCCTATGGAATATTTGAATAGCCTTTGTTATATACATTAGGTTCTTAGTCACCAGCAAGGGTTCATCATCACTAAATAGGTTGTAAGTTCATGAGTTGAGATGATGTTGTCTATGTTCATGTGAACATTCCTAATTTTGCCTATGGATTTGATTTTTATTGCTAGGCTAACCCCTTGAGGAATAGTCATCTATGTCACAACCTAACATTTAAAGAGAAAAAGAAGAGACAGAACTGGAAGACTTGTCATAACTTTTGTAAGTCTCCCAATCATCCCCTAATGTACTCTTGCTAACCATTGACAAGGTCCTAGGACTTATGAGCCCCCTTATTCTATGGAATGTCCCATCCTTACTAGAGGTGTCTAAGTTGGATGACAAGAGTCCTTGAGTATCATTGGGATGTCCATGAACATATGAAACTCTTGCATAAGATTACATACTCCAAACATCTTATTCATCATAAATTTTATTGGTTCTCCAATGAATTGCCTTGCTAGTTGTTGCATTATCGTTGTCTTGTGAGGGAGACATTGTTGTGAATTATGTGTGACTCAATTGAATTTAATTTCTTTATCTAAAATATATATTGTTAATACCTTGTTACAGTGATTGTGTATGATATAACTAATCTAGATAACTAGCACCGTCCTTGGCAATGACGCCAATGATGAGTGGTGAGGTACCCCTATGCTCAACCATATGAATACAAGCATGTACGCATGATCCAGTCAAACTCTATGGATGGACTAGTTGTGGCATCTAGGTAGTTATATGTTGCATGCAATTCACTATCTTTCCACCTGGACTAGTATTTGCTTTGTCACGTATGGTTTAGTCCAGAGTGAGGTGTATGATGTGATTTATAATACTATGCTACTCCTAAAGACAATGAGAAATAACTTTATTAATCTAATAAGCAACAAGAAATGAAATCTAAGCTAGCCTAAGTGCAATGAGCATCCATCCTTAATCATCAGTACACATCTTGGACTTAATGTACTACTTCTGGGGTTACCAAGCACACATCACTCGAGCACTACTTATTACGCCACTAGGTTACCACGTAGTTACACTTAAATATTTGTGATTATTCCATGTTAATAATAGGAATAGTAAATGATAATAAAAGAAATATTAAATAAGAAAACAACAATAAATAATTAAAAATTAAAATAAGTAAAAGCTAAGTGAATGCTGCAATGATGGAGTAATCTCAATCTTTATTACCGGTTATGTGTGTGTCCAAGTACATTACACTCGAATAAAGGTTTTGTACAATTACAAGCATCACACTATAGGCATGCACTTGGGAAAGAACTAAAAACTAACAAAGAGACTCAACCTAAAGACTCACCAAAGACCCTTTCATTATGTGCCTAAATGCTATATTTATAGGCTAACACAGGAATCACAATATCATGTATATGATATTGTATCTAGGATATAATATTGTGTACTAGATATCAAGGCCTAGGAAACCATGATTCATCAGAAGTGTAACTAGATGATACGATCCCATCATCGTGGCTATTGAAAAAGCAAGAGATCTTGATAAGATGACCATGGTTGAGCTCAAAAGAAGCTTGAGGACATACAAGCAAAGGATTGTTGATTATGACGATTCAACAACAAATGCATTTCAAGAACAATTTTAGAGGACATCCAATCAAAATCAAAATCAACATCAAAGATCCTCAAGTGGATCCTCATTTAAAGGACATGGATGCAATTACAAAAGATTTGGAATTCATGGTCATGAAAGATCAAATCAATCAAAGGAAGGAAAGTATTATGATTTCTATGGAACCAACATCAACAATACTTCACAATGTTGGTCTAAAAAGAAGTATGAAAAGAAAGGTAAAGCAAAAATTGTAAAACATGAAGATCAGCAAAAAGATCAAAAAAAATGTGAGCAATTGTTTTACATTGAAAAGGAGAAAGATCAACTCCTAATCTCTACAAATGTATCAGATGCTTGCAACAACAACAATATTTGGTATCCTGATAGTGGGTGCAATAATTGATGGAGCATCAAAGTGTCACATTGACAAGCCCCCATTGACATGGCATCATCGATGGGGCCCTATTTACGTGGTGTTGCCCCATCAACAAGGCTACATCGATGTAGCGTTTACTACATCTATGGGACCCCATCAATGCAATACTATAGCAAAAACGATAAATACTAGCTCCTAGCTATGTTTATGAGGATTCCAATCATAATAGTAGTTGAACTCTTACATTTTTTACATTCAAAAGTTAGAATATTTTCCGGAGTGCCTGCATTATGAGTCATTGAGTGTACGAATCTTTATTTGAACATTGTTGTACCTAAACCACACAAATGTGTATGACAATAAAGATGAGCTTCTTGATAAACCTTGTAGCACTCTGGATAATTTAACATGTTTTATTCATGCATTTAATGTTTTCAGTTATTTATTCAATGTTTTCTAGTAATTAAGATAATTAAGTACTTAAGCAAGATAAGCTAGATAGATTAAATACATAAGTACAATTGCTTCAAGTGTAAACACATATTCACTTGGTAATCCCAGCAATGTTATTACTTGGTGCACTCAATAGTGTAGCGCTTCGTAACCTAGCAGTGGATACATGGGTTTAGAACATCTATGGAAAGTAGGACCAAATGCTAATGTTAGGACTAGTTAGAGATTAGTTAAATAGTTAAATTAAATTAGTACTTAATTTACTCCATCTCTCTCTTTAAGCACCAAAACCAAAAAACATAAAACAATAAAAATCATGTGCCTTGATTACACTTAACCATATCATGAGCATCATAAGTGTAATTGGGAAGACAAAAAATGACCTTAGAGCAAGGTTCACTTCCTAAAAGACTAGCATACTGAAAACTAGAGAGTCCATGAAATTCAACTGGATTGCATGTGAACACTTCATGATTCATATGGTTGGGTGTAGGGGTACCTTCACTGCTCAACATTGGCATAGTTGCTAGGGAACCCTATTTGTTGAAACATGGGCTATTTAGGATTAGTGGACATTATTAATATCATTGGATGAACCCAAGGTCAACATCACTCTTACACGACATATAATTACAAAAAGCACACTAAAATTTTATTTGTTTGCAAAATGTCTTCTTCTTCTTACATGCATGAAGATGTTAAACTATCGGTCCCACAAGAGTGCAAAGTAGTATATACTCATCCCAATAAGTATGTACCCAACTTCACCTTCATCCTACATCAAGATGAGAAACTATGATGGTATGATATGGAGGGCAACATCGTAGTGCCCCCCAATTGATCTATGTCTTTGATGCTACATTGAACTCTTAAGAAGTTAGGCATTCATGATCTTCAAGAAGAGTATGTTGTGCATAACAATAATTATTGGGACTACTATTCCACTGAAACACAACATAGGAGATATTGACACCAAGAGAAGCACCACAAGTTTGCAAAGGAGAGACACTTCACTAATCCTTTGTTCCTGGTAAACCAAGATGACAATGAGGATTATCTCTCTGGGGATTCCCAACATGAAGATTATCCACCCTCAGCTAATGGTGATGAGGGTGTGACCCTAAACCTACAATCCACTATTAACAAACCAAGTTCAGGAAAAAGTGATAGTCATGGTAAGGACTTGGGAAAACATCGTAATGGCAAGGAATCTAAGGGTCATGATCGTGACAAGCAAGGAGATGGTGGTAGACACCACAATGGCAATAGTTGTCCATATTCTTCTTCATCCTCTTCATCCAATTCCAAACATTCCTCTTCATCTTCTAGTTCTAACAGAAGTCATTGAAGAAATAATCGTGATGAAGATGATTAGTGGGACAACAATGATAGTAGAGCCTACCAAGAACGAAGGGATGGCAGAAAAATTCATCGACATAATAAAGATTCCAACTAGCCATGTAAAAGACAATCATATTAAGCACTTAGACATGAACAATATTCTAAGATTTGAGCAAGGATATAACTCTAATCCGTAAAACCATCTACAAGCCTTTCATGATACTTGCACCTTACAAAATATTGAAAATGATTAGCAAAAACTCAAGCTATTCCCTTGGACACTCATTAAGAAAGTAGAGAGTTAGTATTGGTCCTTGGAGCTAGAATCTATCCATCGATGGAGTACCATGCTTAAGTTATTTAATGACAAATACTAGATGTACTCTAGAGTGTCTAATCTGAGAAGGCAAATCCAAGGCTGGAAATAAGAAACATATGAAACCTTAGATGCTTCCATGGCTACATATTGTTCTCTTTTACATCGATGCCCTAACCATGGCTATTCTTAAAGGGAACAACTCCATCATATCATAGATGGACTCAGAGAAAAAACCAAAAGAACTCTTGGGGTCTATGCCCAAGGGAGACTATTCAAACTAAGAGCTCATTAGATACAAAGCCTAATAGAGTAGGTTGCAAAAAAAGAAGTGAGCTATGAAAAAGGAAAAATATAGAAGAATATAATAGGGATACTTCCATTAGGAAAAGGGAGGTCCAATTTTGTGATGAGGAGGAGTCACTAGTTGATGAAGTGGTGAACAAGAAAACGTTGTCCATCCAAAAATCTATTTATGATATTTTAGCAAAGGTTGATAAATTATGAGACTCTTTGGATGAAAAATTCCAAATTACTATGAAGATTACTAAAGCATCCAAAGAGAAAAATACTAATCATGACCGCAAGAGGTGGAAAGAAGCTGAACATGCCTACCAAAGAGGTACAGGAAAAGTTGTTGCAATTGAGGAAGTTGTGGAGATAGACTCCAATGAAGATGGTGGATATGAAATTTACCCATATGAACATCCAAGGGATGTTTCCCTATGATGTCCCACTTACAAGAGTCTAGGGTGTATGTACTGAATTCGTGACTAGTAAGAAGGAAAGCACCCAAAAGATTACCCTATCCTCAAGGTAATCCAAGGTAGTTTCACAAACAACAACAAACTTACTATCCAAGTGGAGCTCTACCACAACCATATGAGAAATATTAGTAGTGGGAACAATCACAGTCATGGGGAATGCCACCACCAAGATAACAGTACCCTTACAGACAACTAAATCCATATGAATACTATGTTCAGTAGCCTATTTCTCCATGAAGGTCTACAAGCCATGCATCATTCTAACATCATTATTACCCTCCAGAGCATCATCAAACTCATTCACCATCTACCCAAGGGGAGCACTCATGTCCATACCATCCTTCACATGCATCTACACACATCCCTCTACCATAAACCTAGTTACCTCCTGCTTCATCCATGTAGGATGAAATTCCTCCACAACCACAGCAACAAAATGCTATGAGGGCTATCCATTCACAACCAGCCTTCCAGCCGAGTGGTTCAGACAAGCAATCTAAGAAACAACCCTTTTTCCAACCTAACAATCATCCCAAATCCTCGTAACCTAATGCAGCTACTCACCTTGCATCTTCAACACCTTTATCCTCTGCATCAAACATATTCGAGTACCATTCAAACTAAATGTCACCTCGAATTCATACTATGATGTTGACTCATGATGTTTCCAATTGGATCAAGGTTAGCAACCTTCCCACGAAGAGATCTGACCTAGGAAGTCCTCTTATTTACTTGCAAATCATTGGACATGATCCATGTAAGCATCTTCTTGATTCTACTTCTAGTGTCAATCTCATCGCCCATGTATGTATAAGGCCTGGAACCTACTGCCTCTCAAGAATAGCAACATCCATTTGAAATTGGCAAACCAATCAATCACTATCCCTTTGGGATTAGTGGAGAAAATTGTGACCACAGTTTATTGGTTGTCTTATCCTACCAATTTTCTAGTGATCAAGGTAGAGAATTTCAAAGGCGACTTTCCCATCATTATGGAAAGGGCTTGGTTAAGCATGGTTTATGCACGAATGGGTATAAGAAACCTCTCCTTGGAAATCTCCAAGGAAAATGAATTTGGATGATTAGAGAAAAAGTGTATTTCATGTATCGCATACAATGATAATGGGTGTAATTACATGTAGAAAATCTACTCCATTAAAAGTACATTCATCAAAGCATGTAACCACTGTGCACATGAAATAGATATCCAAAGGTTCCTATACACAGCAACCACAAAATAGGAGGGCACCCAGTGGCTGATAGCTAACTCTGACAGCAACACACTATGTATGGAACCAACTGAGACCTTAACATATGCTTATGTTGAAGGCATGGATGAACTTGAGCAAGTTCATCACCAACTCTCTAATGATAAAATTGATGCTACCTGTTGGGGAGAGTTAGAAATCCTTAATAATTTTAAGAAAGAGCCCTTAGAGTTAAAAAATATACCATTCAACATGGAGTATGCATTTTTAAATAATGGCAAGCTAGTTATCATCAATGCAAATCTTACTCTTGAACAAAAAGGATAAACTATTAAGGGTAGTCAAAAAATGGCCAATAGCCTTTGCTTGATGATATCTTGAACTAACTGGAATTTACCCAAGGATATGCTAGCATCAAATCTATACTAACTTGGCCATAAAGCTAAGAAAGTGGCCACAGAACCAAATTGAAGTAGATCGTTAAGGAGCAAATAGAACAACTCCTCAAGGCAAGGTTCATCTATCCCATAGTATATAGTAAGTAGGTTAGCCCACTTGTAATTATGCCAAAGAAATATGGCAAGTGATGAGTCTAAATTTACTTAGGCTGTTGAACATGGCAACATTTAAAGATCATTTTTCATTGCCATTTATGGACCAAGTTTTGGATACTATCTCTGGCCATTTCTATTATAGCTTCTTAGATTCTTATAGTGGCTATAACCAAATCCAAATTGCACTAGAAGATTAGTCCAAGACAACATTCACAAGTCCTTGGAGGACTTTTACATATTGTAAGATGCCATTTGGTCTGTGCAATTCCCCTACAACATTTCAATGCCTAGTCCTTAGTATCTTTCAACAGAAAATTGTTAGCAGGCTAGAAGTCTTTGTGGATGACTTCTCTACCTATGAGGATATATTTGAGCAAGCCCTAGATTGCCTTGACCAGGTCCTAAAAAGATGTATTAAAATAAACCTTAGGCTCAATTGGTAGAAAAGCCATCTAATGGTCCAAGAATGCATAGTACTGGGGCATTGAATTTTGTAAAAAGGGATTAATGTAGACCTAAAAAAAGATACGAATCATCCATGGAATCACACATCAACTAGAGATAGTTAAAGACATTTGATCATTCCTTCGACACATTGGCTACTATTGGTGATTCATAGAGAATTTTCCTAAGATTGCAAAACCATTAGTCAAGCTCATGAAGAAAGATGCTCCTTTCATCTAGACCAAGGTGTGTGAACATGAATTCCAACTACTAAAAGAAAAACTCATGGAAACTCAATTCTATGGGCACCAAATTGGTCCAGACCATTTCACATAATAACGTATGCATCTAACTATTCCTTGGGAGCTATGCTTACATAATTGGATGATAATAAATGTTCATATTACATCCACTGCACAAGCCAAAACATTATGTGTGGATAGTTGAATTACACCACAACTAAGAAAGAACTAAGGGTAGTGGTTTATGCTCTCAAAAAGTTCAAGCACTATGTGCTTGGCTATAAAGTGTTTGTGCACACATATCATAATGTCATCTACTTCCTAATGAATAAGCCAACGGTGAGCCCCTATATCATACAATGGCTATTGATCTTGTAGGAATTCAATCTTACAATGATAGATCAAAAAGGGACTAAGAACATGTTCATTGACCACCTCTTTCAATTAAGATGAGATAATAAAGAGGAGAAGAGTCTGCTTTCTGATCAATTTCCAGAAGAACTCCTCTTTACAAGAGTAATAAATGACCAAGTGCCTGCTGAATCAAAATGGTATGATGACATCACCACTTACCTTCTCACTCAGAAGATGCCACAAGATTTGGAATTTAGGAAGAAAAAATAGTTCCTTCATCAAGAAAAGTACTTCATGGAAATCAACGGATACCTTTACAAGATGTGCACTGATGAACTGGTTCGTTGGTATGTCCCTGATACAGATCAATTACATGTTCTCCAAGATGCTCATCAAGGACCCTATGGAGGCCACTATGCAGGGAGGTGCATAGTCATAAAATCCTTGATAGCAAGATACTATTGGCTTATAACCTTTAGGGATACCCACCATTTTGTTTGATCTTGTGAGCACTATTAATGAGATGGTGGAATGACTACTCGAATAGAGGATCCTCAATATTGGATTCAACCACTAAAGCCCTTTGACATATGGGGCATTAACTTCATGAGTTCCATCACATCCATGTCCAATGAAAAATTATATATCATTGTAGTAGTCAACTACTACACCAAATGGGTAGAAGCAGCAATCGTCACCAACTGTACATCATCTACTACTACTTGATTCATACAACAAAATGTTGTAAAGAGGTCTGGATGCCATGTGCACTAATTTTTGACAATGGAACCCATTTTATAGGTGCCACTTTTTGAAATTTAATGTAATTCTTGGAGGTTAAACACAAATTAACAACACCCTATCCCAGCCCCCGCCCCCCCACCTAAGCCAATGGTCAAGCAAAGGTAACTAACAAGGAGATCACAAGGATCCTAACAAGAACCATAAGCAAATATAAGAGAGATTAGAGCACAAAATTTCACAATGTCCTTTGGGCATACTGCTCAACTTGGAAACTCCCTATTAGCTACTCTCCATATGAGTTAGTGTACAAGAAACTCCCAATGCTCCCAATCCAATCCAAACTCTATACACTCTCAATAACCTGTGAACTGAACCTTAACCTAAGTCTAGCACAAAAAGAAAGACTAATCAACCTCAATGTACTAAACAAAAACCAATTAGTGGTCCTATCCTTAAATAAAGTGCACAAGGCATTCAACAAGCAACAACATAACCTTAGAATATAGAAAGTGAAATTTCAACTGGGAGATAAGGTTCTCTCTTGGAACCCCACAAATGTACCTTAGAAAACAAAGTTCCAAAAATTGTGGGAGGGACCTTATATAATTGATAAAACCTTTTCCTCTAGGGCCATGACCATATACAAACCTAAGAGCCTAAATAAAAAGTAGTTGGTTAACATCCAATAAGTAAAACTTTTACATAAGCCCAAGCAAGCTAGTGCAACAAATACCTCAACAGATGAACAACCATGCTCAATTTTTTAGATCTCCTCCTTCCAAGTCAATCATGGGGGAGATGGCCATCTATGCTAATCATTCATATGGCTCTTCAATTTTTCTATTTTTTGTTTTACACATTTTTATCTTTTCAATTTGTTTCTTTTACACCTTTTTAATTTTAAATCTTTTTTCTATTTTACACTATTTTTTATTGTACACCATCATTAGTACATTTAAATCTTTCTTTCATATTTTTAAATTTTTTTATATATTTTACTTTGTTTTGTTGAGTGTGATTTTCAAATTTCTGCCAACAGGACACAGTGGTGCCTGGTTGCTACTAATGCTGGTTTGTGCTTTATGTTTTTTTTGCTAATGTATGGTTTCTATTTTTCAATTTTTGTACTGATGGCTCAGTCATGGTTTCTTTTTCATGGAAAAGGTAGTGCGTCCACAACATCCACCCATTCACAAGCTCTATGGTTTTTCTTGTTTTGGAAGTTTGTGATCCCTTTCATTCAATAAAATTTTCATAAATTGGTGACCATGGTAGTTTCTAAAATTAGGAAGGATTCAAAGGTTTGTATAGGGTGTGACTTTAAGAAGATTCAATACTCTTCATATGTTTCTACTTGCTTGAGTGCTTAAGTGTTTTTCTGAACTTGTTATCATTCCATGTCATCAATAAAAGGAAGTCAAATAGTGTCTTTGCCTGATGTGATTCCCATCCAAAAAGAAAATAACAAAACAAACAAAAATAATAAAAAAATCAAAACAACAAAAATAAGAATAAAAAAACATGATAGAAATTCAAAGAACATCCCTTTAACAAATAAACAGGCTACAAGCACTAGTTATAGGACTAAAAAGACGTGTTACCTATGCTTGAAGGTCCCCTCTAACTAAGGCCCTCTCTCACTTCCTATTTCTCTTTTCTTCTATTTATGAAATAGTGATTGTTTTGGTGGATGCACTCTTGTATCCCAAGGGGGTAGATCGGTCTTAGAATGGTGATGCAAAGTCACTAAAAGAGGTTGGTTTTGGTCTGGACTAAGGATGGATCTTCTAAGGTTATTTTAAACACAAACTCCACAAGCGACTTCTTATAACCTTAGTTTGAAATTCCATTCCACTTTCTCAATCATCCATCTATGTTGTCCATAACTTAGCTCAATATCAGTATCTATGTTCATGATTCCTTGTCTTGGTCTAACGTATTTGAATTCTTAGTTAGAATCTTTTGGGTTTTGGTCCTTAACTTTTGTCAACCATTAATCATCTATGGGGTCCACAAACTCCTTAGATTGAGGTAATACAAGGGTAAATAAGACATGTGCCTACTATGGGAAGGACCCACTTGTATATCTCTTAGTTGGGTTCGTTAAGTACCTTATCCTTAGCCATTCTTGTAAACAAAATCTCTTGTACATCCATCTTCTACATCACACCATGTGCTCCTTTACATCTTTTGTTCATTAAATATGTTCTCCATCGAATTTTTCAATTTTTGAGCTTTCAAAGATCCTCTTCAATGATTTTTTCATAATTTTAGCTTTTCTAGAATTCTACAAACCAAAAATTCATTGAAAAAGTCCTTATATTTTTCAAGATATTCAAATTTCAAAATTTTGGCTGATGGACCCCATTGATGAAGTAAACCTATATACAAGGCCCTATATACAGGACCCTGTCAACATAAGGGAAAAATAGTATATATATACACAACCCCACTTAAAACATTTTACCATTTCTCACAAATGCTAAATGAGTTTTTTGATTTTTCAGAGCCCTAAACCTTTTAGAGCTCATAACTTCCAAACCATTTATCCAAATCACTTCATTGCTTAACCCTGTAGCTACTAGAAGTAAGCTCTTCATCATGGGGGTCACAAATGTACCATTTTTGACAAAAAAAAAAGTTTTTTCCATTTTTCTAACTCCCACTAGGGTTTAACTAAGAAATCAATAATTAAACACCAAATAAAAAGAGTTAAACCTTTTCAACAAGCTCTAGTGATAATTATAATAAATAAATAATCAAATAATCAATCTGCCATGGTTCAACCTTAACCAAAGTGTAACCAACTAACAAGAGAAGGTATTCAAAACCTTAGAGTTACACATTATATCTATTAATCCATGGATGTATTGTGATCATAGATGGCACCAAAAGGAAAGCACACGCAAGAAGTAGGATTATTCCAACCAAGGGAGAAATGGCCTAGAATAAGAAGAAGCCAAGAATAGCTTCAAGAAGAACCACTCACAACCCATGCCACAAGTCCTCTTAGGAAGGAGGCAAAGGTGTAATCTATCAAACAGATTTCAAAACCAATAGTAGCAATAGAAAATTTCCATCAGGATGACGTGCTAACACAACCAACAAATATTGAGTGACCTTAATAGAGGCTTGGTTGAATCAAATCAAATCAAGAGAGGTCCAAAAATTAGTGCTCTAGGAGTTAAAATTTTGTCCTTTCCTAGAGCATGAACCAAGAGAAGTGTAGGACTAGCTAAAGGCCTCTCCCATGTGGCCTATCATCACTTCCACAAGGAAGTGATACAGGGAAGAAACATTTCTATTCTAGAATAATAGACAACTTGAATCAATGGTGAAAATCAAGGATATCTTAGTGTCCTACTTAGTGCAAGCCATTATTATAAAGCTTGGGTTGCCTAAAATAGGGGCAAATCTTTCTAAGATCCTAATGCAGGCAAATCCCAACATAAAGAAATAATGGGTTCAATGGTGTTATGGTGTCAACTGCAAGGAGTTTTCAGTGGTCACACTAGTAGAGAGGATTCACTATAAGATTGTGACCTTTCACCTCAATCCCATGGTGAGGCCAAGCAAAATCATTGGCTTCTCTACCCAAGAATGCACTGCTCTGAGTGGAAGATTCCCTATTAACCTTCCATAGTTGATCTATCTAGAGATAGAGAAGCACTTTAAAGAAAATGAACATGGAAGGAAGGCACTCCCCTTTCCATGCCTCATCAAGAAACTCTATCAAATGGGAGGAATAGCTCATTATACCAATGATATTTTCAAGACTATTTTGGCCACCAACTACGTAGAAATGATGAAGGATAAGACACCTGCCATGACTATCTAAGAAGAGAAGTAACAACCACCACCTTCACCTGCCACTTAGACAACTATGCCAGACATCATTACAACTACCCAACGGTTACAAGAATACAAAGAGTGGCTCTTGAGTGAACAAGAGCAATGACCAATAACAAGTGGCATGGATCCATCCATCTACAGATCAGTAATGAGCCACCAAAATGAGGTGGCCTGAACAATCAATTTGATGGGTAGAGGTGGATCTATCTTCTCAACCCACAAAATGTAGCTACTCATGAGGTCAAATTCGAGTGCCAAATAGGTCATAGTATCTTTCATAAAATAATAGCCACTCCACAAAATCTTTGGGAACACTGTGACCCTCTTAGTGTGCTTGGAGGAGGATGATGGGGCAATAGTTTTGGTGATGCAACACCAGGGGTAGGAGACTATAACAGAAGTGGTCGCTGACTAGATTACCAAAACACTTAATGTACCTATGGCATCTACACCATACATCACTGCATTTAAAGATGTGTAGATTTTTGCAAGGATCACAAGTGGCAGAATAAATGCAACACAACATGAAGAACTACTAGACCAACTGGTAGGATTTGAACAACCACTTTCAAATGTCTTCGACCTTTTGGACAATATTATAGCAACCTAGTCAAAGTTTCTTGAGGTAAGGGGAAAGAACATCATATTGGAGGGGCAACTTGAAATAACCAAGGAGCTAAATGAATACTTGGCTATGAAAGTTTCCGAATTAAGAGCCTAGATTGCCTACCTTGCATTCTTCAACCTAGCACTAACAAGAGATGAAGCTATGAAATAGCTTCATGCCAAACTAAAAGGGGTTGAGGGTGCAATGGAGATGGTAGTGTTCTACTGATCCTTGGTAGAGGCCACACAACATAAAATTCAGAAGGCCTTGGATTAGACTTGCTAGGAGAACATGCAATTTACCATGGAGAACCATCACCTACAAAATGTTTATGTGCACAAGCAACAATTAACATATGTCATCCATCAACAGTAGGAGCAACTGGCCAATGCAAACACAAAATTGAGGAGATTGGTAGTAGAAAATAGAAACCTATCCATGGAGAAGGTCTATTCCCTTCACCAAAAAACTATGATTGAGGTAGCCACTTGGAAATTAGAGGCTCTCAAATTTGAGATAGTCAAGGACCATTACAAAGAACAAGTCAACCTACAAAAGGAAGTAAATGAAAAACACATCTAGTTGGCGAAGGTGAAAGCAAATGAAACCCTCCAATAGCTCTAGTAAGGAAAAGAAGTGTGGCAATCCATTGTTGATGGGATAGATGCCTACAAAAAAGTAGAAATCCACATGAAGGAGCTATAGATTGAAGAGATGATAGAGTATATGGAGCTTGCCAATCACTGTTATGCAAATTTGGCCATGTTGACTACCAAATGGCTATGTTCTAAATTAGAGAAGTAGGTGGCTAGCTCATGCCCATTTTACAAGGCTGAGTTTAAGCATCACAAGGACACCAAGAAAAAGCTTGCAGTGGAAAACACTAAACTCAAAGTTCTCAAGGCACGATTCATTGATCAATGATCGATTGTCAAGAACTTGGTCAGGACAATGAACAACTACTCAAAGCTGTAGAATGCATTCAAGGCATTTGACATCAAACACAAATAGTTTTCTACCTAGTTTTTCAATGTAAAGGAGATGTTCCCTAGAGTAAGGAGGAGAAAATGAAGGCATTACTTGATGCCTTTCACCTTCCACTAGAGGTTGCAGCTGCAACAAGATGCCACAACCACCTTAGCTACCGCACATGCCTAAAGCCCATGAAGATCCTTTAGAACCTTATGAGCCTCTACTACCTAGGACTATTTGATCTTCTCCACCATCTTCATGTCATTAGAGGATGTGCTATCCAATTTTTTTGTAGTCATGTCATGGTGTTCAATTTTGTGTCATGAACACCACAGTTTTGGTAATTAGTTGATTTGTACACTCGAGCACTCAGTTTTGAAAACTCAGTTTGTTTTGTTAAGAATGAGTCAATAATCTCATACCTTCCTAATTTTGTAAAAGAACTCAAAAACAAGTTTTCATTCAGTCATGGGGGTATGATGAAGTGTTAAAGTGTCATGTTGATGGGCCCCCATTGATGTGGCCTTGTCAACAAGCCCCCATTGATGGGGTCCTATTCACATGATGTTGCCCCATCAACAAGCCATGTTGATGTAGTGTTTGCTACATCTATGGGGCCCTGTCAATGCAGTACTATTACAAAAACTATAAATACAAGCTCCCAACCATGTTTATGGTGATTCAAGTGATAGTAGTAGCTGAACTCTTGCAATTTTTACATTCAAAAGTTAGAATACTTTTCCAAGTGCCTGCAATAAGAGTAATTAAGTGTACAGATCTTTATTCAAGCACTGTTGTACTTGAACCACACCAATGTGTACGGTAATAAAGACAAGCTTCTTGATAAACCTGGCAACATTTTGGATAGCTTAAGATATTTTATTCATGTATTTAATGCTTTCAGTTATTTATTCAATGTTTTCTAGTAATTAAGATAATTAAGTACTTAAGCAAGATGAGCTAGATAGATTAAATACATAAGTATGACTACTTCGAGCATATCCACGTATTCACTTGGTAATCCCAAAAACGTTATTACTTAGTGTGCCTAGTAGCGTAGCACTTGGTAACCCAATAGTGGATATGTAGGTTTAGGATGTGTATAGAAAGTAAGACCAAATGCTTATGTTAGGACTAGTTAGAAATCAATAAAATAGTTAAATTAAATTAGTTCTCAATTTACTCCATCTTTCTCTTTAAGCACCAAAACCATAAAACACAAAACAATAAAAATCATATGCCTTGATTACACTTAACCATACCATGAGCATCACAAGTGTAATTGGGAAGAAAATGAACAACCTTAGGGCAAGGTTCACTTCTTAGAAGACTAGTGTACCAAAAACTAGAGAGTCCACATAATTCAACTGGATCACAAGTGAACCCTTCATGATTTGTATGGTTGGGCGTAGGGACACCTTCACCACTCATTACCAATCACATGATAGGGAACAAGAAATTATTCTCAAGTTTAGAAAAATATGATTAAAAGGTAACTATAGGTAATAGAAAGAAGCTAACCACTACTGGGATTGCATCGCTTGCCTTCACAACAACTCAAGGTAACAAATATATTATTTTTGAGATCTATTTTGTTTCAGATCTTTTAAAGAATTTATTAATTGTGGGGTCATTATGTCACAATGGGGATCATGTTGAATTTGAAAAATATGTTTGTAAAATATCTAAGGCTAATGAGGATAATGGTATTGTCATTATCCCTGTTAGCAAGAATCAGATGTACAATTTACAAATGCAAAAAGATGTTCATTGTCTGACTGTCATAGAAGACATAGCATGGTTATGGCATGCTTGGTTAGGACATGTCAACTTTGGCTCAATGGACTACATGAAAAAAGGAGAAACTGTAAGAGGTATGCCAAAATTTTCTTTGCCAAATAATCATGATTGTGGCAAATGTCAACTAGGAAAAATTACAAGATTTTCATTTCCTATGAAAAAACATAGATCTCAAGAAAAATTAGATCTAGTTCATATGGATTTATGTGGTCCCATGCAAACATTAAGCCTAAGTAAAAGCCAATATATGTTGATAATAGTGGATGATTTTTCAAGATTTTCTTAGGGATATTTTCTTAAATTAAAAGATCAAACATTGGGTTATTTTAAACAATTCAAGGTGGAAGTAGAAAAACAAAGTGGCAAAATAATTTAAAAATTTTGGACAGATTGTGGTGATGAATTTTTATCAAATGAATTTGATGAATTTTGCAAGAAAAATGGGATAATTCATCAAACCACTAGTTCAGGATGTGTACAGAAAGTGGGAATGGATACTAGTGTTAGGAGTACTTAGAACTTAGTTAAATCAGATTAGTTAGTTAATTCTCTCTTCCCTCCTTATTAGCGTAGGATAAAAAACACATAAAAGCCATAAAAATCATATGCCCCAAGCTTACTTAACCATACAACCATGAAATACAAGTTTGGGAAGACAATGATTAATCAACCCATTATTGTTCCACATAGGTGCATAGGCACTTAGTCCTTGGAATTTGATTAGATTGTGTGTGAAATGCTCGTATTCGTATGGTTGAGAGTAGGGGTACCTCGTCACTCATCATTGACGTTGTTGCCAGGGACTTAGTTGTTTGTGTGCTAAGTAGAACTTAGGAAATCATTCACATCATTGGAATGAATCCTTAGGGTTGGTTAAGAAAAAGATAATAGCACATTGCACACTGAACAAGATAAAATGTCTTCTTCTTTTGCACAAAAGCACTTCACCACCTAGGACTAACACAAGAGGCAATCGGCAGCAAGTTACACATGACGTTGACCTGCCAGTTCCTTAACAATTTCATGTGGTATATGTTCATCCTGATGAATATGTACCTGACTTCACCTTTATTCTCCACCAAGATTAGCAGTTGCATTGATGTGACTTGGAAGGTAACATAGTGTTACCTCCCAACTGTTCAATCCCAAGTATGCTTCTTCATGCTCTCACATGAATAGGCATGCAACACTTACATGCAAAGTACATTGCACAGGACTATGATTCAAGAGACTATCATCCCACTGAAGTGTAACATCAAAGGGACTTGTAATAGGAGAGACACCATAATTCCTTAAAGGTAAAATCGTCTAAGGATGCCCCACACGTTTTAAGTGAAATTGAGGGTGATGAACCTGCCTCAGGTAGTCACCCACATAATGATGTTCCTTCCCTTGACTTTGGCCAAGGGGTTGTGTTTCAGAACCTTCATTCTACTATTCACAACCTAGGTGCTGATACCAACAGACACAAAGAATACGAAAAAGGAATAGGGGCACATGACAAAGGTGGGCATTCTGATCACAATCACGATTGAGGGAGAGACCACTGAAGAGAAGGTAGCAGACACAGTCATGATGGCGGTTCTTCTTCTTCTTCACCTCCATCATCTCCTTCATCCTCTCCTTCCATGTCTAGATGTAGCCATAGAGAAATAGATCATGAGGATAAGGGCAAACAAAGTGGAAGTCACAAATGAAACAACCAAGACAAAGGATGAGGAAACTCTAGGAAATCATGCCATAGAAGAAGGGAGAGTAGGGAACCGCGTAGACACCATAAACACTACGAACGAGATGATCATGATGAACCCCTACTCACCACATGAATAATGCTAGATATAACTAAGGCTATGAGAGTTCCAACAAGGCACCCAAAAGATAGTAGGATCAAGAGGCTAGACATGAATAACATCCCACGATTTGAAGGGGGATATAATGCTAATCCTCAAAATCACTTACAAGAATTTCATGATGCGTGTGCCTTGAAAAACATAGAAAATGAGTGGCAAAAGCTTAAGTTGTTCCCACAAACACTAATAAAAGAAGTTGAAAGCTGGTACCAGTCCTTAGAACCAAAATCCATTCGTAGGTGGAGTACGATGTTAGAACTGTTCAACGATAAGTACCACACGTACTCCCAGGTATCTAACCCAGCAAAAGCAAATCCAAGGATGGAAACAAGGAAATCATGAACCCTTGGATGCTACCATGGGTTGCTATTATGCACTCTTACACGATTATCCTAGCCATGGTTATTCACAGTAAGATTAACTATGCCATCTAGTAGATGGGCTTAGGCATGAAACAAGAAGGACCCTTGGGACTTATGCCCAAGGAAGGTTATCTGAGCTTAGGTTCCATCAAATTCAAAAAATGTTGGAGCAAGTAGCTAAAGAAGAAGGTGAGCTACGAAAAAGAGAGAGTGCAGAAGAATACAACTAAGATCCTTCCCTCCGAAAGAAGGGAGTAAGATTTTGTGAGGATGAGGAAGAGTCACCACTCAAAGAGATGGTGAATAGGAAAACCTTGCCTATTCAAAAGTTAGCATCAAAAGTATTGAAAAAGGTAGATCAAATGTGGGACTCCCTTGATAGTAGGTTTCAAACTATGCTCAAAGTAGTAGAGGAGTCTAGGGAGTGAGGTAGTGACCATGACAAAAGGAAAAAGAGAGAAGCAAAAAATGCACATAACAAGGGTAAGGGTAGAGTTGCTATTATTGAAGAGGTTGTGGACTCAACTATGGATGATGATAGTGGATGTGATATCTATCAATATGACCATCCTAAGGGTTGTTGTCTTGTAATCTCACATTTACAGGATTTTAGGATGTATGCACTTAATCCACGTTTAAACAAGCAGCAAACATCCTGACGATTATATTATCCCCAAGGTAACCCAAGGCAGTTTCACCAACCTTTAACGTATTATCCAAGTGGAACTCCACCACAACCAATGAAGCAACATCAATAGTGGCAGCACCCACAATCATGGGGAATGCCACTGCCAAGGCAACAACATCCTTACCGGCAACCTGACCCATATGGATACTACGTGCAACATCTAATCTCTCCACATGACTCTGTTGGTCACATTACCCCCCCAACATCACTACCAAGCCTGTGAGTACTATAGGACTTCCTCTCCTAAGGGTGACATTCCACAAGTATACCATCCTTCCAATCTGGTTGCATCTCTCCCACCAATAGCTCCATTACCACCTGCTCCAGCAATGCAAGGTGAACTCCCTGCTCAGCCACAGTAATGCAATGTCACAAGGGTTGTTAGTCCTCAACCTACTATTGGTTCTGACAACTATACAAAGAAAATCTCTTTCTTCAGAACCAACATTCCAACCAAGCCTTTGTAACCCTAAGTGGTTGAGTCTTTGGACGTCTCCATATCAAATAAAGCTTCAGAGCCCCCTTTGAACTTAACACCACATTCAATGCATACGGTCATGTTAACACATGCCATTACTGATTGGATCAAAGTTGGTCACCTTCCTAGGAAATTCTCTGATCCTGGGAGTCCCCTAATCTATCTACAAATCGCTAGGAATCAGCCATGCAAAGCTCTTTTGAATTCAGGTTTTGGTGTCAACCTATTATCCTAAGAAATGTATAAGTCCTGGAACCTACCCCCGTTGAAAAAGAGCAATGTCTGTTTAGAGTTAGCCAACCAATCCATCACCATCCCCTTGGGATTAGTGGAGGACATTGTTACCACTGTTTGTGGATGGTCGTATCCAGCTAACTTCCTAGTGATCCAAGTGAATAACAGTAAGGGGGACTTCCCAATCATAATGGGAAGGGCATGGCTAAGCACTATCAATGTGCACCTAGGTATCTACGATCTTTCCTTAGAAATATCTAAGGAAAACACTTTTGGAAATATCAAAAAGAAGAAGGTTCCATGCATCGCATACAGTGACACAGGGTGCAATTGTGTGCAGAGATCATGGGTTGTGCAAAGTTTAACATTTCCTGCATGCAATTAGTGTGCAAAAACGATCAACATATAAAGGTGCCTGTATGCAGTAGCCACAAGATAAGAAGACACCAAGTAGCTGATAGCTGATCAAGAAAGTAGCTCACTTCTATGCATGGAACTAACTGAGGGTTTGACTTGCACATATATAGATAACATTGATGCATTAGAGCAAGTCCACCACTAACTTCCCAATCCTAACTTAGAAAACATCAACTAGGGGAAGTTGCAAATTCCCAAGAAATTTAAACAAGAGCCCCTGGAGCTAAAACCATTGCCCACTAGTATGGAATACATGTTCCTTAAGAATAGAAAACTGGTAATCATCAACGTAATACTTTCCCTACAACAAAAATAAAGTCTGCTTAAGGTAATAAACAAGTGGTCAAAAGCCTTCACTTGGTCATATCCAGAATTAACTAGAATAGATCCTAGGATATGTCAGCATAGGATTTACACTGACTCCTCCATGAAGCCTCAAAAACAACCATAGAGGAAATTGAACCCAAATTTGAAGCAAGTAGTAAAAGAAGAAATCAAACAACTTCTAAACGTTGGGTCATATACCCCATTGTTGATAGCGAATGGGTTAGCCCCTTAGTAATCGTGCCTAAAAAGAGAGGCAAATGAAGGATGTGCATAGATTTTAGGCTACTAAATATGGCAAAATTTAAGGATCACTTTCCATTGTCATTTTTTAACCAAGTCTTAGACACAATCGCAGGGCATTGCTATTATAGTTTTTTGGATGGCTATAGCGGATATAACCAAATACAAATAGCCCTAGAAGACCAAGCCAAAACTATGTTCACTAGTCCTTGGGGAACATTTGCATATAAAAAAATATCGTTTGGCTTGTGCAATGCCCATGCCACATTTCAATGCTTAATTCCAAGCATATTGCAGTAGCAAATAAGAAATGGTGTGGAAGTCTTTATGGATGACTTCTCTACATATGAAGCAAGTTTTGATCAAGCCTTGGACTGGTTAGAGAAAGTGCTGAAAAGATCTGTAGAGATTAATCTAAGGCTCAACTAGCAAAAAAATCCACTTGATGGTCCAAGAAGGCATAGTACTTGGGCATAAAATTTCACATGCAGGGATAGAGGTAGACCCAGAGAAAATCAAAGTCATCCAAGGAATCACTCGTCAACTAGAAACTATTAAAGACATTTGATCATTCCTTGGATACACTAACTATTATAGGAGATTCATAGAGAACTTTTTGAAGGTTGCCAAACCATTGGTAGAGTTAACACAAAAGGACGTACCCTTCGAGTGGACTAGGGAATGCAAACTAGCCTTCTAAACTTTAAAGCAAACGCTAGTAGAAACACCCATTCTACAAGCTCCTGACTGGTTCAAATCATTTCATGTCATGACTAATGCATCCAACTATGCCTTAGGAGCTGTACTTACATAGTTAGATGATTAAAAACATCCTTATTACATCCACTGTGCAAGTAGAAGTATAGATGGTGCACAACTTAACTACACTACTACAGAAAAAGAATTAATGGCTATAGTGTTTACACTAGAAAAATTTAGGCACTATGTATTAGGATACAAAGTATTCATACACACAGATCATAGTGCCATCAGATTCCTCATAAATAAGCCAATGGTAAGCCCCCGTATTATATGATGGTTGGTAATCCTACAAGAGCTCGATCTAACAATGATCGATCATAAAGGCACCGAGAACATAGTTGCCAATCATTTATCTCGGTTGCATTGGGATAGCAAAGAGGACAAGTATCCTATTTTTGATCACTTCCCTGATGAGTTCCTTTTTGCCGGTGTAGTGAATAATCCATCACCCATAGAGACAAATTGGTATAGTAGCATTCTGACCTATCTCCTTACCCAAAAAACACCACAAGATTTAGACCTTAAGAAGAAACAACAGTTTCTTCATAGAGCTAAGTACTTTATGGAAATCAATGGACAACTTTACAAAGTATGTCCCGATGGCTTGGTTCGATGGTGTGTTCCTAATAGAGATCCACTGAGAGTTCTCCAAGATGCTCATGAGGACTCTTGTGGGGATCACTATGCTGGGATATGAACAACTATTAAGATCCTGCTTGCAAGGTACTATTGGCCTACCTTATTCTAGGACACCCATCAATTTTTCCAATCTTGTGAGTGCTATCAACGTGATGGGGGAATGACTACTAGAATAGAGGATCTGCAACAATGGATTTAACTATTAGAACCCTTCAACATTTAGGGAATCGATTTCATGGGGGACATTACACCAATGTCCAATGGAAAAGCTTACATCATAGTTACCTTAGACTACTTAACAAAATGGGTTGAAGCAGCTGCTATTAAAGATTGCACCTCATCTATAGCTGCATGATTTGTCCAACAACAATTCGTCAACAAGTTTCGTGTGTCACGTGCACTTATCTCTGATAATGGTACACACTTTATAGGTGTAACTTTTTAGAAGTTAATGCAACACTTAGGGGTTAGGCACAAATTGACTACATCATACCACCCCCAAGAAAATGATCAAGCCGAGGTTACTAATAGGGAGATTACTAAGATATTGACCAGAACCATTAGCAAGTATAGGCGAGACTAGAGCACTAAACTAAATGATTCTCTTTGGGCATACCACTCCACATGGGAACTCCCTATAGGCTACTCTCCCTATGAATTAGTGTATGGAAAACTTCCAATGCTTCCTATCCAAACTGATCTTCGTATGCTAGCCATGGCATGTGACCTCAACCTTGACCTTGATCTAGCACAAAAACAAAGGTTGATGAATCTTAACCTGCAAGATGAGAACCGACTAGTTGCCCTGTCATCTAATGAGTTGCACAAGGCATTTAATAAATAATTTCATGACCTAAAAATTAGGAGAGCTAAGTACTAGCCAGGAGATAAGGTTCTCTAC
Source organism: Gnetum montanum (assembly GCA_015680685.1). Lineage (NCBI taxonomy): Eukaryota > Viridiplantae > Streptophyta > Gnetopsida > Gnetales > Gnetaceae > Gnetum > Gnetum montanum. The sequence goes on along the minus strand of MNCI01017882.1, from coordinate 229,599 downwards.
TGGAACCCCACACATGTGTCACAACATACCAAATTTCAAACATTGTGGGAAGGACCTTACATTATCTATGCAACTTTTCCTTCAGGAGCCATGACCATATATAAACCTGAGAGCCCAGATAAGAGACTGTTAGTCAACATGCAACAAACAAAACCTTTCCATGAGTTTAGGTCAGCCAGAAAATATGCTACCTATGTAAGTGAGTAACCTTGTTCATTATTTTGGATCTCCTCCTTCTAACTCAGTCATGGGGGAGATGGCCACCTTTGCTAATCATTGAAGGTCCTCAGTTCTTTCTAATATTTTTTTTACATATTTTTGTTTTACACATTTTTGTTTTACATATTTTTTTTTACACATTTTTTTTTTGCACATATCTTTAATCTTCTTATTTTTTTTTTTACACCATCGTTCATATTTTTACCATTTCTTTGTGTGATTACTTTATTTTTTTCATCACCCAATAAGTGTTCATGATGGTGGTATGAATAATATCATATTGACTGCTAATGTTTGGATTTTACCTTTGAAATATGATGTTGATAATTAAGGTATGGTTCTTTTGATTAATAGGTAATGAGTCCATGTCATTCATGCATCCATAAAATTCTATGATTTTCCTTGGCTTGGAACTATACAGTCTCTTCCTCTAATAAAACTATTAATGAATTGGCGATTGGGTATTTCTCAAACTAAGGAAAGACTCAAAGGATGAAAAGGGTGTGACTTCAAAGGGATTCTATGCATTTGTACTAGCTATTCTCTTGAGTGCTTGGATGCTTTTTCTTTGGGTTTTTTGCCATTCTAATCATTCACCAAATTACTGGAAGCTGAGTACATAAAAATAAGTCTTTGTATGGTGTGGTTCTCAAGTGAAAAACATTTAAAAAAATAGTGAGAATTCAAAGCACATCCCTTAGACACAATAATGAACTTGGGCTACATGAGCTAGTTATTGCATTGGAAAGACATATTACCCATGCCTGAAGGTTCCCTCTAACTAAGGCCCCTTCTCGCTTCTTGGTTCTCCATCTCGCTCTTCTCAGAATGGTGGTGACTTTTTGTAGAGGCATTCTTGTTACTTCAAGGGGATGGGCTAGTCGAATGTGTTGATGCAAGGTCACTGAATGTGGATTGTTGAGGCTAGATTTGGAATGAGTTCTACTCGGTCACATTAACCATGAAACACACAAAGGACTTTACATCACCTTGTTCTTGGGTTTCCATTCCATTCTCTACTCTCCACCTTTCTTTTCCATTTCTCACCTCATTGCTAATTTTATCATTAGTCTGTATCTTGGTTGATCCATTGTTCTTCCATGGTAATTTCTTGTGGGTAAGTTTTTAACTCCTACTTCCAATTGAAATTCCTAAAGCCTATGGACTCTTTGGTTTATGGGTTTGTCAAGGTACTAAAGGCATGAGCCTGCTTTGGGGAGGACCCACTATCATTCCTTTTTGATGCATTGGTTAACTTCTTTCCCTTAAAAATTTTTCATAATCAAGAACTTTTTGTTTCATCCCCATCCATGACATCCATTTTATTAGTGTTACCATTGTTACTTTTTCTCCACCTTTCTTATTCCTTATCTTTTTCCACCCTTTCACTATCGAAGGTTTGCTAACCACTACACCTTAGGTAGTCTCTAGTGTTAAAACTCCAAAATCAATATCTGCCATAAGCACAACTCAGCCAATGCACTTTACATTGAGGCAAGGTATCAACTACATTGTGAGTTATCTACCTCACTCATTTGTGACTATGTTGTGTGTGCAGATGGCGATCATACAATAATGGACTAGACCTGGAGGAAACACTCAGGATGGACTGGAACTGGAACGTTTGCAAAAGTAGCAAGATTTGTGGCATGGCTATGGACAAACAATAGAAGGTGCAATATTGGCATCAGCAGCAACATGTCTTATTCTTTTCTCTCTCTCTCCTTCTTCTCTTCCAGCTACCAAATAATACTGGATGTCATTATGTACAGTGTTCACTTTTGTGGTCATGAACACAAATGTTGTCATGTATTGTATTGTTGATCCGTTCACTGGGCATGTTGAGTCAATCAACCCGTTCCACCATCAATGGTCATTCAGTTAATAATCCCATACCTTCCCAATATTTTGTAAGGAACTCGAGGATGAGTTTTCATTCAATCATGGGGGTATGATGAACCGTGATATCGTGTCCATGATATCGGATCAACCATACAATGTTGGATACCCGATATCATGGCCTACCTCCATGCCTATAAATAAGAGGTGGTGCCCTTGGTCTCAATAGTTAGAAGTTAGTCCCTTAGCCAAACTCTTGCCATTTTCTCCTTCCAACGTTAGAATTATTTCTATGTGCCTGCAGTAGGAGTCATAGAGTGAATGGATCTTTATTTGAGCATTGTGTACCTAAGCACACTTTGTGTACAGCAATAAAGATGAACTTTATGATAAACCTTGCAGCATACAGAATAGATTAATTAGTGTTAATTATTATTTAATGCTTTTTTAGTTAATTAATGATTTCTCTCACCATACAACTCTCTTAGTTAAATACACTCAGTATGACCACTTTGAGCATGCGTGTAGGGCTTGGTAACCTAGTAACAATTAGCGTTTGGTAATCCCAGCAACATTGCACTGGTTCAAGATGTGTATGGCAAGTGGGAATGAATACTGGTGTTAAGAGTACTTAGAACTTAGTTAATGAATAGTTAAATCAGATTAGTTACTTAGTTAATTCTCTCTTCCCTCCTTGTTAGTGTAGGATATAAAACACATAAAATCCATAAAAATCATATGCCTCAAGCTTACTTAACCATACAGCCGTGACATACAAGTAATTTTGGGAAGACAACGATTAATCAACCCATTATTGTTCCACACAGGCGCATAGGCACTTAGTCCTTGGAATTCAACCAAATTTTGTGTGAAATGCTCGTATTTGTATGGTTGAGCGTAGGGGTACCTCGCCGCTCATCAAGTGGTAAAACCTAATGGACCATTCTCATCTACTGCACCTGCAAATAATCTGTTGCCCTCAAAAAAACTTGATTGTTGGAAAACCAAAGATTCCAAGTACAAAACAACTTTAACATTAGATCCCAAGGGCCTCTACAAGAAACAGGATCCAAGATGCCCTAGATGGTCTAGCAAATTACCCAAGGACTTAGAAAATGTAAAACAGCAATAACAAAAATGAAAATATAATGTAGATATGAGAAAATAAATGCACGAAATAAAAATAATAAATCTAACTTGCACAAAAAAATGTAACTTTAAACTTTATTATAAAAATAAAGGGGATCCAAAAATGTCTACAAAGGGGGTGCCCGAGGATGCAAGGGGGGTTCACTTTGATGGGTGCTTAGAATCTATTGAAGCAAGTAGCTTTGGATGCCATAGTTAACTCCATGATCCATTTACTCAACAACTCCTAAAAATGTAAAACCTTGCTATAATCCTCACTAGATCTGTAGCATTGCTATTGCAATGGGGTGAGATTTGTGGGGATTTTGGACTACAAATAAGAGCCACACTAGTAGTCTTAATTCCTAGGTTGCTTAGTGTTGCTACAAGACCACACATAATCCCAGGGGGTAAAATGGATTACAATGGCTATGGGTTCCATGCTAAAATTTTTCAAAAGCTGTGTGTGCAAGGGATTCTCAAAGCTATGGGATTCAAAAATGGTGGAACCCTTTCATGATGCACACGCATGGATTATATAGGTTTTATGGCTAGGAATTTTGTTGCAAATTTTTGCCTAACTACTAATAGATTAATGTTATGTGTAGGTGTTACAAGTGTCCAAATCCAACTGAGTTACTATGTATGGTAAGTTTTGATACCTCCATGGCATCAAAATCATTTTATTTACTAAAAATAGTAAATGGGAATTTTACCCACACCAGTCTTCCAAGAGAAATGCTAAGCCTAGGGGTATAACACCAATAGTAGGGGTATGACACCCACACTAGTGTTGTAGAAGCCACACTAAGGTTGTTGGGGCCATGTTGGAGCAATGTTGGGGAGGAAGGTGCAATGCTAGGGGTGCAATACTGGGGGGTAAGAGTTATACCCCCAATGCTGAGCATGGGTGATGTTACACCCTCTATAGGTGTTTCTAACGTAGAAAATGTTCTACCCCTGAAGAAACCCATTAAAATGCCAATTTTGGAAGTCCAAGAGGCATTTTATGACTTTTTTTACTTGGGGGTTGTGGCTTTCACCACTTATGAGGCATTTTTCAATCTCAAAAGCTAAAGTATGTGAAATTGCATCTCTTGGATTAGGATCTTCACATTTTACAATGAAATTTCAACCTTGGATTTTATAGGGTGATAGTTACAGTGCAAAATGGTTATAACATGAGTTTTCTTAGTGGTGTTTCATTTCTCCCTCTTTGTTGGTATCTAGAGGATAAACCTGAGAGGCATTGACAAAGAATACAAAACATTACTGCAAACCTATCACCGGTGTTCCCTCTCCATGCTTGATTTAGTAGTGTCAAATCATTCCAAAGAATGCTTGTGATGATGGCATTAGATTATGTTGATGAAATGGTAATGAGGGTTACATTTGGTCATGAGGGTTAACAATGAGTCCCAAGTGTTGACATCATGGCTACACCATCGCATTGACATATTGGTCAATCAATAGGTCATGGCACTTCATGCTTTAAAATGGGGATCACTTAGTGATGAAGTGTCATTTAGTCAATGCGTCGACTGGGCAGTGTATACGCGGCTGCGTCGACGTGGGCCCGTCAACATGGCCCTATTTACGCAGCCACCTTTCCCGACCTATAAATAAGAGGGTCTTCCACCTCATTTAGGCATCTTTTTGAGTAGTTGTAGCGAAGCTCTTGCAGTTTGTTCTCACAGGAGATAGAATATTTTCCAAGTGCCCGCAACAGGTGTAAGAAAAGTCGACTCTTTATTCGAGCGTTGATGTAGCTAAGCCCATTGGCATGACGACAATAAAGATGAACTATTCAAGCATTCCTTGCAGCATTTGGACTTAGTTATTTTATGCATTCAATAGTCTAATATGTTTATGCTTTATTAGTTACATGTTAATTACTTATATTTTCATTATTATAGTTTCAATCGTTATTGTTCATTCGTAGTTCGTTAAAGCCATAAGTAGAACCATCTCGAACGTAACCCAAACACTTGGTAAGCCCAGTGACGCTTAACATCTGGTAGCCTAGAAATGTTAGGAGATGCTCAAAACGTGTTTAGAAGATGTGATCGGATACTTATGCTAGAAGTAGTTAAGATTTAGATTAAGATAATTTTAGATTAATTAATATTCTATCATTATTTTCCAAGATAATTAGTCACCGAAAAGATAATTAAAAAGATATAAAAATCATTAGCCTTAGTCTCACTTAACCATCATAAACAGAACTTCAAAAGTGAGATTAGGATGACAACAACCATTCTAACCCAAGGTCTCACTAGTTAGAAGTATGGTGCATGTTAAGTGCTTATGGTCTACGGATTTCGACTGAGTTGCATGTGAACACTTGTGATTCGTATGGTTGGGCATAGGGGTACCTAGCCACTCATCATTAGTGTCGTTGCTAAGGATTGTTAGTCTTACATGCATCATATGACCTTAGTGAAATTATCATTTAATTCGTTGGAACGGACCCAGGGTAGAAATATTTATGCACGCTAGGTGAATTTAAGTAAATAGTAAGGTACACTGATTATATGGACACAACATCCAATATGTCTTCTCACAGGAGAGAAGTATTCAGACCGCTGGTGCCACAAGAATGTCAAGTGATGTACAAACATCCCAATGAATATATCCCTGATTTCACATCCATCCTACATCAGGATGAGTATCTCCAATGGTGGGACATGGAAGGTAGCATCGTGCTATCGCCCAACCGAGCGGCTCCTACGATGCTATATCACAATCTGGGCAGATTGGGCATCCAAGAGCTAGTGGCAGAGTATGTCATGGAGGACCATGACTACCAGGACTATCGTCCCATGGAGGCTCAATGAATAAGAGATCAACAGTAGGCAGAGAGATATGAACAGCAGAAGGGGAAGCAATTCACCAACCCCTTATTCTTCCAAGGGCTACAAGACGATGGGGATCCCATCTTTCATGATACCCATTCGATCGAACTTGCCCTGGGACAGTAGTTCATCCAGTCAATCATTTAGAACAAACCTCTAAGTGACCACGATCCTCAAGGGGATGGAGGATCATGCAGTAAGGCTGGGCTAGATGACTGAGGTTGTCATCAAGGTAGATGGGGAGATCGCCGACGGAGTGATGGCGATGCCTCTCCTTCTTCTCCGTCCTTCCCCTCTCCTGTGCCTTCCTCCAACTTAGGCTCTGAGCGTAACAGGGGAAGGTTGGAGAGAAAGGACTGTGGTAAACAGGTTCGAAAGGAGCAACATGAGGAAGAACGTGACCAATCACATTATGCTCACCAGCATGAAAGGAGGGGTAGCCAGAATCTTCACAGACGTCATGGTCCCCAACAGGACTATGATTTAGAAGAGCCGTTGTTAGCTACTCGGAGCATGCTCCAGATCGCAGAGGTAGTTCACATTCCAAGTAGGCACATAAAGGATAGTCAAATCAAGTGTGTTGATATGAACAACATCCCCAAATTTAAAGGGGGATACAATTGTGATCCACAGACCCACCTGCAGGCATTCCATGATGCCTGCACCCTGCAAAACATTGATAATGATTGGCAATAGTTGAAGCTATTCCCTTGCACACTCATCAAAGAAGCTAAAAGTTGGTTCTAGTCCTTGGAGCTGGAATCAATCAGAAGATGGAGTACGATGCTTGAAATATTCAATGACAAATATTAAATGTACTCTAGAGTGGTGAATCTGAGACAGCAGATCTAAGGATGGAAACAAGGAAATCATGAACCCTTGGATGCCACCATGAGCAGGTATTACTCATTGTTACATCAGTGCCCTGGTCATGGTTACTCTTAGTGGGCACAGCTTCGCCACATCATTGATGGGATCTATTTTGAAACACAAAAGACCCTGGGTGTGTACGCCAAGGGATGATTGTTGGAGCTAAGGGTCCATCAGTTGTAGCACCTCATTGAGCAAGTGGCCAAGGAAGAAGGAGAACTTAGGAAAAAGAAGAGTGTAGAAGAATTCAACCAGGACCCTTCCCTTAGAAAGAGGGAGGTCCGATTTTGTGATGAGGAGGACGAGTCACCACTAAAAGCAGCGGTGAATCGGAAGACTTTTCCATTACAAAATTTTGCATCCGAAATATCAGCAAAGGTGGACAAATTGTGGGATTCTTTGGATGAGAAATTTCAAAGTGTACTAAAAATTGAAAAAGAATCCAAAGAACAAGGTAGCGACCATGATCGGTGCAAGAAGAAGGGAGCTGAACATGTCCAACATAAGGGTAAGGGAAAAGTTGTTGTAGCAGAGTAGGTTGCAAACTTTGACACTGAGGAGGACAATGAATGTGGCATATACCAATATGAACATCCTAAGGGATGTTTTCCTATGGTGTCACACCTTCAAGAGTCTAGGGTGTATGCCTTGAACCCTCATTTGGCATAGCGGAAGACACCCCGAAGGTTGCCTTATCCACAAGGCAACCCTAGGTGATTCCAGCAGCAGTAAGGATATTATCCAAGTGGAATGCCCCTGCAAGCATATGAATACTTCCAATAGTGGCAACAACCACAAGCGTGGGGGATGCCACCTCCAAGGTAGCAGTACCCTTACAAGCAGTCAGATCTTTATGGGTACTATGTTCAGTAACCGGTCTCTCCAAGAGACTCTTCCAGTCATGCGGCCTTTCCCAGCTACTACCACCCCTTGAATATTTTTGACATCCATCTCCATCACCCAGGGGGAAAACCCACATCTCTTCTACCCTCCATCACCTTCTTCTGCCACTCCTCCACACCATCCCACTTAGTTGCCACCTGCTCCATCAATGCAGGGAGAAATACTTCCACAGCCACAACAACGAAACGCTACAAGGGCTATTAACTTACAATCGACACCTCGGCCAAGTGGACCAGAATCCAAGCCACACAAATGTCCTTTTTTCCAGCCCAATAATCTCAACACACCCTCATCTACACCTATGGCCAGTGCCTCCGAACCTACCAACACCTCCAACATCATACCACCTGAGCAATCCTCCATTCCAACGCACTCAAACATCCAGACGGTCATGCTCACACATGCCATGACTGACTGGATCAAAGCAGGTTCTCTTCCCTAAAAATTAACAAATCCGAGAAACCCCCTAATCTATCTTCAGGTGACAGGAAATGAGCCATGCAAAGCTCTTCTGGATTTAGAGTCAGGGGTTAATTTGATCTCTCACGATATGTACAAGAACTAGAACTTTCCCCTACTAAAGAAGAGCAACATCTAGCTTGAGTTAGCAGACCAGTCCATCACTGTTTCCTTGAGTTTGGTGGAGGACATTGTGACCACCGTTTGTGGGTGGTCCTATCCTGCTAATGTCCTAGTCATCCATGCAGAGAACTGTAAGGGAAACTTCCCAATCATCATGGGAAGAGCCTGGCTAAGCACAGTGGACGCACGACTAGGACTCTAATATCTGTCCCTAGAAATTTCAAATGAAAATCCTTTCAAGAAGATTGAGAAGAAAAGAGTTCCATGCATTGCATACAGTGACTCAGGGTGCAACTGTGTGTAGCAGTTATGGTCCGCTAAGCAGATATCCATCCAAGCATGCAGTCGATGTACTGAGGAATCACCTATTCAACAGTGGTTGTACGCAGCAGCCACTAACCAAGAGGGCACCTAGTGGCTGACAGTTGATCCTACTAGTAGCACATTGTGCATGGAATCATCTGAGGGGCTAGTGCAAGCCTATGTTGACAGCATGGATAAGATGCAAGTGGTTCATCAATAGATATCCACTATTGATGGCCAAGATGACTGGGGAATGCTACAAATCCCTGAGAGCTTCAAACAAGAGCCCCTGGAGCTAAATTCTTTACCAACTCACTTGGAATATGCATTCTTGCAAAATGGCAAGCTGGTAATTATCAATGTTGCCCTTGTTCCTAAACAGGAAAAGAAATTGCTAGAGATGGTAAACAAATGGGTTGCTACATTCGCATGGTCATATCCTGAGTTGACCAGATTTGATCCCAAGGTCTGCCAGCATCAGATCTACCTTGACCCTTCCATGAAGCCATGAAGACAGCCACAAAGATGGTTGAATCCCAAATTGAAGCAAATCACAAAAGATGAAATCAAACAATTGCTCAAGGCGGGATTCATCTATTCTATCACCGATAGAGAATGGGTTAGCCCACTTGTTATTGTGCCTAAGAAAGATGGCAAGTGGAGGGTCTGTATTGATTTTCAGTTGCTCAATATGGTGACCTTCAAGGACCACTTCCCACTCCCATTTGTGGACTAGGTGTTGGACAGCATCGTAGGATACCGATACTACATCTTTTTGGATGGTTATAGTGGGTATAACCAAATCCAAATCACACCAGAGGACTAGGCCAAAACAACGTTCACAAGTCCATGGGGGACTTTTGCATATAACAAGATTCCATTTGGCCTGTGCAATGCGCCTGCGACGTTCCAACGTCTTGTCCTAAGCATCTTCCAGCAACAAATCGAAAATGATGTAGAAGTCTTCATGGATGACTTCTCCACCTATGGGGCCACGTTCGGGCAAGCCTTGGACCATCTAGAGCAAGTTCTAAAGAGGTTTGTGGACACCAATATGTGGCTCAATTCGCAAAAGAGCCATTTGATGGTCCAAGAGGGCATTGTGCTAGGGCATCGCGTTTCATCAACAGGGATCAGCGTAGACCCTAAAAAGATCAGGGTCATCCAAGGAATAACCTGCCAACCAAGTACCATCAAAGATGTTCGATCATTCCTTGGACACACTGGTTACTACTGGCACTTCATTGAGCACTTCTCGAAGATCGCCTGGCCATTGGTAGAACTTACAAAGAAGGGCGCTCCATTTGTTTGGACCAAGGAATGCAAGTTTGCATTCCAAGCACTAAAACAAAAACTCATAGAAGCTCCTATTCTATGGGCACCTGATTGGTCCAGACCTTTTCACATTATGATGGATGCCTCCAACTACGCCTTAGGAGCTGTGCTTACACAGTGTGATGATCAGAAACATCCATATTATATCCACTGTGCAAGACATAGCATTGTGGGTGCTCAACTGAACTATACCACCATTGAGAAGGAGTTGATGGCGATGGTGTTTTCCTTGGACAAATTCTGGCACTATGTGCTCGAATACGAGGTGTTTGTGCACACAGAACACAGTGCTATTCAATTCCTGATGAAAAAACCAACAGTGAGCCCCCGCATAATCCGATGGCTGGTGATTCTTCAGGAGTTTGATCTTACCATGGTAGATCAAAAGGGGACCAAGAATGTGGTTGCTAACCACTTGTCTCAGTTACGATGGGATGACACAGAAGAGGAGGAGCCCTTATTCGACCAGTGTCCAGATGAACTCCTCTTCACAGGCACCGTTGATCCTCAAGTACCCAAGGAATCCCCTTGGTTCAACCACATCCTCACCTACCTTACAACTCAAGAGCTACCAAAGGAGTGGAACCATCGGCAGAAACAGTAGTTTCTCCATAAGGCCAAGTGTTTCATGGAAATCAATGGCCACCTATACAAGGTGTGCGTAGATGGCTTAGTTCGATGGTGTGTCCCTGATGACGATACACTGTGCATCCTTCAAGATGCTCATGAGGGCCCTTGTGGGGGCCACTATGCTAGATGTCGCACAGCCATTAAAATCCTACTTGCAGGGTATTACTAGCCTATACTTTTCAGGGATGTACAATGGTTCGCCTGCTCCTACGAACAATGCCAAAGAGATGGTGGGATGTCAGCACAGTTAGAGGGACCTCAACAGTGGATCTAGCCACTAGAGCCCTTCGACATCTGGGGTATTGACTTCATGGGGCCCATCACCCCCTTGTCAAATTGAAAGGCATACATCATCGTGGCTGTGGACTACTGTACAAAGTGGGCAGAAGTGGCAGCCGTCATTGCCTATTCTTCCAATACTGTCACAGGATTTGTCCAACAACAAATTGTTACTAGCTTTGGAGTGTCACACGCACTCATTTCTGACAATGGGACTCACTTCACAGGTGTCACTTTTCAGAAACTCATGCAATGCTTAGGGGTAACACATAAATTTACAACACCCTATCACCCCCAAGCCAATGGGCAAGCTGAAGTCACCAATAGGGAGATCACCAAGATCCTTACCTGAACCATTAGCAAATACAGGAGGGATTCGAGTACCAAGCTCAATGATGCCCTATGGGCCTATCGCTCCACTTGGAAACTTCCTGTAGGGTACTCTCCCTATGAGTTAGTGTACAGAAAGTTTCCAACACTTCCAATCCAAGAAAAACTTTGAACACTATCCACCGCCAGTGACCTCGACCTTAACCTACCGCTACCACAACGTGAACGATTAATCAATTTAAGTGTGCTAGATGAGAACCGATTAGTGGCCCTATTTTCAAATGAAACCCACAAGGCCTATAACAAGAAATGACATGATCTTAGGATTCGGAAGGTCACATTTAGATGTGGAGACAAGGTATTGTATTGGAACCCCTCACATGTATCCCAACCGACAAAGTTTTAGACACTATGGGAGGGACTTATATTATCTCCAAAACCTTCCCATCCAGGGCCTTACTCATCCACAAATGTGGGGACCCCACCAGAACACAGTTAGTCAACCACCAACAATTAAAACCTTTCCGTGAACTCCACACAACCAGTGCCACCACCTCGTCATCAGTCGGTCCCCTCATTCCATTTTCTATGTCTCCTCCTTTCCACCCAATCGTGGGGAAGACCATCATCCCTGCTAATCCATTTCCCTACTCCCCTCACCGTTTTATCATTTTTTGTTTTACAATTTTTTCTTTCACAATTTTATTTTTTTACACTTCTTTGTTTTATCATTTTTTGTTTTACAATTTTTTGTTTTATAATTTTTTGTTTTACACTTCTTTGTTTTACAATTTTTGTTTTACACTTTTTTGTTTTACACTTTTTTGTCTTTCACCATCGTTCATACGTTTACACATTCTTTGCACCTCTTTTCATTTTTTTTACTTATTTTTCATTTTTTGTACTTGTCTATTTTTTTCGTGTAATGGCAAACATCGTCATATTGTCTTTAGACATTCGGCACGGTCGGTTTTCGTTACGATGGATACTATAATAGTCTTCGTCGTTATTAGGCTTCCGTCATTGCACGGTTGTCCTTGGATTTTACGTTGTTTTCACTTCATAAACTCAGCAGTGAGTCCACATCATTTGCCCATTCACCGTTCCATGGTTTTCCTTCTGTTGCGAACATGCAACCCCTTCATTTAAAAATGTTTTAATTCATGTGTGACTTGTGTAGTTCCCAGACTGAGAGATGACCCAATGATTTGAATTGGGTGTGACTTCAAGGGGAATGCTTTATTTTTTGTTCTATTCTATTCCCTAGGTTGCCGGTGTGCCCTTACGGATTTCCTACCACTCCAAGTCTCTTTCCACGGAAGCTTCTGGGAAGTTCGACCTTGCATGGTGTGGTCCTCACTAAAAAAATTCAAAAATTCAAAAAAAAAAGAAAAAAAACACAAAAACAACAACAAAATAAACAAATAAAATAAGGATTCAAAGCACAACCCTTGGTCGGATACATGCAAACACGCATGGATCTTCGCATGGTGTGGTTCCCCCGAACAAAAGAAAAGCAAAACAAATCGCAGGGGAATTCAAAGCATACCCCTTAGACCACCTCTCACAAGCCACACGCATTAGTTATGGGACTTCCTTGGTCCTTTCTAACTTTGTCCCATTTCACTTCCTTCTTCTCACGTTTCCTGGAGTGGTGGTTATCTATGGGGTCATTCTTGCTTCCTTGGGGGATGGCCACGACTTCGTTTATTGCTGCGATGTCACTAACTGCAGATGGTTTTAGGTCTGACCTCAAGAAAGATTCTACCAGGTCACTTAACCACGATCGCACACGCGTTTTCATGTGGCCAACACTCGAAATTTCCATTCTCTCCTTTCCTTCTATTCCCACTTCTCTCCATACTCACCTCACTGCCCTTTTTATGTTTTGTGTGTTCGTCATGTTTTCTGTAGGTCTCTCATGCCTTGGCAGGTTCTCTTGGTTTCGAGTCTTAACTAGTCAACACTAATTCTTGGCACCCAGGCCCACGGACCTTGGTGTTGAGGGTATGCAGGGGCTACAAAGGTTGTTGCCTGCTATGGGGAGGACCCACCTGCATACTCCTGGTTCTGCTTGTTAAGCCTCCCATCCTTTGGATTTCTTGGTTGACTGGTTTCAATGTCCCATCATTTGATTCCATCCTCGCAGAGTTCTTTTTCAATCCCGTTCTCCAATTTTGTCTCTTTTTCGTGCTTCATTACCTTCCTCATGTCATTAGTCATGACCGGGCCTTTCACGTGCTTCAACCGCCTTAATTTGGATTTTCAAATTTATCATTTTAGGTGTTTTTTGGATTGGTCAATGCTGGTCCACGGGTGAATAGTGCTACGTATACGAGACCCCATATACGCAGTGCCTGCGTATATGCGGTCGCGTATACATAGCCCTATTGATGCAGCACCCAACCCCTATATATACACATAGTGCGCTTTCATTTTTCATCATTTGGAGTCCAAATTAAGGGGATTTTTTGCCATTTTTCTGCCTAACCCTTCCCAATGCACCTACATTCCATTACGTGTCCGCATCAACCTGTCCTTGCCCTTTTATGCACCCGGAGGTATTCTCTCAGTTGTGGGGGGTGATGCCTTTGTGTAATTAATTAATTAGTTTGTTAATTACGAAAAATTTGGCCCTAACCCCTAACTTAATGCTCCTGGAAACTTAACAATGTGCCTGTGCCATTAACATAACTTGGTCAAACTAAGAAAGTATATATAGACCATCGTAAACTACTTATAAATGGTCTAACGAACAGTTATGTTTGATTGTAGATGACACCCAAGGGAAGAAGGACCGTCACAACCAAGGGACAAGCACCCACGCACGGGAAGGGGATGAGGTGTGCAACCGCCAGAGTATGCGGAGGGCTCTCATGCAACTGGGCCCTTCCACGAACGACCTGACATGGAATTTGTTCATCAGATTCCCGAAGAGGAGATTCCCGATGAGCAATTGCTTAGGGATGAGACTCCTGGGATAGCACCACAGCTTGAGGTCACCCTGACCCAAGCCTGCCTTGATGCTATCACGCAACGCGAGATGTAGCAAATGGTCCTCCAAGAGCTAAATTTTGGACCATTCCTTGAGCACGCACCAAAAGATGTGAGGCTCTAGCTGCAGAACTCTCTGATGTGGCCAATCATCACAACTAGTGGTGAATGGTACTTAGGAGAAACTTATCTCTTCTAGTCGAATCGGTAACCAGGGTCTAGAGTAAGAATCAAAGACATTTATGTCTCTTACTCTTCGGAACCAATAGCGCAAGCTCTGGGGTTTCTTGAAACTGGGGCAGATGTGGTAGAAATTCCAAAGTAGGCCAATCCAGAGGTAAAGGTGCAATGGACCAAACGGTGCTACGAGGTAGAGCACAAGGAATTCAGCTCCTTGACCACTGTGAAGAGAGTATACTCAAAGATCACGTCTTACCATTTGAATCCAACAGTACGACCCAGCAAAATTACTACCTTCTCCACTCGTGTGTGTGTCACCTTGAGTGAAAAATTTCCCATGAGTCTTCCACAACTTTTGTTTCTGGAGATTGAAAAGAGGTTCACTAAGAACAAATGTGGAAGATGAGCTCTCCCCTTTCCCTACCTAATCCGAAAGTTATGCAAATGGGCAGGGATAGCACGGTATTCTAATGATATAATCCGACATGCCCCAATTGCCTCGTGGCAAGAGATGATGAAAGATAAAATGCCTGTTGCCACACAGATAGAGGAAGAGCAGCAACCACCTCCACCACCTGCACAAACAACGCAACCAGGCTCTCAAAACACAGCAGAATACATCCATGAGATCTGATAAATACTCTTGAGCTAGCAAGAGCAATCCAACAGGACTGGTGGAGGAGAAGACCCTTTGGTCTATCGCCCTACCATGAGCCACCTGGAGCAAGTGGCTCAATCAGTCAGCTTGCTTGAAAGGGCAAGGTC
Source organism: Gnetum montanum (assembly GCA_015680685.1). Lineage (NCBI taxonomy): Eukaryota > Viridiplantae > Streptophyta > Gnetopsida > Gnetales > Gnetaceae > Gnetum > Gnetum montanum. Next base: position 214,387 of record MNCI01017882.1, on the reverse strand, counting down.
GATATTCTCCGCTACCCAAGCACCAATTCCAACCAAAACATATCCAAGCATCTGAGATGTATCAACCGCAACCCAATAGTTATTTCCCGAAATCTCAAGGAATGCTACTACCTTCTCGGTACGCTTGGAAGATGGTGAAGAGGCAATGGTCCTGGTGATGCAGCACCAGGGACAGGAAGTTTCGGCCGAAGTGGTTGCTGATACAATTACTACAACTCTCAATGCATCGGCAGCACCTGTACTAAACATTCATGGACTACAAGATGTACAGGTATCTGTCGAAACTTTTCATAGCAAGATTGATGTAGCCCAACATGAAGAATTGTTGGACTGACTAGTAGGAACCAGGCAACCACTTCCAGATGTCTTTGACCTTCCAGACAACATCACTACAACCCAGTCAAAGCTACTATCGGCAAGGGGTAAGAGCCTTGTTTTGGAAGGGCAACTAGAAGCTGCTCAAGCCGCTTATCAATGCTTGGCAACTGAGGTAGCCCAATTAAGAGCCCAGCTTGCCGATCCTACCATCCTCAACCGTGAAATCACCAGAGATGAAGCTTTTCAACAGCATCAGCTTAAACTTCAGGTTGTTGAGGATGTGTGAGAGACGGTGATCCTCAACAAGTCCATAGCAGATGCCCGAGCGCATTACTTAGAAAAGGACTTGGTGGAGGTTCGCCAGGAGAACGTGCAGCTAACTGTGAAGTTCATCGCCTACGCAATGTTGGTGTAGAGAACTAACACATGAAAGATTTCATCCACCAATAGCAGGAGGAGCTAGCCAGGGTGAACACAGACATAAGAAGGTTGGCAACTAAAAATAGAAATCTGTCAATGGAGGAGGTTCGAGCATTGCGACAAAAGTCTGCAATCGAAATTGCCACTTGGAAAAATGAGGCCCTGAAGTTCAAAAAAGTAAAAAATCATTATAGGGACCAAGTGGGATTGCAAAAAGAGGTAAATGAGAAGCACATTCAAGTTGCTAAAGCCAAGATGAACCAAGCACTCTAGCAACTCTGAGAGGGAGGTGATATATGGCCATCTATCTTCAATGGATTGAAAGCCTACAATAAATCAGAAATCTACCTAAAGAAGCTACAGATCAAGGAAATGACAGAGTACATGGAGTTGGCCAACCTTCGATATGCAAACCTAGCTATGCTCACAGCCAGGAGACCGTGGTCAAAGTTAGAAAAGCAAGTGGTCACCTCGTATTCCTTATACAAGGGAGAGTTCCATGCGCACAAGGCAACTAAACAAAAGCTGGAAACAGCAAATGTAAAACTCGAGGTCCTCTACCCAAGCTTTGAAGGATAACATACAGTCGCGGAGGACCTGGCCCGAAGAATGAATGACTATCAATAGCTGCAGGCATTAATCCGAGCGTTCAACATCGAACGCAAGCAGTTCGTAGCCTAGTTTGTCAACTTAAAAGAACTCATTCCGGTGCTACCTTGTCCTTGGGAAGTTCCAGTTCCAGCACACATTGGAGAAGCTGCCTAGATCGTGAACAACCCCAGAATCAAAGAAGAAAAAATGAGGGCTCTCTTGGAGGCTTTCCGGTTGCCTCCATAACTTGTAGCTGCCACGGGGCTATTGACATCCGTGCCACCACCAACGCATGAGCCAGAGGCTGGAGAAGGTCCATCAGAACCATCACCCCTAGGGACGGTGTGATCTTCTCCAGCAATTTTGTGCATCATCCTACACAGCAAAAGTTCCTAGACCAACGAGGTATTTAATTTTTTCTCTGAACACCACCATTTTTTGTAATTTTCCCCCTCTATAACTCAGGCACTTGGTTAAATTTATGGTGTGTCATGTGTGTGTCATGTATGTGTTTAAGTTATGTGTGTTGTAAATAAGAATCCATACCTTCCAAATTGTAAAGTAACTCGAGGACGAGTTTTTGCTCAATCATGGGGGTATGATGAAGTGTCATTTAGTCAATGCATCGACTGGGCAGCAAATACGAGGCTGCTTATACACCGTCATGTGAATGCGGGCCCATTGACGTAGCCACCTTGCATCGACGTGGCCCCGTTTATGCAGCCACCTTTCTCAGCCTATAAATAAGAGGGCCTTCTGCCTCATTTAGGCATCTTTTTGAGTATTTGTAGGAAGCTCTTACAGTTTGTTCTCGCAGGAGATAGAATATTTTCCAAGTGCCCACAACAGGTGTAAGAAAAGTGATCGGCTCTTTATTCGAGCATTGATGTATCTGAGCCCACTGGTGTAACAACAATAAAGATGAACTATTCAAGCATTCCTTGCAGCATTTGGACTTAGTTATTTTATGCATTCAATAGTTTAATATGTTTATGCTTTATTAGTTACTTGTTTATTACTTATGTTTTCATTATTATAATTTCAATCATTATTGTTCATTCGTAGTTCGTTAAAGCCATAAGTACGACCATCTCGAACGTAACCCAAACACTTGGTAAGCCCAGTGACACTTAACATCTGGTAACCCAGAAGTGTTAGGAGATGCTCAAAACGTGCTCAGAAGATGGGACTGGATACTTATGCTAGGAGTAGTTAAGATTTAGATTAAGATAATTTTAGATTAATTAATATTCTATCCTTATTTTCCAAGATAATTAGTCACCAAAAAGATAATTAAAAAGATATAAAAATCATTAGCCTTAGTCTCGCTTAACCATCATAAACAAAACTTCACAAGTGAGATTAGGATGACAATGACCATTCTCACTGGTTAGAAGTCTAGTGCATGTTAAGTGCTTACGGTCTGCGGATTTCGACCGAGTCATGCATGAATGCTCATGATTCGTATGGTTGGGCGTAGGGGTACCTAGCCACTCATCACTTAGCAATACTTTTGAGGATCCAACATCTCTCTCCAAGGTTTCTTTGGTCATTAGGATCCTCTGTTTGCATGTTTAAAGCCATTGGTTTGGGCTTTTGATATTCATTGGTCATTTCTAGCTTCTTGGAAATTTGCTTCACCCCACCCCCCACCTTTTTTTTTTTTTTTTTGTGAGGTGAAACCTTCATTAGGTTTCTTTGCCAAGGTTGGTTTGATTTTGCTTTCCTACTAAACGAGATGTGTTACAGCCAACAAACTTAGTCATTTTCCCATTGAACAAAATGTGTTCTACTTGATGGACTTAATGGTTTTCCCATTGAATGAGATGTGTTACATACAACGAACTCAAAGGTGAAGCATGACGAAGGAGATGTTAAATTACCATAACGCATGAGTGTCAAACATTGGTCATCATTGCTTAGGGTGAGGAATGTTATAATCAAGCTATAGGGTTGGGTTTAAGAATTGGCAATAGGATGGAAATGACATAATCACTCTTGGCACAGCAAAACAAACTCACCGATTTTGCACATTGAGGTCATGTGGTGACTTACTATCGTGATGATTTGCACCTTTGCGATTACTTCAGGCTTCATCCTGCAAGCACAACTCCAAGAGAACAAGAAAAAAGACAAGGAAAACATGTTGTTACAATATGATGTATAGGACTACATGAGACAACCAATAAACTAGGCCACAACCAGTCACCATCATTATAGCAAAGGGAAATCTGTGCAATGTGCATCAGATTTACAAAGCTATGTAATTCTTTTATTGTGCCAAACAAGGAGAGAGAGATAGAGCATGCAGGCTCGCTTGTTATAAATCATCAAAGTCATCAACATTAGTCATTCATTGCAACCTATCAACAATGATAAACAACACTACTAGCAAACATGTGAGTGTTATGCATAGTCAAGGCTATGTGATGGCTTTAATATGGCATAGCAAGAGTTTGATGATGTCATGAGCAGGCTTAAATTCTGGTGAGGAACTTGGTCCTATATGTTTTCTCCTCACCATTGTGGTCTTAGATGAGAACTTTGACTAAGGGACCCTTTGTGATGTTTTTGGCTTCAAGGTTAATGGCAGGCTACTTCAAGGTGTTATGGTTGCATAGTAAAATGGTTTCAAAGTCTTAGGTTAACTTGGTGTAACAACATCATGGGAGGGGCCCATTTAGGCTTTGAGGCTAGTCCAATTTGCTCCCTCATGTTCCTAGCTCAATCCTGCATGACAACATAAGCACATCAAGTGACTTGTGTAAGAAAATTGTTAAATAATGTAAAAATACATTAATAATAATGCTTATATGAACCAAAACATATTAACTCAAAGGCCAAACAAGGTTCAAACATGGTCAACAAAGGCTATAAGGTATGAGTTAAAGGTAGTGTAAAGTCAAACATGGTCAACTATGGTTACATTTTGCTAGTTTAAGACCTTAGCGAACCATGGGGTTGCCAAATTAAGAAGGCCTTGGAAGGCCATAGTAGGGGCCCATTTCATGCAAGGTCATTACAAGGCAAAAAAAAATGAAGTAGAACTTGATAAAGTATGATAAAACAAAATAATGTCAATGTAGAGTGGAGTAAAAAAAAAGAGTAAAATACAATAAACAAAGTAAAATAGACTATGTCAAAATAATATCAAATTTAATACAATAATTTAATTATATATATGTATATTAAATCCATATTAAACATCAACTACTTGGAAAATCATTAAAGCATCAAGCAAAACTGAATGCCTAGGATACCCCAAATTAATCAGCCTTCCTCTATAAAAGATTTTAACTTTGCCAAGTCGCAACTCTACCTATCTGCATCTTTGGCCAAACGATATTGTAGAGCTCTCTTTTTTTCTTTAGTTTTTAATTTTTATGTTAGCTGCTGGCCGACGTGGTGACGCTAGCATGGATGGCCACATCATGGTCGAAGATGCAGTCCAACGTGACATGGAATTGGACGAGACATGCCACATCATGGGGTGAGAGAAGGCCCATGCTATTGCAAGACGTTGCGCAACAAGAGGCAGTTGTGGCCGACCAAGGAGTAGTAGATGTGTGGAAGCTCACTCAATGCCTTGGCCTGCCGCTATGGATGCTACAACCAACCTGCCCGTGTTGTTATTCATACGTGCCGGCACATAGTCTCTTCCATATGGATCGCCTCGTTCCAAGGCAACGTCGCTGATGTGCAGGAACGTACGATTGACAGAGGACCGGCAGGTAGAACCGACGCAGATGGTCTCGTCGTCGAGCCAGTGAACATCGGGTCTGATGTCGAAAAACACATTTCCGACAATCTGTAACTCGTGCACAATGCCCAACCACTTATCGAATATGTACGTCATGTTGGGTGCATTAGATTTAGATTTAGATCCCTTAGCTCCATCCAACCACGCTTCTGCAATCGGCCCATATTGGATCAGCAGTTCGTGAAGCTGCGCGAGGTAAAACTCGTTGTAGGCCTTCTCGTGACCGTAGGAGGACTGATGGGGTTGAGATAGATGCCAAAGTCAATGCCGCAAGTGGCAGCAACATCGACGAGGTCGCAGACAACGTCACCAATTTCGGCTGCCACAGACGTAGTGGTCTGTGTAGCGGGTCCGCCAGAGGTAGAATCTGTGGTTGTAAGGATGATGAGTGAGAATGTGGTAGCCTTGGCAACGTACATCCACTGCACAGCATCCAGCCCCACCCGCTCGAATATGACTCGATTCTTGGCTCCGGTGCCCCACTCGGAGTTTGTGAAGGTGTTCACGCCCAAGTGCAGGAAAATCATCATCTCGTGTTGCTACCACCGGCAATATGAATTGGCATCACCGGCAATAGCGGTGGCTTTTCCAGTACAAGATTGCCGTCGCCGACTCCGCTAGCAGTAGCACCGCTGCCATCCACAAATATGCCGCTAAATCCATTGTCGGTCCAAGAAGCGAATACGATTTGCAAAATCTGTTGCAGAGGAGGCTGGAACTACGCAGATTTTTGTAGCACTATGTGTGTACACACTGGCTGCTGAGACTTTGGTCGTCGTCCGTGTGTGATTCGATGACTGTCAAGAAGATAGAAGTGGGCGCCCGTGCGCTGCTAGTGGTGGGGAATCTTGAGTTGTTCATGTATTACTAAAAATGACAACAATCCTCATTCAGCCGGAGGTTTCGACATTAAATCAATCGGCAGCTTTGGTGCCCTCCCAAGCATGACTACCTTGGGATATTGATTTTTGGTAAGTTTCGACATTAAATCAATCGGCAGCTTTGGAGGTTTTTTTAGTATTTTTATGGTCATCCCCCTTGGGCCACGCTAGCCAGCATGGCCCCAAGCTAGGTGGATGGGGGAAGAATGCAANTTTTTTTGTTTTTTTCCTTTCTGGATGTTGGTAGAAAGCATAGGTAAAACGGTAGCAAGCAATGAATGGTGAGCAAGCAGTGCAATGGTAGGTGAGTGACATGGTCATTGTAACAATTAAAAATATCAGCGGTTGGAACATTGAGGGGTTCACAGGCACACAACCTAACCTCGAGTTTGCGTAAGGGTCTGCTAGACGCGGAGGCGGGATGCCCTAAACAATCTTGTCAATTGAACAAGGACTTACCGAATGTAACCAAGGTGCAACATGGTTACCACGATGCTAATGCAAAAAGATGCTAACTGTTCATGTGGTGTCAATGGTGTCAATGGTGTCAATGGGTGTAAGCGTAGTTAAAGGGTTTAAGGGGAAAACGAAGGTGTCCACATGTGGGGATTACAAACCAAGCGCAACTATGCGTGAAAACAATAGAAAATGCAAGTAAAATGTAGAAAATGTAAGTAAAACGCTAAAAATGCCAAAAAAAGAGACAGAGAATGTGAGAGATGTCCCAGATGGTGGTTCTCTTGGGCTCTCCCCATGGTTTGGGGGCCATGGAACACTCTGAGGCGCCCTCGGGTGGCTCTCAAGTGTTACAAAACCCACCCCGGCTTGGTGGTACCAAGCTAGCAACAAGACACCCTCCTGTTGCAACTCTCTTCTCTAAGTCCTCTTCCTTCCCTCTTCTCTGAGGAGAACTACATGGCCCTGATTCTACGGCGGTCGTAGATATGTAGGCAGCCAAGATTGGATAGTTTTGGTGCGGTGCCAAGCCACACTTTGTACTAGATCGTGAGGGATCTTGGGGTGAGGCACCTTCCCTTGTAGGTGCATCGTCTTCCCTCTCATCGATGTTGTCTACAAGGTTGTGTGTGTGCTTGTTTGCTTGGTCCTCGTTTTGGAGTTGTTTACCCTCCATGAGGTGCATGGTCATGTATGTTAAGAAGCTATGCTTCTGCTTGCACTCACTTGTGAGATGCTTGCTTGCTTGAGGCGTATTCCCCAGGTCTTCCACCCCAGATCCATTAGATCTTCGAGAATTCCTTGGGGTGCCGGACAACGTCGGGGCAACGTTGTTACAGATGGTATCAGAGCATTTGTGAAATTGTGTTGTGATATGGTTGTGCTCTTTGGTTGTGATTCTCCATTGAGCTTGTTTGGTTAATGGTCCCTCTGGATTGATACCTAGGTGATCTAGGGTCATATTCTTATGTACCTTGAAGAGCTGCCTGATGGTAATGTTCTACACTCTTCATGAGGGGATAGATGTTCAATTGAGAGTAATAGATGTATGTTGCTCTCCATCAAGATATAAACAATTGCGTTGTGGTGATGTCCTCCACTTGCTTACTTGTGGTTGGACTAGTTGTGATTGTATGCAATATGGTTGAGAGGAGTTCTACTGGCAACTCAAGAATTTTGTTGCTAAAGGAGCTCCCATCTCAGGTCTCCAGTGATTCATTTGGGATGAATCGGACCTAGTCTCCACTTCGGTTTCCACCTAGATGACATGTTTCAAGATGGCATTTGTTGAATTGTGCAGGATATGATATCCTTGGCACTCCCACTCACCCTAGATACAGTGAGAGTATGGGAAAACACAAAATGGGACAAGATGGTTCCCAGGTACCTCAGGTTGGAGGTCTTTCGGACATGTGCTTTTGGTGAGCCTTGTTCTGGGTGGACTAAGACCGTTGCCGGTAGACTTCATATGTTCATGTTCACAATTGTATGTTTGTCTATTTGTGTATGCGTGTCTCCTTGGTTGCGCTTCAAATTCTTCATGCGTGTTATCTTGGTCGTGTCTATCGTTCATAATGCAAGGCTTAGTGTTTTACGTGGTATGATGACTTATTGCTGGGAACGTTGAGGATGCAGTGGTTATTTGTGTCATCCCAAAGCCAAATGGTTGTTGTCTTGTTTAACAACTTATTATGCATGAGGCATAATTACCCTTATTGTTGATCCTTGTGAGTTGTGCTCCTTGTTGAGCTGGTGGTGTTGCCCTTGGGCCTGTGGCATCACTATTTTGATTGGTGACAGTTCTTGGTCACGTTGATTCGAAGACTATTGGTGTGGGTCATCCTATTGTTGGTTCTTGTTGAGACCTCACCTCGTTTGATGAAAGTCTTCCTATGAACACATCCTTAGTGATGTTGCTTGTTGTTGCGAGAATTGGTTTGATG